>JAHQIW010001583.1:0-55706 GCA_019055375.1 Parelaphostrongylus tenuis
AGCCTAAGCCTAAGCCTAAGCCTAAGCCTAAGCCTAAGCCTAAGCCTAAGCCTAAGCCTAAGCCTAAGCCTAAGCCTAAGCCTAAGCCTAAGCCTAAGCCTAAGCCTAAGCCTAAGCCTAAGCCTAAGCCTAAGCCTAAGCCTAAGCCTAAGCCTAAGCCTAAGCCTAAGCCTAAGCCTAAGCCTAAGCCTAAGCCTAAGCCTAAGCCTAAGCCTAAGCCTAAGCCTAAGCCTAAGCTAAGCCTAAGCCTAAGCCTAAGCCTAAGCCTAAGCCTAAGCCTAAGCCTAAGCCTAAGCCTAAGCCTAAGCCTAAGCCTAAGCCTAAGCCTAAGCCTAAGCCTAAGCCTAAGCCTAAGCCTAAGCCTAAGCCTAAGCCTAAGCCTAAGCCTAAGCCTAAGCCTAAGCCTAAGCCTAAGCCTAAGCCTAAGCCTAAGCCTAAGCCTAAGCCTAAGCCTAAGCCTAAGCCTAAGCCTAAGCCTAAGCCTAAGCCTAAGCCTAAGCCTAAGCCTAAGCCTAAGCCTAAGCCTAAGCCTAAGCCTAAGCCTAAGCCTAAGCCTAAGCCTAAGCCTAAGCCTAAGCCTAAGCCTAAGCCTAAGCCTAAGCCTAAGCCTAAGCCTAAGCCTAAGCCTAAGCCTAAGCCTAAGCCTAAGCCTAAGCCTAAGCCTAAGCCTAAGCCTAAGCCTAAGCCTAAGCCTAAGCCTAAGCCTAAGCCTAAGCCTAAGCCTAAGCCTAAGCCTAAGCCTAAGCCTAAGCCTAAGCCTAAGCCTAAGCCTAAGCCTAAGCCTAAGCCTAAGCCTAAGCCTAAGCCTAAGCCTAAGCCTAAGCCTAAGCCTAAGCCTAAGCCTAAGCCTAAGCCTAAGCCTAAGCCTAAGCCTAAGCCTAAGCCTAAGCCTAAGCCTAAGCCTAAGCCTAAGCCTAAGCCTAAGCCTAAGCCTAAGCCTAAGCCTAAGCCTAAGCCTAAGCCTAAGCCTAAGCCTAAGCCTAAGCCTAAGCCTAAGCCTAAGCCTAAGCCTAAGCCTAAGCCTAAGCCTAAGCCTAAGCCTAAGCCTAAGCCTAAGCCTAAGCCTAAGCCTAAGCCTAAGCCTAAGCCTAAGCCTAAGCCTAAGCCTAAGCCTAAGCCTAAGCCTAAGCCTAAGCCTAAGCCTAAGCCTAAGCCTAAGCCTAAGCCTAAGCCTAAGCCTAAGCCTAAGCCTAAGCCTAAGCCTAAGCCTAAGCCTAAGCCTAAGCCTAAGCCTAAGCCTAAGCCTAAGCCTAAGCCTAAGCCTAAGCCTAAGCCTAAGCCTAAGCCTAAGCCTAAGCCTAAGCCTAAGCCTAAGCCTAAGCCTAAGCCTAAGCCTAAGCCTAAGCCTAAGCCTAAGCCTAAGCCTAAGCCTAAGCCTAAGCCTAAGCCTAAGCCTAAGCCTAAGCCTAAGCCTAAGCCTAAGCCTAAGCCTAAGCTAAGCCTAAGCCTAAGCCTAAGCCTAAGCCTAAGCCTAAGCCTAAGCCTAAGCCTAAGCCTAAGCCTAAGCCTAAGCCTAAGCCTAAAGCCTAAGCCTAAGCCTAAGCCTAAGCCTAAGCCTAAGCCTAAGCCTAAGCCTAAGCCTAAGCCTAAGCCTAAGCCTAAGCCTAAGCCTAAGCCTAAGCCTAAGCCTAAGCCTAAGCCTAAGCCTAAGCCTAAGCCTAAGCCTAAGCCTAAGCCTAAGCCTAAGCCTAAGCCTAAGCCTAAGCCTAAGCCTAAGCCTAAGCCTAAGCCTAAGCCTAAGCCTAAGCCTAAGCCTAAGCCTAAGCCTAAGCCTAAGCCTAAGCCTAAGCCTAAGCCTAAGCCTAAGCCTAAGCCTAAGCCTAAGCCTAAGCCTAAGCCTAAGCCTAAGCCTAAGCCTAAGCCTAAGCCTAAGCCTAAGCCTAAGCCTAAGCCTAAGCCTAAGCCTAAGCCTAAGCCTAAGCCTAAGCCTAAGCCTAAGCCTAAGCCTAAGCCTAAGCCTAAGCCTAAGCCTAAGCCTAAGCCTAAGCCTAAGCCTAAGCCTAAGCCTAAGCCTAAGCCTAAGCCTAAGCCTAAGCCTAAGCCTAAGCCTAAGCCTAAGCCTAAGCCTAAGCCTAAGCCTAAGCCTAAGCCTAAGCCTAAGCCTAAGCCTAAGCCTAAGCCTAAGCCTAAGCCTAAGCCTAAGCCTAAGCCTAAGCCTAAGCCTAAGCCTAAGCCTAAGCCTAAGCCTAAGCCTAAGCCTAAGCCTAAGCCTAAGCCTAAGCCTAAGCCTAAGCCTAAGCCTAAGCCTAAGCCTAAGCCTAAGCCTAAGCCTAAGCCTAAGCCTAAGCCTAAGCCTAAGCCTAAGCCTAAGCCTAAGCCTAAGCCTAAGCCTAAGCCTAAGCCTAAGCCTAAGCCTAAGCCTAAGCCTAAGCCTAAGCCTAAGCCTAAGCCTAAGCCTAAGCCTAAGCCTAAGCCTAAGCCTAAGCCTAAGCCTAAGCCTAAGCCTAAGCCTAAGCCTAAGCCTAAGCCTAAGCCTAAGCCTAAGCCTAAGCCTAAGCCTAAGCCTAAGCCTAAGCCTAAGCCTAAGCCTAAGCCTAAGCCTAAGCCTAAGCCTAAGCCTAAGCCTAAGCCTAAGCCTAAGCCTAAGCCTAAGCCTAAGCCTAAGCCTAAGCCTAAGCCTAAGCCTAAGCCTAAGCCTAAGCCTAAGCCTAAGCCTAAGCCTAAGCCTAAGCCTAAGCCTAAGCCTAAGCCTAAGCCTAAGCCTAAGCCTAAGCCTAAGCCTAAGCCTAAGCCTAAGCCTAAGCCTAAGCCTAAGCCTAAGCCTAAGCCTAAGCCTAAGCCTAAGCCTAAGCCTAAGCCTAAGCCTAAGCCTAAGCCTAAGCCTAAGCCTAAGCCTAAGCTAAGCCTAAGCCTAAGCCTAAGCCTAAGCCTAAGCCTAAGCCTAAGCCTAAGCCTAAGCCTAAGCCTAAGCCTAAGCCTAAGCCTAAGCCTAAGCCTAAGCCTAAGCCTAAGCCTAAGCCTAAGCCTAAGCCTAAGCCTAAGCCTAAGCCTAAGCCTAAGCCTAAGCCTAAGCCTAAGCCTAAGCCTAAGCCTAAGCCTAAGCCTAAGCCTAAGCCTAAGCCTAAGCCTAAGCCTAAGCCTAAGCCTAAGCCTAAGCCTAAGCCTAAGCCTAAGCCTAAGCCTAAGCCTAAGCCTAAGCCTAAGCCTAAGCCTAAGCCTAAGCCTAAGCCTAAGCCTAAGCCTAAGCCTAAGCCTAAGCCTAAGCCTAAGCCTAAGCCTAAGCCTAAGCCTAAGCCTAAGCCTAAGCCTAAGCCTAAGCCTAAGCCTAAGCCTAAGCCTAAGCCTAAGCCTAAGCCTAAGCCTAAGCCTAAGCCTAAGCCTAAGCCTAAGCCTAAGCCTAAGCCTAAGCCTAAGCCTAAGCCTAAGCCTAAGCCTAAGCCTAAGCCTAAGCCTAAGCCTAAGCCTAAGCCTAAGCCTAAGCCTAAGCCTAAGCCTAAGCCTAAGCCTAAGCCTAAGCCTAAGCCTAAGCCTAAGCCTAAGCCTAAGCCTAAGCCTAAGCCTAAGCCTAAGCCTAAGCCTAAGCCTAAGCCTAAGCCTAAGCCTAAGCCTAAGCCTAAGCCTAAGCCTAAGCCTAAGCCTAAGCCTAAGCCTAAGCCTAAGCCTAAGCCTAAGCCTAAGCCTAAGCCTAAGCCTAAGCCTAAGCCTAAGCCTAAGCCTAAGCCTAAGCCTAAGCCTAAGCCTAAGCCTAAGCCTAAGCCTAAGCCTAAGCCTAAGCCTAAGCCTAAGCCTAAGCCTAAGCCTAAGCCTAAGCCTAAGCCTAAGCCTAAGCCTAAGCCTAAGCCTAAGCCTAAGCCTAAGCCTAAGCCTAAGCCTAAGCCTAAGCCTAAGCCTAAGCCTAAGCCTAAGCCTAAGCCTAAGCCTAAGCCTAAGCCTAAGCCTAAGCCTAAGCCTAAGCCTAAGCCTAAGCCTAAGCCTAAGCCTAAGCCTAAGCCTAAGCCTAAGCCTAAGCCTAAGCCTAAGCCTAAGCCTAAGCCTAAGCCTAAGCCTAAGCCTAAGCCTAAGCCTAAGCCTAAGCCTAAGCCTAAGCCTAAGCCTAAGCCTAAGCCTAAGCCTAAGCCTAAGCCTAAGCCTAAGCCTAAGCCTAAGCCTAAGCCTAAGCCTAAGCCTAAGCCTAAGCCTAAGCCTAAGCCTAAGCCTAAGCCTAAGCCTAAGCCTAAGCCTAAGCCTAAGCCTAAGCCTAAGCCTAAGCCTAAGCCTAAGCCTAAGCCTAAGCCTAAGCCTAAGCCTAAGCCTAAGCCTAAGCCTAAGCCTAAGCCTAAGCCTAAGCCTAAGCCTAAGCCTAAGCCTAAGCCTAAGCCTAAGCCTAAGCCTAAGCCTAAGCCTAAGCCTAAGCCTAAGCCTAAGCCTAAGCCTAAGCCTAAGCCTAAGCCTAAGCCTAAGCCTAAGCCTAAGCCTAAGCCTAAGCCTAAGCCTAAGCCTAAGCCTAAGCCTAAGCCTAAGCCTAAGCCTAAGCCTAAGCCTAAGCCTAAGCCTAAGCCTAAGCCTAAGCCTAAGCCTAAGCCTAAGCCTAAGCCTAAGCCTAAGCCTAAGCCTAAGCCTAAGCCTAAGCCTAAGCCTAAGCCTAAGCCTAAGCCTAAGCCTAAGCCTAAGCCTAAGCCTAAGCCTAAGCCTAAGCCTAAGCCTAAGCCTAAGCCTAAGCCTAAGCCTAAGCCTAAGCCTAAGCCTAAGCCTAAGCCTAAGCCTAAGCCTAAGCCTAAGCCTAAGCCTAAGCCTAAGCCTAAGCCTAAGCCTAAGCCTAAGCCTAAGCCTAAGCCTAAGCCTAAGCCTAAGCCTAAGCCTAAGCCTAAGCCTAAGCCTAAGCCTAAGCCTAAGCCTAAGCCTAAGCCTAAGCCTAAGCCTAAGCCTAAGCCTAAGCCTAAGCCTAAGCCTAAGCCTAAGCCTAAGCCTAAGCCTAAGCCTAAGCCTAAGCCTAAGCCTAAGCCTAAGCCTAAGCCTAAGCCTAAGCCTAAGCCTAAGCCTAAGCCTAAGCCTAAGCCTAAGCCTAAGCCTAAGCCTAAGCCTAAGCCTAAGCCTAAGCCTAAGCCTAAGCCTAAGCCTAAGCCTAAGCCTAAGCCTAAGCCTAAGCCTAAGCCTAAGCCTAAGCCTAAGCCTAAGCCTAAGCCTAAGCCTAAGCCTAAGCCTAAGCCTAAGCCTAAGCCTAAGCCTAAGCCTAAGCCTAAGCCTAAGCCTAAGCCTAAGCCTAAGCCTAAGCCTAAGCCTAAGCCTAAGCCTAAGCCTAAGCCTAAGCCTAAGCCTAAGCCTAAGCCTAAGCCTAAGCCTAAGCCTAAGCCTAAGCCTAAGCCTAAGCCTAAGCCTAAGCCTAAGCCTAAGCCTAAGCCTAAGCCTAAGCCTAAGCCTAAGCCTAAGCCTAAGCCTAAGCCTAAGCCTAAGCCTAAGCCTAAGCCTAAGCCTAAGCCTAAGCCTAAGCCTAAGCCTAAGCCTAAGCCTAAGCCTAAGCCTAAGCCTAAGCCTAAGCCTAAGCCTAAGCCTAAGCCTAAGCCTAAGCCTAAGCCTAAGCCTAAGCCTAAGCCTAAGCCTAAGCCTAAGCCTAAGCCTAAGCCTAAGCCTAAGCCTAAGCCTAAGCCTAAGCCTAAGCCTAAGCCTAAGCCTAAGCCTAAGCCTAAGCCTAAGCCTAAGCCTAAGCCTAAGCCTAAGCCTAAGCCTAAGCCTAAGCCTAAGCCTAAGCCTAAGCCTAAGCCTAAGCCTAAGCCTAAGCCTAAGCCTAAGCCTAAGCCTAAGCCTAAGCCTAAGCCTAAGCCTAAGCCTAAGCCTAAGCCTAAGCCTAAGCCTAAGCCTAAGCCTAAGCCTAAGCCTAAGCCTAAGCCTAAGCCTAAGCCTAAGCCTAAGCCTAAGCCTAAGCCTAAGCCTAAGCCTAAGCCTAAGCCTAAGCCTAAGCCTAAGCCTAAGCCTAAGCCTAAGCCTAAGCCTAAGCCTAAGCCTAAGCCTAAGCCTAAGCCTAAGCCTAAGCCTAAGCCTAAGCCTAAGCCTAAGCCTAAGCCTAAGCCTAAGCCTAAGCCTAAGCCTAAGCCTAAGCCTAAGCCTAAGCCTAAGCCTAAGCCTAAGCCTAAGCCTAAGCCTAAGCCTAAGCCTAAGCCTAAGCCTAAGCCTAAGCCTAAGCCTAAGCCTAAGCCTAAGCCTAAGCCTAAGCCTAAGCCTAAGCCTAAGCCTAAGCCTAAGCCTAAGCCTAAGCCTAAGCCTAAGCCTAAGCCTAAGCCTAAGCCTAAGCCTAAGCCTAAGCCTAAGCCTAAGCCTAAGCCTAAGCCTAAGCCTAAGCCTAAGCCTAAGCCTAAGCCTAAGCCTAAGCCTAAGCCTAAGCCTAAGCCTAAGCCTAAGCCTAAGCCTAAGCCTAAGCCTAAGCCTAAGCCTAAGCCTAAGCCTAAGCCTAAGCCTAAGCCTAAGCCTAAGCCTAAGCCTAAGCCTAAGCCTAAGCCTAAGCCTAAGCCTAAGCCTAAGCCTAAGCCTAAGCCTAAGCCTAAGCCTAAGCCTAAGCCTAAGCCTAAGCCTAAGCCTAAGCCTAAGCCTAAGCCTAAGCCTAAGCCTAAGCCTAAGCCTAAGCCTAAGCCTAAGCCTAAGCCTAAGCCTAAGCCTAAGCCTAAGCCTAAGCCTAAGCCTAAGCCTAAGCCTAAGCCTAAGCTAAGCCTAAGCCTAAGCCTAAGCCTAAGCCTAAGCCTAAGCCTAAGCCTAAGCCTAAGCCTAAGCCTAAGCCTAAGCCTAAGCCTAAGCCTAAGCCTAAGCCTAAGCCTAAGCCTAAGCCTAAGCCTAAGCCTAAGCCTAAGCCTAAGCCTAAGCCTAAGCCTAAGCCTAAGCCTAAGCCTAAGCCTAAGCCTAAGCCTAAGCCTAAGCCTAAGCTAAGCCTAAGCCTAAGCCTAAGCCTAAGCCTAAGCCTAAGCCTAAGCCTAAGCCTAAGCCTAAGCCTAAGCCTAAGCCTAAGCCTAAGCCTAAGCCTAAGCCTAAGCCTAAGCCTAAGCCTAAGCCTAAGCCTAAGCCTAAGCCTAAGCCTAAGCCTAAGCCTAAGCCTAAGCCTAAGCCTAAGCCTAAGCCTAAGCCTAAGCCTAAGCCTAAGCCTAAGCCTAAGCCTAAGCCTAAGCCTAAGCCTAAGCCTAAGCCTAAGCCTAAGCCTAAGCCTAAGCCTAAGCCTAAGCCTAAGCCTAAGCCTAAGCCTAAGCCTAAGCCTAAGCCTAAGCCTAAGCCTAAGCCTAAGCCTAAGCCTAAGCCTAAGCCTAAGCCTAAGCCTAAGCCTAAGCCTAAGCCTAAGCCTAAGCCTAAGCCTAAGCCTAAGCCTAAGCCTAAGCCTAAGCCTAAGCCTAAGCCTAAGCCTAAGCCTAAGCCTAAGCCTAAGCCTAAGCCTAAGCCTAAGCCTAAGCCTAAGCCTAAGCCTAAGCCTAAGCCTAAGCCTAAGCCTAAGCCTAAGCCTAAGCCTAAGCCTAAGCCTAAGCCTAAGCCTAAGCCTAAGCCTAAGCCTAAGCCTAAGCCTAAGCCTAAGCCTAAGCCTAAGCCTAAGCCTAAGCCTAAGCCTAAGCCTAAGCCTAAGCCTAAGCCTAAGCCTAAGCCTAAGCCTAAGCCTAAGCCTAAGCCTAAGCCTAAGCCTAAGCCTAAGCCTAAGCCTAAGCCTAAGCCTAAGCCTAAGCCTAAGCCTAAGCCTAAGCCTAAGCCTAAGCCTAAGCCTAAGCCTAAGCCTAAGCCTAAGCCTAAGCCTAAGCCTAAGCCTAAGCCTAAGCCTAAGCCTAAGCCTAAGCCTAAGCCTAAGCCTAAGCCTAAGCCTAAGCCTAAGCCTAAGCCTAAGCCTAAGCCTAAGCCTAAGCCTAAGCCTAAGCCTAAGCCTAAGCCTAAGCCTAAGCCTAAGCCTAAGCCTAAGCCTAAGCCTAAGCCTAAGCCTAAGCCTAAGCCTAAGCCTAAGCCTAAGCCTAAGCCTAAGCCTAAGCCTAAGCCTAAGCCTAAGCCTAAGCCTAAGCCTAAGCCTAAGCCTAAGCCTAAGCCTAAGCCTAAGCCTAAGCCTAAGCCTAAGCCTAAGCCTAAGCCTAAGCCTAAGCCTAAGCCTAAGCCTAAGCCTAAGCCTAAGCCTAAGCCTAAGCCTAAGCCTAAGCCTAAGCCTAAGCCTAAGCCTAAGCCTAAGCCTAAGCCTAAGCCTAAGCCTAAGCCTAAGCCTAAGCCTAAGCCTAAGCCTAAGCCTAAGCCTAAGCCTAAGCCTAAGCCTAAGCCTAAGCCTAAGCCTAAGCCTAAGCCTAAGCCTAAGCCTAAGCCTAAGCCTAAGCCTAAGCCTAAGCCTAAGCCTAAGCCTAAGCCTAAGCCTAAGCCTAAGCCTAAGCCTAAGCTAAGCCTAAGCCTAAGCCTAAGCCTAAGCCTAAGCCTAAGCCTAAGCCTAAGCCTAAGCCTAAGCCTAAGCCTAAGCCTAAGCCTAAGCCTAAGCCTAAGCCTAAGCCTAAGCCTAAGCCTAAGCCTAAGCCTAAGCCTAAGCCTAAGCCTAAGCCTAAGCCTAAGCCTAAGCCTAAGCCTAAGCCTAAGCCTAAGCTAAGCCTAAGCCTAAGCCTAAGCCTAAGCCTAAGCCTAAGCCTAAGCCTAAGCCTAAGCCTAAGCCTAAGCCTAAGCCTAAGCCTAAGCCTAAGCCTAAGCCTAAGCCTAAGCCTAAGCCTAAGCCTAAGCCTAAGCCTAAGCCTAAGCCTAAGCCTAAGCCTAAGCCTAAGCCTAAGCCTAAGCCTAAGCCTAAGCCTAAGCCTAAGCTAAGCCTAAGCCTAAGCCTAAGCCTAAGCCTAAGCCTAAGCCTAAGCCTAAGCCTAAGCCTAAGCCTAAGCCTAAGCCTAAGCCTAAGCCTAAGCCTAAGCCTAAGCCTAAGCCTAAGCCTAAGCCTAAGCCTAAGCCTAAGCCTAAGCCTAAGCCTAAGCCTAAGCCTAAGCCTAAGCCTAAGCCTAAGCCTAAGCCTAAGCCTAAGCCTAAGCCTAAGCCTAAGCCTAAGCCTAAGCCTAAGCCTAAGCCTAAGCCTAAGCCTAAGCCTAAGCCTAAGCCTAAGCCTAAGCCTAAGCCTAAGCCTAAGCCTAAGCCTAAGCCTAAGCCTAAGCCTAAGCTAAGCCTAAGCCTAAGCCTAAGCCTAAGCCTAAGCCTAAGCCTAAGCCTAAGCCTAAGCCTAAGCCTAAGCCTAAGCCTAAGCCTAAGCCTAAGCCTAAGCCTAAGCCTAAGCCTAAGCCTAAGCCTAAGCCTAAGCTAAGCCTAAGCCTAAGCCTAAGCCTAAGCCTAAGCCTAAGCCTAAGCCTAAGCCTAAGCCTAAGCCTAAGCCTAAGCCTAAGCCTAAGCCTAAGCCTAAGCCTAAGCCTAAGCCTAAGCTAAGCCTAAGCCTAAGCCTAAGCCTAAGCCTAAGCCTAAGCCTAAGCCTAAGCCTAAGCCTAAGCCTAAGCCTAAGCCTAAGCCTAAGCCTAAGCCTAAGCCTAAGCCTAAGCCTAAGCCTAAGCCTAAGCCTAAGCCTAAGCCTAAGCCTAAGCCTAAGCCTAAGCCTAAGCCTAAGCCTAAGCCTAAGCCTAAGCCTAAGCCTAAGCCTAAGCCTAAGCCTAAGCCTAAGCCTAAGCCTAAGCCTAAGCCTAAGCCTAAGCCTAAGCCTAAGCCTAAGCCTAAGCCTAAGCCTAAGCCTAAGCCTAAGCCTAAGCCTAAGCCTAAGCCTAAGCCTAAGCCTAAGCCTAAGCCTAAGCCTAAGCCTAAGCCTAAGCCTAAGCCTAAGCCTAAGCCTAAGCCTAAGCCTAAGCCTAAGCCTAAGCCTAAGCCTAAGCCTAAGCCTAAGCCTAAGCCTAAGCCTAAGCCTAAGCCTAAGCCTAAGCCTAAGCCTAAGCCTAAGCCTAAGCCTAAGCCTAAGCCTAAGCCTAAGCCTAAGCCTAAGCCTAAGCCTAAGCCTAAGCCTAAGCCTAAGCCTAAGCCTAAGCCTAAGCCTAAGCCTAAGCCTAAGCCTAAGCCTAAGCCTAAGCCTAAGCCTAAGCCTAAGCCTAAGCCTAAGCCTAAGCCTAAGCCTAAGCCTAAGCCTAAGCCTAAGCCTAAGCCTAAGCCTAAGCCTAAGCCTAAGCCTAAGCCTAAGCCTAAGCCTAAGCCTAAGCCTAAGCCTAAGCCTAAGCCTAAGCCTAAGCCTAAGCCTAAGCCTAAGCCTAAGCCTAAGCCTAAGCCTAAGCCTAAGCCTAAGCCTAAGCCTAAGCCTAAGCCTAAGCCTAAGCCTAAGCCTAAGCTAAGCCTAAGCCTAAGCCTAAGCCTAAGCCTAAGCCTAAGCCTAAGCCTAAGCCTAAGCCTAAGCCTAAGCCTAAGCCTAAGCCTAAGCCTAAGCCTAAGCCTAAGCCTAAGCCTAAGCCTAAGCCTAAGCCTAAGCCTAAGCCTAAGCCTAAGCCTAAGCCTAAGCCTAAGCCTAAGCCTAAGCCTAAGCCTAAGCCTAAGCCTAAGCCTAAGCCTAAGCCTAAGCCTAAGCCTAAGCCTAAGCCTAAGCCTAAGCCTAAGCCTAAGCCTAAGCCTAAGCCTAAGCCTAAGCCTAAGCCTAAGCCTAAGCCTAAGCCTAAGCCTAAGCCTAAGCCTAAGCCTAAGCCTAAGCCTAAGCCTAAGCCTAAGCCTAAGCCTAAGCCTAAGCCTAAGCCTAAGCCTAAGCCTAAGCCTAAGCCTAAGCCTAAGCCTAAGCCTAAGCCTAAGCCTAAGCCTAAGCCTAAGCCTAAGCCTAAGCCTAAGCCTAAGCCTAAGCCTAAGCCTAAGCCTAAGCCTAAGCCTAAGCCTAAGCCTAAGCCTAAGCCTAAGCCTAAGCCTAAGCCTAAGCCTAAGCCTAAGCCTAAGCCTAAGCCTAAGCCTAAGCCTAAGCCTAAGCCTAAGCCTAAGCCTAAGCCTAAGCCTAAGCCTAAGCCTAAGCCTAAGCCTAAGCCTAAGCCTAAGCCTAAGCCTAAGCCTAAGCCTAAGCCTAAGCCTAAGCCTAAGCCTAAGCCTAAGCCTAAGCCTAAGCCTAAGCCTAAGCCTAAGCCTAAGCCTAAGCCTAAGCCTAAGCCTAAGCCTAAGCCTAAGCCTAAGCCTAAGCCTAAGCCTAAGCCTAAGCCTAAGCCTAAGCCTAAGCCTAAGCCTAAGCCTAAGCCTAAGCCTAAGCCTAAGCCTAAGCCTAAGCCTAAGCCTAAGCCTAAGCCTAAGCCTAAGCCTAAGCCTAAGCCTAAGCCTAAGCCTAAGCCTAAGCCTAAGCCTAAGCCTAAGCCTAAGCCTAAGCCTAAGCCTAAGCCTAAGCCTAAGCCTAAGCCTAAGCCTAAGCCTAAGCCTAAGCCTAAGCCTAAGCCTAAGCCTAAGCCTAAGCCTAAGCCTAAGCCTAAGCCTAAGCCTAAGCCTAAGCCTAAGCCTAAGCCTAAGCCTAAGCCTAAGCCTAAGCCTAAGCCTAAGCCTAAGCCTAAGCCTAAGCCTAAGCCTAAGCCTAAGCCTAAGCCTAAGCCTAAGCCTAAGCCTAAGCCTAAGCCTAAGCCTAAGCCTAAGCCTAAGCCTAAGCCTAAGCCTAAGCCTAAGCCTAAGCCTAAGCCTAAGCCTAAGCCTAAGCCTAAGCCTAAGCCTAAGCCTAAGCCTAAGCCAAGCCTAAGCCTAAGCCTAAGCCTAAGCCTAAGCCTAAGCCTAAGCCTAAGCCTAAGCCTAAGCCTAAGCCTAAGCCTAAGCCTAAGCCTAAGCCTAAGCCTAAGCCTAAGCCTAAGCCTAAGCCTAAGCCTAAGCCTAAGCCTAAGCCTAAGCCTAAGCCTAAGCCTAAGCCTAAGCCTAAGCCTAAGCCTAAGCCTAAGCCTAAGCCTAAGCCTAAGCCTAAGCCTAAGCCTAAGCCTAAGCCTAAGCCTACTAAGCCTAAGCCTAAGCCTAAGCCTAAGCTAAGCCTAAGCCTAAGCCTAAGCCTAAGCCTAAGCCTAAGCCTAAGCCTAAGCCTAAGCCTAAGCCTAAGCCTAAGCCTAAGCCTAAGCCTAAGCCTAAGCCTAAGCCTAAGCCTAAGCCTAAGCCTAAGCCTAAGCCTAAGCCTAAGCCTAAGCCTAAGCCTAAGCCTAAGCCTAAGCCTAAGCCTAAGCCTAAGCCTAAGCCTAAGCCTAAGCCTAAGCCTAAGCCTAGCCTAAGCCTAAGCCTAAGCCTAAGCCTAAGCCTAAGCCTAAGCCTAAGCCTAAGCCTAAGCCTAAGCCTAAGCCTAAGCCTAAGCCTAAGCCTAAGCCTAAGCCTAAGCCTAAGCCTAAGCCTCCTAAGCCTAAGCCTAAGCCTAAGCCTAAGCCTAAGCCTAAGCCTAAGCCTAAGCCTAAGCTAAGCCTAAGCCTAAGCCTAAGCCTAAGCCTAAGCCTAAGCCTAAGCCTAAGCCTAAGCCTAAGCCTAAGCCTAAGCCTAAGCCTAAGCCTAAGCCTAAGCCTAAGCCTAAGCCTAAGCCTAAGCCTAAGCCTAAGCCTAAGCCTAAGCCTAAGCCTAAGCCTAAGCCTAAGCCTAAGCCTAAGCCTAAGCCTAAGCCTAAGCCTAAGCCTAAGCCTAAGCCTAAGCCTAAGCCTAAGCCTAAGCCTAAGCCTAAGCCTAAGCCTAAGCCTAAGCCTAAGCCTAAGCCTAAGCCTAAGCCTAAGCCTAAGCCTAAGCCTAAGCCTAAGCCTAAGCCTAAGCCTAAGCCTAAGCCTAAGCCTAAGCCTAAGCCTAAGCCTAAGCCTAAGCCTAAGCCTAAGCCTAAGCCTAAGCCTAAGCCTAAGCCTAAGCCTAAGCCTAAGCCTAAGCCTAAGCCTAAGCCTAAGCCTAAGCCTAAGCCTAAGCCTAAGCCTAAGCCTAAGCCTAAGCCTAAGCCTAAGCCTAAGCCTAAGCCTAAGCCTAAGCCTAAGCCTAAGCCTAAGCCTAAGCCTAAGCCTAAGCCTAAGCCTAAGCCTAAGCCTAAGCCTAAGCCTAAGCCTAAGCCTAAGCCTAAGCCTAAGCCTAAGCCTAAGCCTAAGCCTAAGCCTAAGCCTAAGCCTAAGCCTAAGCCTAAGCCTAAGCCTAAGCCTAAGCCTAAGCCTAAGCCTAAGCCTAAGCCTAAGCCTAAGCCTAAGCCTAAGCCTAAGCCTAAGCCTAAGCCTAAGCCTAAGCCTAAGCCTAAGCCTAAGCCTAAGCCTAAGCCTAAGCCTAAGCCTAAGCCTAAGCCTAAGCCTAAGCCTAAGCCTAAGCCTAAGCCTAAGCCTAAGCCTAAGCCTAAGCCTAAGCCTAAGCCTAAGCCTAAGCCTAAGCCTAAGCCTAAGCCTAAGCCTAAGCCTAAGCCTAAGCCTAAGCCTAAGCCTAAGCCTAAGCCTAAGCCTAAGCCTAAGCCTAAGCCTAAGCCTAAGCCTAAGCCTAAGCCTAAGCCTAAGCCTAAGCCTAAGCCTAAGCCTAAGCTAGCCTAAGCCTAAGCCTAAGCCTAAGCCTAAGCCTAAGCCTAAGCCTAAGCCTAAGCCTAAGCCTAAGCCTAAGCCTAAGCCTAAGCCTAAGCCTAAGCCTAAGCCTAAGCCTAAGCCTAAGCCTAAGCCTAAGCCTAAGCCTAAGCCTAAGCCTAAAGCCTGAAAATACATTCATCTTATCTGAAATGTGTAAAAGCGCAGTGACATTTCATGTTGAACATAATCACTACCGCTATGCTTTTTATAGTATAGCACCCCTTTTTACGTCATTAGTCAGTTTGTTTCAATCGGATCCGGAATCCAATAGTACCACCTGATTGCTGGCATCGAGATCTATCTAAAAATACTCGCTTCTTACCTGAAACGTGTGAAAGCGCACAGAGAATTTGTGTTGAACAATAATCACTGATGATACGCTTTATTATAGTATAGCACCCCTTTTTACGTCATTACTCAGTCTGTTTCAATCGATCCGGAATCCAATAGTACCATCTGATTGCTGGCATCGAGATCTATCTAAAAACACTCGCATCTTGGCTGAAACGTGTAAAAGCGCACAGAGAATTCATGTTGAATGTTACACTACTGATACGCTTTATTATAGTATAGCACCCCTTTTTACGTCATTACTCAGTCTGTTTCAATCGGATCCGGAATCCAATAGTACCATCTGATAGCTGGCATCGAGATCTATCTAAAAATACTCGCTTCTTACCTGAAACGTGTGAAAGCGCACAGAGAATTTGTGTTGAACGATAATCACTGATGATACGCTTTATTATAGTATAGCACCCATTTTTACGTCATTGCTCAGTCTGTTTCAATCGGATCCGGAATCCAATAGTACGATCTGATTGCTGGCATCGAGATCTATCTAAAAACACTCGCATCTTGGCTGAAACCTGTGAAAGCGCACAGAAAATTCATGTTGAATGTTACACTACTGCTATGCTTTATTATAGTATAGCACCACTATTTACCTGATTTGTCAGTCTGTTTTAATCGGATCCGAGATCCAATAGTACCACCTGATTGCTGGCATCGAGATCTATCTAAAAATACATTCATCTTGGCTGAAATGTGCAAAAGCGCAGAGAGATTTCATGTTGAACATAATCACTACCGCTGTGCTTTATTATTGTATTGCAACCCCTTCTACGTTATTACTCCGTCTGTTTCAATCGGATCCGGGATCCAATAGTACCATCAGGTTGCTGGCATTGAGATTTATCTAAAAATACTCTCATCTTGGCTGAAACTTTTGATAGCGCACAGAAAATTCGTGTTGAATATAATCACTGCTAAGTTTTACTATAGCATAGCACCATCATAATCTATTTACGTCATTACTCAGTCTGTTTCAATCGGATCCGCGAACCAATAATACCATCTGATTGCTGTCATTGAGATCTTTCTAAAAACACTCTCATATTGGCTGAAACCTTTGAAAGCGCACAGAAAATTCATGTTGAATGTTACACTACTGCTATGCTTTATTATAGTATAGCACCACTGTTTACCTCATTTGTCAGTCTGTTTTAATCGGATCCGGGATCCAATAGTACCATCTGATTGCTGGCATCGAAATCTATCTAAAAATACTCTCATCTTGGCCGAAACCTTTGAAGGCGCACAGAAAATTCATGCTGAATGTTACACTACTGCTATGCTTTATTATAGTATAGCACCTTCATAACCTATTTACGTCATTACTCAGTCTATTTCAATCGACCCGGGATCCAATAGCCCCATCTGATTGCTGGCATTGAGATCTATCTAAAAATACTCTCATCTTGGCTGAAACGTTTAAAAGCGCACAGAGAATTCATGTTGAATGTTGCACTACTGCTATGCTTTATTACAGTATAGCACCTTCATAGCCTATTTACGTCATTACTCAGTCTGTTTCAATCGGATCCGGAATCCAATAGTACAATCTAATTGCTGGCATCGAGATCTGTCTAAAAATACTCTCATCTTGGCTGAAACCTTTGAAAGCACACTGAAAATACATGTTGAACATAACCTTTCAGCCGAGATGAGAGCATTTCTAGATAGATCTAGATTCCAGCAATCAGATTATACTATTGGATCCCGGATCCGTTTGAAACAGACTGAGTAATGACGTTTAGAATATGAAGGTGCTATACTATAATAGAGCATAGCCGTATAATATTCATCATGAATTTTTTGTGCCCTTTTAAGCGTTCCAGCCAATGTTGGGCGTGGGTCACTGAAGAGGAGGCGGAAACCTCGAAGCACCGGTGTATGACCCTGGCGTACCAACCTCGTTTAGGCTGAAAGCTTTTTTTTTAGAATTATTTTGAATGTTCAATGCGAGGTTTTGAAAACAGTCTATTTTATGGATTGTCATTTTACTCTGTTGTAGTACAACAAACTCGTATTTTAAGTTTCATTACTCAGTCTGTTCTAGAAGATCCAGACATCCAATATCATTTTCTGAATCCTCGCATCGAACTCTGTCTAAAGGAGCTCTCATCTTGGCTGAAACGTTTGAAAGCTCATGTCCTAAAAAATTTATGTTAAATATTTCATGCTTTGTTAATATTTCATTAGGTAGTTTTTCTTTACAAAAGAGATTTCATTAGGCAGCTTTGCTCAGATATGCCAAAACAGTGGCTAAACAAAGATTTATCCTCTCCTCACTAAGCCAGTGAGGGCGCCGTGTTGTGTGGTTATGATGTTCTTCGCGGTACGCGTGGAGCTGTTCTCACTGCACAACGCTCTCTGACAGTCGACAACGAGCTCCTTTAGAACGTCATGGCCAGGCAGTTCTGAAATCAATTCTAAGGATACGTGTTCGACCAGTATTCTACGACGTTCAAGAATAAGAAAGTGAACCAGTCGATTATTAGAAGTGCTGGGATACACAGCTTTGAAGAAATCTGTGTAGACGTATCAAATTAGAGTGAAATAAAAAATAAATGTGTTTAAGTCAGCACGAAATGTGAATGATTCATTTTGTTAATGTTCTCTTTCGTCTTCATCACAGGCTATACTTTTAGTCGATTGCCCAGGATCGTTCGCCCTTCGCCCAAACAGCGGATTGTTGATCAAAAATGGTAATGCACTTTGCATGTGAATGCAATTTATCAGTACTCGCAACAACTTTACTTATTATTGGGGTGAATGGAAAGTTGAGCATTCCATAGAGTTGTTGAAGAGTCTTCGTTTTCTCCGTACCACAAATAAGATATTTGTTGTATGTGCTAATACTGAACTCTGAACATTCATCGCTGAAACCTCTGTCACCAATTATGCACTTCAATTTTATCTGCTCTGGTTATTTTCCTGTCCATCAGTAAACCACAGATCTGGTCGTTCTCTGCATCCCATGGGTAACCTCCTCCATGTTCATCGCTTGCATACCTACACTGTGGTGAGTATTACTTATCAAGTATGGTCCATATTTCGAAGACGAGTTGAACACTTTTCGCATACAAAAAAACTTTATGAAATAAACCACAGAAGCATTCAGAAAAACTAGTCAGTAATGCATATTTTTCGTTCGTTCGTTGTTGTCATTCAACACTCACTTCTTCGAAGGTGCGCCTTTGGAAATGGTCGACTTAGAAAATGCAAGCCATTTTGACCTTCCTAAGCATCGATGGAAGGAGACCTTTGAACCTTTAGTCAATATTGCATGATATTGTGCTAAATTACATAAAGAGGACATTGATGAAGTGTTACATGATGAGTGGTTGTGAGAGGTGTTCTCACCGAAAATCTTATCCTACTTTTTGGTGACGAGAGGAGGTGTTCGAAAAAACGTGAGGCTCAGGTACAAGGAATTAATCGACTTCTAGGTACTCTACATGCCCTACGTTGAGAGCTGATTGTAGCACAGACCTGTTTATGACGATCGAAAGAATGCTGTTTGAAACAAACGCCTTTTCCTCTGCATTATGCAAACTATTGGTCACAAACATGTGTCCCCAAAGAAGTATTCCCAGTACTTGTTCCCTATCCGTACCCAAATTCAAGAACCTTTCCTTGACGTTCAAAAAATTATTCGACAACATGAATTTCGAGAATTTGAAAGGTGTGTTTTATTTTTCAAATGGTTTTATGTTATACTGTGAAAGTAAACACAAAAATCTATTTTACATTCAAGCATCATTCGCTGGACATAACTTTTCATCCAAACTTCCAGTAATTTTTCGGTAACATAGATCTCAATGATTAAATTGATGTACGCAGCTTCTGAAAAAGACTTTTCAGTGTACTGCTACACTTAGAAGAATATTGGGTTGCCCACTAGAAGCGCATCGTACGCCACATGCGAACTGCGCTGCGCGATCTATACGGCGCCGAATGCGGAACTATACCATCAGCTGTAACAACGCTCTACGAAGTCTTTCTTAAAAACCGGGCATATTATGGAAATCGCTAAGATTTCTGCTATCGAATCGGTATGAAAGTCTGGGAGAATAGCCGGACCAGCGAAAAGTAGTCAAATGTGTCACATAATTTTATTTCTGTTGCTATACCTCGCTAGGATGCTTTTTTCAAAAGGCAAGCACACCATTGAAATTCTCGAGATTTAAGCTATCTACGGGTAATTGGAAGGCGGTGGTCTGATTTAAATGTTGCGAAATTCATTCATACCGGTGCAAGGCATGCGGGCCGCGTGTGAAATGCAGTCTTGACAGCGTTACAGCGCAATTACAAGTTTTTTTCTTAAACAAAAGGTGTTATTAAATTTGCCGAAATTTATGCTATCGAATAATTAGTGAATTTCTTGAGAAATAGCTTTGCTCAGCGAAAAATGCCTGAGTGTGATAAAATATTCTATTTACTGTTACAGCGTAATATAAAGGCCTTTTGAAAAATAAAATACACCATTAAAATTCTCGAGATCTCAACTATCTAACCACTGCAGTGTCTGAGGAAGGCAAAAAATTTCTTTTTTTTTTTGAATAGATAGGGAAAGTGCAGTATTCTCCGCAGTAAGGAACGCGCGCTCTTCCTACACCTACTCAAGCTACATACTGCAATTACCTCCACGTAGAGATCTATTAGAGGTGTCTAGTTGTAAAATATGTGCTTTCAAGCCACGTTCCTGCAAGATAGGCAATACCAATGCACAATAAGAGTTCAAAGTTTGCTTATTTCTTGCAAAGTTGTGGTATTAAGGGCGAAAACTAAAGATTTTCAAAAGAATTAGTCGCTCTGTATATCAAAAAAACTTTACAAACATTTTATTTTTGATATCACATTCTTTATGTGGTGATAGTATACCCCGGAAGTCGAAATTCTACCTATGATCACTAATAAAGCAGCTATGATGTCCAAGCGGCAAGGTAACATTTTGGGCGTAAAATCCAGTCCTATTTACGCTTTTGCAGCGCTCTATCTTAGCACCTCCAAAAACCGATTACATTGGCAAAATTTTTGAGATTTCTCCTATCGACTGAGTTGGTAGCGAAACTTTGATGGTGAGTCATATCGAAGCCCCACACGAGCAAATGGAGCAATTGAGTGTGCTACATAATCTTGTTTTCGCTGCTACAACGTAATAGAAAGTCACTTCCAAATATTAAACATTTTTTTGAAATTGCAAAGATTCAAGTTTTTCATTAATTTCCGAATGTCCGAGTAAAAACTTTTGCCTAGTGAAAAAGACTTACAAGCAATCGTGTATCTCAGCTGGTACACGTCGTCCCTTAGAGGTTACACGCTCCTTAAGCCGCTCGTTTCCTCCTGCTCAACTCTGCAGCAAGGTCTTTCATCATGTTGTTCACGATCTAGAAAGACGTAACTCAAGCATTCAGAGATGTTTGTTTCGTCGAGCGTGAGTGGGACATTCAAAACCCTTCTGTTTCTTATAATCATCGTTTTCGTTGGACTTAGTTAGAGAAGCAAAGATTTTTTCAATTGTCGAGCGTCAGTTTTTATATAAAAAATAGTTTACGCTACATAATCACTGGGCATTCGATATCTTCGGAGGTCCAACTATGGAAGTGGTCGTCAAACAAGATGTCGTGATTCGAAACCAACATTCCATATAACGCAACAAAAAAAAGATACAAGTATTTTGTTAAATAAAGGAGAGAAGCAGAAATAATGTGTTGGATATAACTAAGATAAATACTGAAGAAATGAAAGCTAACCTCAATCGCAGTGCAGTTCTACAAACCTTTCGCTTGATCGCTCAATCGCTGCATATTCTAAGCCTTTTTTGTTCAAATCATTCTAAAGCAGTCACTTTACAAACAGGCCATACCATCGATTTTAGGCTTTCTTCGAACCCACATTGACTTCACCAAACTTTGCACATTTCTGAGAATGGTGGGATTATTACTAAATAAAGCAGCTCCCCCTCTTGTATTGTGCGCACGCTCTAGCATAGAGATATCAGAACATTGAGCATAGTTCTTTGGACCAGTATTCACTGACATTCGAGACAAAGATGAGTAGGTCTTTGAGCAACAGCTGAAGTGACTCGCCAAAAGCTCTAACTCTTTTGGCGGTGGGTGGTGCATGTGAGGAAGGGTGGGATGGATTGCAAGACGTGCTGAGATCTTCATCATTTGATATGTGTGAACTTGATTGATTTGATAATCTCTCTAATACACACAGAGATCTCTTCTGAGTTATTCGCTCGAAATCCTCATCAAAGTCATCTCCGCCTTCTGGAGAGTCAGCGCCTCCTAAAGAAGACTATTATAGGAGATACAGAGGAAAAGGTGATGTAATAGATTGTTTGGAAATGAAAAATTTATAATTCTTCGTCTATATCTTAGTCCTGTTTTTGAACGCTCAATATTGCATATAACTGTGTCAAATGATTTTCAATTGTTTCAACATTTTCCTTAATTCATCTACGTTTTTGAATTATTGCATAGCTTGAGAAATGTTGAATTCAATAATAATTTCTTCTATCAAAAGACTCTCACAGTTGCTCTACTAACAAAAGGAAATATCACTCTCGGTCTAATTAACTCGTTGTTTGAATTAAAAAGCTTCTTTAGTTAGCAATTATATAGTGTACTTTTGATTTCAAAGAAACCCTGTCGCCACGAAAAGATAAATCGTTATCGAAAGTACTTCGATAACCGCATTTCCTGTAAAAAGAGCGTCCAACTATCCAAGAAATTTCAACTACAAATACATACACTTCGTGCTCGAGATAGCAGTGTAGTTTCGATTTTTTTTCACATTTCACTGGACAAGACTGCAGTGGTGTAATTGTAAAATACACTTTATGCAATGTGTGAAACAATAGAGCGCAGCGCATTGGGCCCAGTGGTTATAGGGTGCTCTGCGTCGCACACAAGGTTGATAGTTCGATCTCGCACTCATTCAGGAAACTTGGGATAATTGAGGACGAAACTTTCAGAATTTTTAAAAGGTTTCTATCGAATCTCACCGAGGTACAAAAATGTGGGATGAAAGAAGTTCGGGATTTGATAAGGCAAGAAAAAGTTAGACTATCACTTAGCGATGAGGGTGGAGAGTTCGTAGTTATTCCCCGACAATTAGATATCGAAATAACTAAAGGGCATTTAGAAGATGCTTCGCTTTACCGATGATCCTGTGAAAAGGAATTTAGAAGGCAGCACCGCAAATAAAACAGTGAGTGGGTCCAAACGGCAGAAGCGGCAGGTTTAAGACCATTTATCATCACTCAATTGCAAATTCAATCACCAACATGTCCCGTCTTATAATTGCTTATAAATACACATAAGTTAGTATCCACTGATGATCTCATGTTTAATAATCCATCCACATTCAACGTTAGACCCCTCATCAGTTGTGTAGACGGGCCGAGGGATAGGTTAGCATGGTTCTTGAATTTAATAACATCCCAGTTAGTAAGACACATTCCAGCCCATCTGACTAACACTCACATGTTCCTGAACCGTCTGCGCAACGCGAATGCAAATAAAGCGTTCGTAACAGAGTCATTTGACGTCACTTCTCTCTATACCAACGTGTCACATGACTCTGCATCACAAGCCACACACGAGCTTCTTACAAAACATCAAGGAGCTGTCAACATGTTTGGCTCAACGATTCAGCAATTCATGATACTCTTAAAGGAGTGTCTGAATTGCTCAATCTTCAGATGGTCTGGAAGTACTTTGCACAGACTAGAGGGTTGGCAATGGGGCAGCGACTGACGCCGAACCTAGCCACTGCCTTCATGTCCAAAGTAGAAGCTTCAGTGATTGATCTCCGGCCATTACTCTACTGTAGGTATATAGATGATTGCTTGGTGATCTGTTCGACTAAAGGAGAGCTAGACAGATGTTTTAGGGTGCTACGTAAACAGTCATAGTATATAAAATTCATCCGTTAGTCACCAGAAAATAATTGACTTCCTTTTCTGAACGTGCAAATAAACTTAAACGACAAAGGCTATATTACAAAGTGATCCCGAAAGCCAAGTTATAAAAATATCCTGGTTCATTGTCTCTCCTCTCATTCCTCGCACATAAAAAAGGCGTTAGTAAAAATATGTTACGAACAGCCGCCGGTATGTGCATCGGAGAGGAGCAGAGAAGAGAATCCGAAAAGCCAGCTTGGAAATAGCCATTTCTAATGGCTAGAATTTTGTAACCCTCCGGCTTAGGTTTAGAGGAAACAGCACGTCCTTACACGAAAGTTCTAGAGAAAGTAAGATCCCGTTTATCCTGCCGTCCTTTTCCAATGAGATAAGTAGGGCTATAAAACTTTGCTTGATAAGAGCAGGTTTGGAGCATCTGGTATCACTAACAGAAATACAACCAAATACTTTTAGGCGCCAATTAGTTTGTAATCGTTTATATGACCGCCTTTGCGCAACAAAAAACTGCCGAGTGTGCCCTTACGGCAGAGACGGTGATTGCTTGAGCGTAGGCACAGTATACCTAATTTCCTGCAAAGCGTGCGACGATAAATATATCGACGAAACGGGTGGGCCGTTTCATGCTCCCATAGAAGAATACGTGCCTGACATGCGCCATACTAGGAAAAACACCCCGCTAGGTATACATAGAGGCTAAAAGCATGCCGGAGTATTTGATATAGAGGTCACCATCCTTGAGCAGGAGCAAAATACATTAGCGCAAAGGATACTTGAGGCGTCCTGGAAAAACACGACCAATCCAGCTATAAGCCGCAGGGAGAATGCCTCGTAATCATCCGAGATATGAGTCAGTATATGAAACTGTTGTTGTGATGAGTGTAGTGCATTACTGGCCTATGTGATTACCGTTCCGTTGTTCTTCACCTGTTCATTCAGTGGAAGACATATAATAGAAAGCGGTGAGTAATTAGAACTATTTGGCACCTCAGTGTATTCGGTGGTATTTGATTGATCGTTATCGATTTTTCCGAACCTACCTTCCCAAAAAACCTGTAGCTGTACTTATCTCATTTGAAAAAAGTAGGATTATCAACAGAATTCTGCATTTGTTGGAATTTTCGTTTGGAAGCATGCCTTTCATCTAAACTCATACTCAGGACTTACAACTTAACCAAATTAGCCAGTAATAATGGTTTTTTTCAGAACCACTTTCCCATATTATACTCTCTACTCTCTTCCTGTGCACGCACCAACGGCTATGCGGAGCATGTTTTTTTTTTTACCAGCGCCCTCTATGTATGTGAAGGATGAGAAGAAAAGTGATGAACCAGGATCTTCTTATTACTTGGCCTTCGGCACCACTTCATAATGTTGCCGTTATCGGACAAGTTCATTTGTTTTAGGAACGGAGCCAATTATTGCTCGATATCTCACGAGTGAATTTCATGCACTCTATCTGTTTATTCAGCAATCTAGAACAACTGTCCAATTCCTCTTGCGTGGAGCAGATAAGCAAATAATAATCTCAAAGCTTACAGTAGATTAGTACCCGGGTATAAGTTGCTAGGGTTTTCGCTTTCGACACAAAGATGACAGCTAGGCTGACCTCCAGTCCCTGTCCATTGCCAACCCTCTCATTTGCGCAAAATGATTCCCGGACCACCTAGAGATTATGAAGCCCAGATACTCTTTCAAAATAACCATGAACTGCCGACTCGACAAGCCGTATATGTTCATCGCTCCTTGGTGTTGTATAAACACCTCGTGAATAGCTTGCAATGCAGAGTCATCAGACACGTGGTATAGAGGGTGGTCACGTCGAATGACTCTCACAGGTACGCATTTTTGGGATGCGCGTTACGTAACCATCCAAGAACATTTAAGTGTTTATAGGATGGGCTGAATTGTGTTTTACAACCACCGACCATTAGCATTCCATTGGCCACGATTTTGTAGCTCCCCTCTTCAGCTACGACTGAATGACGCGTCACCAAAAAAAATTCGAACGGAAGCAGAGTCCCGTTCATCCACCTTTCTTTTACAAATGGAACAAGTACAGCTATAAAACGTTCGTTGAAAAGAGCAGGTTTAGAAAATTCAGTAACGATTATTGAAATACCACCGAATAGTCTGGGGCGCCAACTAGTTCGCAACCGCTTATACGGCTGTCTCTGTGCAAAGAAACAATGCCAAATGCGCTCTAACATCAGAGAAGGTGACGATATGAGCAAAGGCATAATTCGTCTGATCTACTTTAAAGCGTGCAGTGGAATATACATTGACGGAAGGGGTAAGCTACTCTGTGTCCGCATAGAAGAACACCTATCTGAGACGTTACACTAAATCAATCATCCCGCTAGGCACGTATGGTGCACAGGCGCATAGCGGAGTAAATTGCGACATAGAGGTCACCATCCTTTTTCTCAAAGTGTAATGGATGTGCCTGGCTCACTGGATTGTTCACAACCTGATCTTTCCAGGCTCTGACAAAGCGAAACTGTCGAAACGTTAGACGTTTGAATAATTAGTGTCATAAAACTCTGTGTCTGCCTTAAGAAGAGAATAAGGATTTAGTGAAGCATGCCGAGTTAAAAGATAGCCGATCTTGAGAATCCGATTCTGTCTCTTCGAGAAGAATTCAAAAGTTCGACTTTCTATAAACCTCGGCATAATTAATTGTTATATGAAAATCGAGAAAACTCATCTTGATTAGCTGACGCGAGGTTGGTAATTTAGTCGTAGGAGTTCGGCTAACGTTTCGCCGACCCGCCTTCTTCAGAGCCTGGGCGTATGTAGCATTAGTCTATTTAAATGATTTGAATAGTCTTATTTATATGCTGCCTAGGTCAAGTTAGAAGATCAAACGAAGAAAGGGCGCGAGATCTCGTGTGATGGTGACGCACTCGTCATCCAAAATGCCTCAAGAGTCTTGAGCGTGGATGTTTTTGATTCCTGCGTTAATTGTGACAGTCACATCAAAATCGTTGTAGTTGTGTTTTTGTGCTCTATGTAAACCTAAAGGTGTCGTTTTATCTATTTTAGATTAACACTATCTAGATGTTCTTTTATGCCGATGAAAAGTGGTCCACCCTTTTCGCCTATATATTCTTCCCCGCATGTTTTACATGTTAGTAAATAAAGTGTGCCCGATCTCATACAATCCCACTCCTTTCCGTTAGGGCAGATCATTTAGTTTTAATCGATCTTAAAGTCTATTGCGGATCAGCTGATGGCGTAGGATGGGAGGTGGGATTTCAATAACTACCACGGAAATTTCAAGACCGCATCTTTTTAGGCAACTTTTAGCCGCGCTACTGATTTCGTTTGATATGAATGACAGTTTGAAGGGAACTCTATTCAGATGCGGAGTATTGTATACAACACCTCCGTATATGCAATACTCCACACCTGAATAGAGGTTTCTTCAAACTGCCAATCATATCAATTATATCGAAATCAGTAGCGCGGTTAAAGAAAGGTGCCTAAAAAGATGCGGTCTTGAAAATTCCGTGGTAGTTATTGAAATCCCACCTCCCACCCTACGCCATCAGCTGATCCGCAATAGTCTTTATGATCGATTGTGCAACACCAAAAACTGTATGATCTGCCCTAACGGAAAAGAGAGGGATTGTATGAGATCGGGCACAAATTATTTGCTAACATGACGGGCAGTTACCCTTTCTCGTCTTTTGCTAATCTCTGTGAGTGCTCCAGTCCCCACAATAAGAGTTAGCGACGACCCTCATTGACAGACCAGTGACATGCGTGGCTCAAATAATGATTATAAGGCATATTGAAATTTGAGCTGTAGTCTTGAGAAAACACTTGGAACGAAAGATATGATATACTGAATATACTAGCCACGAGCATTCGAGTACAACACTCTGTGTTCGGTGATAATGTCACTGGACATAGAGTGTAAAGCGTTCGTCGTCGCTAACTCTTATTGTGGGGACTGGAGCACCCACAGAGATTAGGAAAAGACGAGAAAGGGTAACTGCCCGACTGACGAGATGGCAAGATCGAAACACGTGTATTGGGCTCTATAAGTCAGCCCTCATTGACAGACCACTGACATGCGTGGCTCAAATAATCTCAGAAAAACTCTTTGCTTTATGTTGCAGCATGACACCCAGAAATACTATTAGCCAAGAGGAGGCAGTAAATAACTAGATACTAGGTACTTATATGTTGGGCGGCGACTAATTTTTTAAGCCGAACTCATTCACTGGACAAGAATTTTTCATAGCATAGTTAACAATCATTCGAAAGCTTGAACCTCTGGCTACAACAGAGAGTTGTCGCTTTTCCAAAGCACCTCATTATAACACCATCCAGAATAAGATTTTGTTTAACACTCACCATTTGCCTTCATTTTTATCATGCGTACCATTCGCTAGAACCACGAAAAGCATATCAGCGTGTAGAGGATTTTTCGTACTATCAGACTCTACGTTTTTATCTGAAGTTTCCATCTATGCGACTAAAAAATCCCCAATTGAATAGCAATGTTTCAAACACACGGGTTGCCCCGCCCCTGACACCCCCACCCTCTCGATCGGTGAGTTGGTCGGTAAACAAAGTTGCCAAAAATTTGAAATTCGACCTCATTTACTCCGCTGAAGACATTCCCACAAAATAAGCATAACGTTGTAATATTTATTATTGTGCTATGAGTAGCAATAAATAAATCAAACAAGTCTATGCTTTAGATGATCACTTTGACGACATTCAGGAGTCCAGAAACTGTAAACTGCTTCCAATACTGATTTCATAGCATCATCAACTAGTCATAAATAAAGATTAAATTAAGACTAAGAGGCTGAAAGTCATAAAATTTTTAACTTCAATCATTTGCGCCACATAAATTTTGCCAAGTTGCTTCTTCTTCAGCCTGTGGCAAAGCAAAGACGTTCATTGTTGAGTAAAATGTGAAGGGAAACCATAACGACGCATTGTTAATAAGGCAATCGCTTGATCTACCATTTAACTCGGTAGCGATCTTCCGCGCTATGCGTTATAACGGCGGCAACCATTGTTATTTCATTGATGATTTTCTCACCATATCGACAAAACTTCAGATAAAAACGTATGATTTTGACACTACAGAAAATTCTTCAGAAGCTGATATGGTTTTCTTGCTTCTAGCGATTTGTACACGCGACAAAAATGACGGCGAAAGTTGAGTGTGAAAGGAAATCTTATGCTGGATGCTGCAGTGCTTTATAAAGGTGATTTGAAAAACCTGCAACGCAGTGTTGTAGCCAGAGATTTAAGCTTTTAATGATTACTAGCACTCCTATGAAAAGTCCCTGTCCAGCGAATGACGTCGACTTAGAAAGTTATGGCTGCCTAACATATAGGTGTAGACACTAGAGTTCATCTCAACGACTAGCCTCAAACCAAGCCTCCTATATGTGCTATTCAAAGTACAGTTGATTTGTAGAAATCCTGTCAATATCGCGCTCCAATGCAGATGTGAAGAGGCGCGAATTTTTGAACGTCAGTGCTCAGTTATTTTCGTGGTTTTTGTGTCCTCATGTTTTCACAGAATTCTTTTTCTGTTTTTTTTTTCTTGTTTCAATTTTATCTTCTACCAGCGGAATGACTCTTTGGTTGAGAAGTAGGCGCTCTCATGAAGTTCTTCTGTGTCGATATTCGATGTGTTCAGAGCGGTGAATTCTCGCTCACATGATCATGTCTCAATCCTGAGTCGTACAATTGTTCTGTTTTTACAGAGATTATGAATCGTCTAGAGCGCATATGGCGCAGTGGTTAGAGGTGCCCTGCGTCGCACACGAGGTCAATGGTTCGATCTCGCGCTCATAGCTCACCAAGCCATCCATCCCTCCGGGGTCACTTGTCTGGGATGATAAGCAGCACTGACTCGGTTCAGCGGGAGGCCACCGCGAGGCATTGTAAAGGCCTGATATGCATTCAATCACCTCAAACGAAGTTGAAAATTGAAATCGAATGCATGGCGCATCCGTCAGGGATTGATCAATGCCGAGAGCTTATCCTTTATGAATCGTCTATGTGAAGACCTTAAAAATCTTCTGGGAAATACGGAAGGGGATTTTGAAGAGGTCTCGCATCTGCAGTTCTTGTTCTCGTTTTCTCTCTACGAAAGAAAAAAAAAGGATTGCTTGATTGAAAGGATGTTTTCCAAGCCTAAAGTATTGATCGTAGCAAAAAGTCAGTCAAACTGAATACCGTTGATGCGAAGTAAAAGAATAATGAGTGCAAGTTTGTTATCCGAGGACAAATGAAAAAAAATGCCTCCTTCCACTGGGCAGGCCTTTTTCGTAAAAGTGTGAGGATTCTTTCAAAAACTTAAATCTCTGGCTAAGGGGATACATGGCAATTTTTTGCACACACCCTTTTATAACGCTGCACCAGAAAGAAAACATTTGTGACCCACAAACGCATGTTTCTCGCAAGACAGAGCTCTTTCTTCAACTTGCAAGTGATCATTCGATAGCGTAATTTTCCGCGATTCCAACGATGTGCTTGATTTCTGGAAAGACCGTTCCACTTCAGCGTAGCAAGGAAAGCAATATTGACTTTCACCACATATGAGCGCATTGTTCTTCGGCTGCTGAGTGAGCTGGGCGTAGGCAGGGGTGGGGCGACGTTTGCCGTGGATTCCATACGACGATCAATCGATCGCGCTGGCGTGTTACAGACGTGACGAGCGTTTTTGTTACTTAGTACGGGATTTTTTCTTCGCTTTGGAAGATTTTCCGCATGAAATTCGTGATTCTGATATGTCAAGATTTTCTCTATCCGTTCATTTACTCTTTGCGCCTTCCTGAAGTAATAGTTGAAGGCGTGCCGCGGTGCAGAACATTATTTCATTTTGAGTTTCACAGCGTTATAAAAGGGTTTTTTTCTGAAAAGGAGCACGTAGCGCAGTAGTCAGGGATTTGAGCTTTCAAATGACGGCTAACATTCTTATGAAAAGTTCTTGTCCAGCAGTGAGGGTTTTTTTTTCATGTGTTCCCTGATAAAACAGAACCAAATGATTCTGTTGGTAATAGGTTGGCGAATGTCGTTAGTTTCATCCCAGAACCTTCGCTAGTATCAGTGGAAGTCGCTCAATCGGGAGGGGTTCGCTCGTTTGATCACTATTATTCAAGACCTTTTTTTCTCACTTCTAAGAGCGGCATTTGCAGCTTATTACAGATCGAGGCCCCATTGAATGCAAGTTGCTCCCCCGAAGTCGAAAGAATTGAAAACATATTGGAGAGGAAGAGAGCTGTGAAAATGAAAATGCCACAGGTGTAATCCCAGTAAGACGCCTCAATTAGTCTGCTTCCCAACGTTTTCGTATTTTGCGTCGCCTCAGCCCGGGCATATTTCCGCATAATGACATTGGTCTCTTCAGTGATAGTGCATCGGTGCCTCGATGGTGTAATGGTAATACGCGCCCTTGGTATGAGTGAGACACCGGTTCAATTCCCGCCTGAAGTCAGATTTTTGCTCAACATTAGTTCCGTAGATGTCTTATTCTCCTACTTTTTCTGAATCAGTCCGGTTTCTCAGGCAGCAAAGCGAACACCCTAATGCGTGTAATCGTACCGACACGAGACAGAAAATCTCGAATGGCGAGAAATGTGCTCCAATCCATGTGAGTTGGGACGGCTTTGTCTTTTGAATTGCACACCATTTAGGGCGTCTCTTTTTTTTTTGCGATCGCTTCGTAGCTGGCTGGTAGCCGTTCGAGATACGTCATATTTCCTTCATTCTTTAGCGATGCTATCTCAGCTCTATCAGTCCCAATCGATAACTGATTTAGTCAATCAATATGTATCGATCGATGGTGTGGCGTTTATCGAGTTATCGCTGTTCTAGATGGTGTATTTGTGAAATTATCAGGCATAAATGTGTAAAGGATTTATAAGTGTTAGGTTTTGAAACACACGTCTACCAATGATTGTAGCATAATATATTTCTTCCACTAGCGACTATACGTATGCTCATGAATTCGCAAAAATGTTTAGAAAGTTGTTCACTGCGTTCTTCAGGGCCAAAAAATCCTGGAAATCTCTCGAATCGCGACGAAAAACGCGCAAGAATGTCGACAGGTTCTTTTTTTTTGTCACTGATTGTCCTCAGTCTATCTGATCATGTAAATATGTTTTCAGTTGGTCGCAGCTTAGGCGCGCACGACGTCGTGCAGTTCCAATCCGAATCACCTTTTTCAAGTGATGGGTTTGTTGTGATTTCGCTCGTATTTTCTCCAGATCTCATTATTCCCGCCTTTTTCCCCTATATTTCGTATTATTAGAATCTTCTCTAGATCTCATTATCTGAGCCACATGTCATGTGGTCTTCAGTGGGCTTTTGTACAGAACGATACACGTGTTTCGGTTAATCTATCAAGGAGTAGGCGACGACGACGAACGATTTACATGTGGTGTCCCCGAGACGACTGGCAAAAGACGAAGCGCCTGCCCGACTGATGAGGCTGAAAGGCAGAATCACGTGTTTCGGTTCCTCTATCAAGGAGTAGGCGATGACGAACGATTTACATGTGGTGCCCCCGAGACGCCTGGCAAAAGACGAAGAGCCTGCCCGACTGATGAGGCTGAAAGGCCGAAATACATGTTTCGGGCTCTACAGGAGCCTATAAGCAGACCACATGACGTCTGGATCAAGTAATAATTATGAGGCATGTTGAAATTTGAGAGTGGTTTTGGAAAACACTCGAAACAAACGGTCTTTTATAAGCCTTGGCACTATTTTATTAAACACCAGATTTTTCAACGAGAAATGATTAGTTTACATGGTTTTTGTACAGTTGAAGTGCTTATTTTCTTGCAAATATTTTGGTGTACGATTTGCCCTATACTTGCTTGAGACGTAGTTGTCTTAAGGAACAAATTCTCTTGCCATTCATGCACCGAATGGTGCGTAGGGGAAAATGCGGCACTCGTCCGTTATGCGGGGATAAATGGAAAACCGACTTTATTCACTCGACAGCAACTTTTCATGAGAGTGTTACTAATCATACGAATGCTTAGATTTCTGGCCACTGCCCCACGTCGTCGGTTTTCCAAAAGACCTTATCACAACGCTGTAAAAACCAAGAAAAACTGTGTTGACACGCTTATTTCTCTTGACAGTACTCGTTCTTTCGACTACTAGTAATCATTCGGTAGCGCAATATTTGCTGATTCCAACGCTGTGCTTATTTCCTAGAAAGACCTTTTCTCTGCAATGTAACACGGTAGATAAGTCGAATTCACATACGCGAGCAAGAGGATCTTTGGCTAATTCACGTGCCGCTGGCTAAGGTGCACGCGTGACCTGGCACGATTCATCGGTTTTCCAGCATATGGACGTGTAGAAAACTATTGAGTCAGCAGTTCACGTGGTCGCCTCACCCACCGGCACGTGAACTAGCCAAAGACCGCTCTGCTCGTGTGTGTGTGTAAATTGAACTTATTTTCCCTGTTGCACTCCAGACAAACGGTCTTTCCACAAAGTAAGCACAGCGTTGGAATCAGCAAACACTACCCTATCGAATGTTTATTATAGCTCGAAGGAAGCTCTATCCGGCTTGAAATATGCTCCTCTGGAACACAAGGAATTTCCCTGTAATAACGTTAGAAGAAGGCTTTTTCGAGAAACCGGTGGGGGGGGGCTGTAGCCAGGGATTTAAGCTTTTCAATGATAACTAACAATTGTATGAAGGTTGCTTTCCCGCAACTGAGATCGTTTTTTCATTTGTCGCATCTAATGAACAGGTACCGAAAATGCTAGTGAAGCGGCGCGCACGACTATTGGAGCATGTGCCAATGATACGGTTACATAAAGGACGGGGAGGAAGTTGTTCACGAAGTGCAAAGCTAGAGAGAACAGTCTTGAGAATCAGTTGCTTTCGGGTCGTCTACAGAAAGCTCCATTTCATCTTGGGTGCCGCTTCTCTAGCATTTTTTCCTGCGCGCCATCCGTGCACGAGTAGCAAGCGAAATTGTTCCTAAGACAGCTCCAAAGCAAGTATCGGTAAGTTGTATACGAAAATATTCGCAAGAAAATGCGCAGTTGAACGAATCAAAATTGTGAACTTTCAATTACTTGTGGTTGGTGAATTTGGTGCTTATTGCTTTGATGTTAAAACTTTTGGTACAACCTAATAGCATTTATTTTTGTTTTGTATACAGGTCTTTGTCAAGAGCAGAGATGGAGCAGCGTGATTACGCTCTCGCTAAGAAACTTCAAGAGGAGGAGGATCGTGCCCATTGTCTGGAGGAGAGGACAGTAAATAGTGCAGAAACGGGTAATGGGCGCTGTTTTCATCACTTTTATTTCGCTTCCAAATGCATCTTGTATTTATAGTTGTCCTTAGAAATCATTGGCTCAAACAGTTATTGGTGTAGAGAAGGTGAATGACAGTCTCCTTATTTTCTTCGTCAAATTCCAGCTGGGGCTGTAACCTGCCAGACTTTCCGTTATATTCAAATGATAGTTAGGAAGTAGCATTAAAAGAATGGTGGCGAAACAGGTATCGGTAATCAACGAGGAGAGTACGCGCTTCCGGATAGGGTAAAATGTGGGTTTAAGTCCCGCTAGACGCAAAAGTTTTACACATTGCTCTATATCATTGGTATTTCTATAACATCGTACCAGCGGTGAAAGCGGTTAAATAAAAAGAATTCTCAAAAGGAAAAGAATGCTATATGATATCCAGTAGTGTTGGCAGAAGTGAAAGTATTACTCTCTTTCTTTCTGCGTACATCTGAGTGCCCTTGTTCTTGCGCACATGCACAATCGCCATTCTATCTAAGGATTGTGAAGATCTGAGTCTAACTTTCCATCATAATTAGGGTCTCCTTGTCTATTTTGAGTAGTCCTTTCATCGAATTTGGTAGATTTGTTGGCATTTGGTTGCCTAATACTTAGGTCTGTCACATGTGGTAACAGTCTCACTATTCCTACTCGTTTCGATGTTTTGCAACCGTTACCCAGAAAGGGATTGGATTCACGTGTTATGTTACCAGCAGTTTGAGTATTAGAAGTTTTAGGCAACTATGAATACATCGGTCCAGCGTGCGAAAAAAAACACGTCTGTTCATTACTTTATTGCTTTGGATTGAGGTCGTTTTGACCATCCGTTCGATTATTCTCATTCTTCAGTCGTCCTTTTCGTCCAAGACCTGTCCATTGACATCACTTTCTTCTGCTCTTTTTGTCGCTGCATATATAATCCGAATTTTTTTTTCAATGATTTGAGTTATGTAAGGCGACTCGATGTTTGCTGGATGCGTCAATTTATCCTCAAACAACACGCACGAATATCCTGTATATTGTATGCAAGTTCTTCAATATAGTTAGAGTTTAAGTTGGATTTTTTGATGGATAGCATACAGGTGTCTTGACGAAACTTCTTCTTCTTGTCTCCGGTTTGGTTGGCCTTGTAGTTCTTTGCGGCCTTCCTCGCTGCTTTGGGTAACGGCTTTGAGATGACGAGACGAGTGTCCACTTGGCGGTCAACTCAAGAGCTCGTGAATTAGATGCATCATCTGACCACACAACTACTTATCAAGGTGGTCTGTGGTAGTTCTTGTCTTTCTTTGAGCCCATTCTCCAAGTTCTTATTCATATCCATCTAACTTCAGTGGTTTATGTAGTGTTTAGTCTCCTTAGTTGGGAATCCATCTTGGATAGCCTTTTGTCTTCCGCATTATGTGTTGTCCACGAAGTTTTTCGATTTATCTCTAGTTCTATCGCTTGTGAGCAAATCTCCATTTTCCATCCCAGTGGTTTGACGCATGCATAACGATAGCGGAAAGTGCTGATTTGCAGGTCTACACCTCGAGTAACAATACCAGACGAGATGAGGTCGGCCTAATCACTGCTCAGTGCTTTTCTGTATTAGCAATGTAATAAGATCAGGACAAGAAGTATATAATATTCCTGATAGGCCTCTTCAACGCTCTGTTTCGAATTCGTCCATTCAGCTAATTCTTTGCAAAATCCAACAACAGGGAGAGGTGGAAGTTGCGAAAACATTTCAGTTTTACGTAGTATATAATGCATCGGCTTCGGCTTTTATGAATGAAATAAGCGGATCTTGAAAGAAGCAAGTGTTGTTAGTGGCTTGCTCGAGTAGTATTTCTTAGTAGTCCACAGACTATAAAGCTGCTATCTCAGGTCATTCATCGCCATATTGTGAATTCTTCGGCTTACTGATATGTGATAATTTCAAATCTGTCTCAATCTAAAATCATGTCCTATGAGCTGGTTGAGGTTAACCCTTTTGAAACCGTGTGGACCCACGGCCTCTGCATCTCAAGCCTCCAGCGTACCAATGTTTGTGCCATAGTCAGACGCAGCACGCTGAGGATTGGAGATGCAGAGGAGGTGAAGTGTACTGTTCAGAGTTATCAGTCAGAGATGCAGGGGCCGTGGGTCCACGGTCCCACATGAGTTAATTATACCTGACAAATTCCAAGGAAAAAATAGGTGTTCTTTTGTCCTCGTCTTGTTTTGTTTCGATTAGATCCGGAAAACAACTTTTCTGTACTTTTCCTACTCATTCTATAATGAATCATGTGGTATATAACGCACCAGTGGTTTTTTTCAGTTTTTTTTTTTGTGTATTTGTTCAATAGACAATCACCTATTTCTTTTTCAGAAGACGGTGGAAACATCGGATCTCTATTAAGATCTCGTCGCCAGCTCAATCCGCAGCGCCAGCCATTACCAAATAATGATCAAGTATGTAGCCAATATATTTCCATTTATCATCTAATTCTTTGTTTATCTCTACTGTTCTACGTTCGGACGTTTTGAAATCTTTGTTATGATAATCATATTAGCATATCAGAACTATTATAAATTGGTTTTCTTTTAGGACTGTAGCAGCAGAGTCTGGAAACTTTTTCTTATTATTGCTATTTGCTGCATAGTTCCTCCTTTGCTCCCTAATATATCCCAGTACCTGTTTGACTCTAATGTTTGCTAATTTGACACATGTTTAGATCCTTTTTTTTTTTGAGGTCTTATACGGCACTTGTATAATCCTATACAGCTGTTTTGCCTTTACAACCTCACCAGTAGCACGGTGCCTTTCGCTTCAGCCAATCAGTTGCAGGGAGTATACCTCCTAAGTAGAAAAAAATCGACGTCGAAATATTTTGACCACTACATGTTGAGTGACAAAGTCCCCCGACGTTGCATTGCCTACACTCGAGCGCTTATGGTTGGTAAAATGAATCATACTTTAACTCTCCACTGTTTATATAGACCTCACTCAATAACAATAAGCTCAAAAACTCAAGACTTGATATCATGTTATTGGATTATTTTTGTTTTTGAATGAGGTCTATACATGCAGTCGAGAGTAAAGAGCTAATGTGTGAATCTCATAAAACTCTTGCTCATTAATTCTTTCAATCACGAAATGTTTGATGGTTTAGGAAGTTTATAGTGATGATTGGTCTCCTGCATCGCCAAATTGGGAAGAAACTGATAACGACGATAGCGATGTTTCTATTGAGAGTAGGATGTCAGAAGAAAGCTTGATCTCAGAAAATGATTGGAGTGAAGCTGAAATTCCTGAAGGAAGTGAAGTGGAGTCTGGCAGAGACGAAGATGAAGGCGATGAAGAAGAATTTAATGAAGAAGACGATATGGAAAACCTTAGATAAGATCCATTTTTCAGTTGGTATGGAGTTCCGTTCTTGCTTTTAAGTTACAATTTTATATTTAAGAGTGATACAGCATCCGATGGTTCCGGTGGCGAAATGGCGACAATGCCACCATCTGAGTCTGATAACGAGGTTGACCAATCTTTCATGTCATTGGACGAAACACGAGGTGAGATTTGTTTTCGTCTGGTACTTTACTTATGAATGTTTAGTCGGACCAACTGCATGTGCTTTTAGTACTTTTCCGTTGAGCGGCAGAGGATCAGAACACGATCCCTTTTCTTGGATGAGAACTTTTTATAGGTTTGTAACCATTCGAAAGCATAAAGCTCTGGCTAGCGCCATACCTGGCCGATTTTTTTTTTCAAAAAGTCTTCTTATAACTTCAGCGAAAAGAAAGCATTGTGTTTCAGATGCGCGTTTCTCGCAACACAGAGCTTTCTTTCGACTGTTAGTAAATATTCGATAGCGTTAGATTGATAGATTCCAACCCCGTGCTTACTTTCTGGAAAGACCGTTTCTCTACACTGCAGCAAGGTGATAAAATCAAATTCATATGCGCGAGCATGGGCAATTTGACGATTTTACGGGGTGGAGAGGCGGGATGCAGGCTCATGACGCCGTTTTTCAGCCATCGATTGATTGGATTTCTAGCGGGTATATACGAGGTGCGATTTCTGTTGTTCAATTAGTAATTGTACCTCCGTTCTGAGAAAAACTCCATATTAAACGCCTGACTCGTTACTAAAAGATTTTCTCTATATGTTCATGTGCTTTTCGTGTTTTCAGAGAATTGACTGTTGGATTGCGTCGCCAATGTAAAACATAATTTTATTTTGACTTTTACGACTCTATGAAGGGCTAATAGAAAAACGGCCACATACGGCGCTAGCCAGAGATTTAAGCTTTCGAATGACTACTAACACTCTTAGAAAAAATCCAATCCAGCGAAAGAGATCGCTTTTTGATCCCGTGCCGTTAACGGAAAAGAACTGTTTTTTTGCATCTTTTTTTTTTCTTTTACAACTCTCAGCTATAATCTTTTCATGTGTCACTACTCACTTTCACCACTTTGTCCATATATAATTTGTTTTGTTTTTGATAAGTCTCACATGTTGTTGAACTAATATGGGAACGTGTAAAACATTCGATCTAGACTGGTTTGGGTTGAATTATTGTTTCCAATAAGTTAACATAACACATGATCCATTCCTTGATATGCTGTTTTGCGCGACAATTTTTGATCATGATTTATATAAGTGTGGCTTATATCTGATCTTGTTGAGACCGACTTTCTCCTAGAATCAACGCCAATCAGTAAGTTACTTTTCATTGATCTCATCCTAGTTTATGAATTACATGCCAAAACAAGTTATTAATCACTAATGATGCCCTTGCCAGACCTAATCATCATCATTTGAGGGTGAGCTGACGGATATGATAGTATCATCCGTAGATCTAATACTTATATAACTGCTGGGATGTGCGGTCAGAAATGTATAGTAGCGGATATATCATTATCAGTGCGCATGGTTGTAAAACAGTTAACGTAACGCTCGCTGTCTCATTCTGTGTCGGCGCTGCCGAGTGACGCGCATTTTAATATGGGCTAATAATCCGCTGTCGGCCAGAATCGGTTATGAGAAACATTGAATTCTGACGAGATGACAATTATTGATCTTCTCCTCAAGGTGGACTGTTAGACTGCCCTAGTGATGAAATACCGAAATTCTAGTTTTGCTCTTCTTCGCTATCCTGTCGCGCGATGAGAACTTCAAGAGTTTGTTGAGTAACATGTAATTTTCCATAAACGACCGACAACTGAGGTTCCAAAGAAAGTGCGCTAATCGAGGCTATCGATAGCAATCGCAGTGGAATTTGTATCCTAGGGTATGCCTATGTACTTTCGTTGCTTCGTGGTGATTGAATTCACCAACCGACATATCGAGACTGAATCGATCGCAGGTTATCCAAATTGATCTAAGAGAAATAAATTAGAATTTCGGTGTTTAGTGGTAGCACATTATCCTTAAATGGAGATATAGCTCACTTTAGGGTGGGCATTTTTGTGTAGATTTGCTGTGTGGAAGAAAAAACTACAGCAAAGCATAAACAGGCTTTTTCCTAACCGAAAGATCACCCTAAGGACCTTTTTTACTTGCATCTACAAGAAGTACAGGAAAGGTATCAAGTGGGTTATTCATTTACTGCCGAAAGGTGGAGCCAACACAAGAAAATCTGGGTTTTTAATTGTGGCGATAAGGAGAGCATTGTTGTAATATGCGCACTACACGAAACGACTTCTTTCCATGTCAAGATGGTAACTTAATAGACAGCGAAAACCTCCAAAGGCACAAAGTCATGGAAGGTCTGTAGTAGCACTTTTCGTTAATCTCGTAGATGACTATGAGAATCAAGTTTACTTGCGTTATACTTGGAAGAATAAGTGTTCCTATATTTTCTGGTTGCTATCTCAAAGAATCTGGGCTATAACATTGAGAAGAAAAAGACGATTTGTGGGTTGATACAATACAGTAACAAGGTGATACGATTTCAACGGTACGAAATACCTCGAACATCTTAGCACTAGAAACAACTTTCTTGAAAGCACATTGTTGTATAGAGTGTTTTGGTCTTAATCAGAATACATTCTTGGTGAAGAGTGCAAGTTTCTAGGAAAGATTTGCACCTATGTAAGAATTATAAGTTTTTATGTAGTTGCTGTTTCCAGGCAAGAACTGTTATTTGTATGCAATGAGTGCCTGTTCTTCGTAAGATATATAAATGGTGTAAATATAGTACATAAGTATATATATATATATATATATATATATATATATATATATATATATATATATAGAGCGCATGTGGCGCAGTGGTAAGAGGTGCTCTGCGTCGCACACGAGGTTAATGGTTCGATCTCGCGCTCATGGCTCACCAAGCCATCCATCCCTCCGGGGTCGGTAAATTGGTACCAGACAGGTCTCAAGCTTGTCTGGGAGGATAAGCAGCACTGACTCGGTTCAGCGGGAGGCCACCGCGAGTCATTGTAAAGGCCAGATGTGCATTCAAACACCTCAAACGAAGTTAAAAATTGAAGTCGAATGCATGGCGCATCCCTCAGGATTGATCAACGCCGAGAGCTTTATCCTTTATCCTTTTATATATATATATATATATATATATATATTGCATATATATACACGCATGCATACGAATATGATAGATACATACGAATATATACATACGTACATGCACGTACGTATGTATATTATATATATACATATATATGCGCATGCACGTGTATGCGTATATATGTACATATATCTATACATATATATACATGTATGTACATATACATACATGTGCATATATATATATATGTATATATATATATATATATATATATATAGTGTCTCATTACATTGTGTCACATTACAGTGTCTCTGAGCATAAGTTTGAAATGCCACGTTGTGGTAGTAGGACATAATAATTGTCTGTGAACTGTGCTGGAGCGCACTCATTAGCTCATAATGGTTAACACCAAGTTATTATAAAAACGTCTCCTGAATGAGCTATCATTATCTTGTGGTCGGTATGTCTAAGTTTTCGTCGTATTTAATGTAGTGCATGAGACATTTCTGGATCCTGTTCGCCAGCACTAGTCTCTGCAGTAAGGACCGCTCCCTTGCTGACGAGGTGAAAGGTTCTTTTTTGTTCCTCGCAGATTGAGTTTCAATGAAAGCTTTATGCCGGGTCAGTGTTAGCTGAACATATGCTCGATAAGCAACTCAATACAAGAAAGGCAGTGAAAAGCTTCATGAGGCAATATGGACTTAGAAGAATTGCATCAGAGTCAGTAAACCTTATGCCCTTTGCTCTTTACCCTAATATGCGTTGCACTTGAATCATTCAAAAGTTGTGTTTCACAAGTAATTTGTTAATGTTTTTACGAAACGAAAATTAGTAAGATTTGAGTATAGTGGGGATTTTGAATATAAAAGACGTACGTCCCTTAAGGCATACGGAGGGTCAGCGATTCTTCGTAGATCTTTTGTTGCAGAGCGGAGGGTTACGAAATGAGATTCCTGGTATGCTTACTTTGCAAAAGAGTTAAAATGTTTATCACACCAATCCTACTGCTTTGCTACTTCTATGGTCAAAATTTCAATTGAACTACGGCCTTTTTCTCAATGCTTCTACTGTCATTTTCCATCACTACGATCCGGTCATATCGCCAATTTCCACAACTTCAAACTCTGATTCACCTTCCTTTTCAATGTCAGGTCTTACCAATCTAATACTTCCTTAGTACCCATTATGATCTTTTTTCCAAATAATCACTGAACGTTGTTTCCTCATATCGAGTGAACTTGTATTCTCTCAAAACACTATTGCAAAAAAGAAGCAGAGCGGTATTCACCGTAGAATAAGTACTTTTCTGTTTTCGGGCACGTTTGATGGAGATTTTGTTGGGCAAATTTCCATCCGACTTTTTGTGACCATTCGTAGCTCAAACCTGGGAGAATTTAAAAAATTTTTTGTGCGCTAGAAAGGCCTTCTTCCGTTGTTATTGCACTTAAAATAAAACTTTGTTTCACATGCGTCGCGCATTAGCTCGTTATACTCACTAGGCGAAACTTTTTTGCTTACTTTACTAGTATTTAATTAAAAGCACAAATCTAACAGATTCAAAGATCGCATTCATTTTCTAAAATTGTTTTCTTACAGCGATGTAGCGAAGGAAATCGATTTTCGTTCCCCACACGCGTACTCTCGCAAGACAGAGTTCTTCTCTCAGACTAATAGTGACTATTCGATGTCGTGAAATGTGGCAATTCCAAAACTATTTTTGTCTTCTGATGAAGGCCGTTTTTTACACTGTAGCAGGATAAGTTGGACCGAGCTTCAAACACAACGCGCATTGCCTGTCGGCGAGAGTGTGTGGTAGCTGTGAATCAATTGCTGTGATCCGCAGAGCGCGATGCTTTATTTGGGGGCTACGATTTTTGTTATTGAAGTTAGAATTTTTGGTACTTTCTCGTCATTCGCTCTCAATTCGATCTCTTAAGAAGGCGTAATTTCTGGTTATTTTCAAAGATTGAGTAGTCATATAATAGTTCAAATCTTGGAAGTTCTAAGAATTTACTTCGTTTCTGAAATGCTCTCTCGGACGCTCTATAACAGCAAAAATAAAGTACGTTTCTCATCCAAACATTTTCCTCTGAACGAAGCTTCTCCTCTATACTTTTAGTGATCATTCGATAGCTTAAGTCTTGACGATTCTATTACTTCGTTTTTGAGTAAGTGCACTGTAGCAATCGAAAGACGACTGGGTTTTCGCAATTTTGGCATTGGAAAAAGCTTTGTGCAATGTTGCGAAATTCATCCACATACCGGTAAAGTGCAGGGTTTGGTGCCAATTTCGCTCTGCGCGGAACATAACTTTCTTCTAGGTGCCACACAGCACTCAAAAGTCTTTCCATAGAATGGTCTTAACTATCGAATGGCTACTGAAACTTTAGAGGAGAAGTTCTGTTCAGCGAGAATTTTTTGAATGAGAGACGACATAATTGTATTTTTACTGTTACAGCGCAGTAAAAAAAGCCATTTGAAAATGAAATGTATCATTCAAATCTCTGGAATTTGAGCTCTTAGATAGGTGGAACATAGAAAAGAAAACAAAACGTCCCTTTTTCTCAAAGGATCGAAGAAAGGTGCAGGTAACGGAAATGCTCCAAATTTGCGAAACTCAATGTTCTTTTGGCTTTCATAGCCTGATGAAAAGTCTTCTTCCAAAGCCAAATGCATCATTGGAATTGTCAAGATTTAAGCTATCGAATACGTGCTAAAAGTCTAAAGGAAAAGCTTTGTTCAGCGGAAACCGTTTGAATGAGAAACGTTAATTTTACTTTTGCTTTTACAGCGCAGTTATAATGGTATTACAAAAGAATTGTACTGTTAGAATTCCTTTGCTTCAAGCTATCGACTAATTGCTAAAACTTAAAAAAAAAACCAAAATTGCGTTTTTACCGAGGGGTCCAACTTGGGGGGCGGATGACGGAAAAGTACCGAATTTTTTTCCGTCTTGAAGAAAAGGTCCGATAAAACATATGATTTTGGTACTCCAAGGTTTCTGCACATTCATGTTCTTTCGGTGCGTACGGTTGCATTGCTTAGGCTTTGGATAAATGGCGAGTTTATCTTTTAATGTTAAAAGAAAATGGAAAATCCTAGCCCTGTAATGATATAAAAAGTTTCTTCTACATTTACAATTCAGAAATCTAGATTTTCTCTATCCTGCTATAGCGTTATAGAAAGACTATCCAAAAATGAAATACATCTTTCTAATCTTCAAATTTTGCGCTACCGATCGATTACTAACATTCCACGAGGAGGGCTTTGTCCTGGAAAATTAATGCGTAATAACATGCTATAACGCACATCGCGTGTGAAACATTTCATTTTCACTGCCACAGCGTAGCAGGATAGCTTCTTTACCAAACAAGTACATTTCTCAAATGGCTTTTCTCGTCCAATCATAGACATAATAATGCTCGACGGGTGCACTGCATAATTTTGATATGAGTGCTACAGCGCTAGAAGAAGGCCTGCTCAAGGAACCAGTACATTTTTGAGTTTATCAGTATTGAAGCTTTCGAATGATCACTAATAGTTTAAGGGAAAGTTTTATCCTAAGGAAGAGCTTTCTTCAAAAGTGTCTGTCCGATAACAGAAAAGTACCGCATAATGGAGAGCCATGATATCCTGAAGTACCTATGTTCAATCTTCGCGGTACAACATAAATCTGTTTTTACTTTGAAAGGAATTTTACTGCACTGGATTGAGAATTAACGCAATTTCTCATTATTATAAGCGACAAGTTTATGTGTGCTAGAGGATCGATAGGGTTCTCAACACCACAGAATGACACTAGGGACCTCTTCTTGTCTATCTAGAAGCACAACTTGCTATTACAGCTACCGTTAGTTCCATGATTTGGAAGAATTTCGCTACTTAGATTGGATATGTTTTGCTGTTTCTTCATACCGACCATTACAGATGCCTATCATCACGACTAGCAATGAAAAAGTAGTGAATCACTGTTTGAGTGTAAGCAGTCAGAACACTTACTTGCTGATAATTTGGTTTACTTGAAAAGCAGGCTGTCTCATCACACTAAGTAGGAATTTCGAAAAAAAGTGGTTTTTTTCTGAATTGTGATTTCAATTTCGACTACTGAGATGTAACCCTTCAAAAATCAGATTTTGGAAAAAATTCAATTTTCCGAAGATCTGTATATTCTGACGGTTTTTAGTTCCAGATGCTGAAATACACCAAAAGCGTAGGTTATGCTTATTTCTGTAGTCGTCTATCAATATGTAAAAACCACATAAGAACGTCTACACACATAAAAGGCACAAGTTCGCGATGAAGCTTCTCACATTCTGCCTAGCAAATGGCTACACTAGTATACAATGTGGTGTTGAAATGCATGCTAGTTTCATCAAAAATAAGACTCCCCACCGGCATGTTCGACATTAGTCTTTTTTGGTTAATGGACTATAGAGGAGAACGATTCATCTTATCGGGAGTCGTAGATAAACAGAAAAACTTCTCAGATTCATCAACTTGATGCTGACCAGTGGACACTTATAGTGCAACAGAAATAGAGCCGTGTAAGATTGGAAGATGAGACAGACATTATCGTGTTGTTCGCATTCTAGAGAAAACTATCCTTATGGCACGTGCTTCATGTCCGTGCATGGTCTGGAAACATTCATTTTTTCACTTGACCCATACTTTGGGTACATGCGGTCCTTCTCAGGCCGATTATACAGACGTGCTTGTTGAACTCTTAGGAGATCTGTATTGAGAACGAGTGAATAAGTTTTTGCTTGATTCTAATGTGAATGTGTACTTGAATTGGATTGAATATGAAAGTGCTTGATCACGCCTTCTCGTTTCTTTCAAGAAAGCTGCACCGGGGCTCCAAAAAAGTGAAGGCAAGTTGTGAATTGTTGAAAGTACACGGCGACCGACTGGACACACGCAGCTTAAGGTGCTTGAAAGATTATCTTCAAATGCAGTGATCCGTCCAAAAAAAAAAGGATTGTGTGAAATCGACGGCAGACTCTGTGCAAATTTTCGGTATAACCTCCTATGTGAAAGCTATTTATTGCAAGCCTTTATTGTAAGTCAAGTGAAGAATGTAAATGTTCATGGATGCATAGGAATGACGTGAATTGCGAGATGTTGTTGTTACTGAGTTGTTATCATTGATATTAGCAATTGTCTAAATGACCCGTCACAGCTACTGTGTGGATCGCGGCAACTCGTGCATTACATTCGCTTCCTCGCGCCCATCGTCCAGAAGCTCTTTCTTATTTGAGCTGCTCCTTTAGAACTTTTTTTCCAATGGATGTTGGCTGAGTCGAATCTCCTGAAATTATTGAAGATAGTCGAATGAAGGCGTTTCCATTCTATGCGAATGTTCGTCAAACAATCGCTTTATATCCTACTGGCCTGCGTGTTTTCATCGCTGATCATTCTGCTATCCTCTCGTTGAGTCCATTCATATGTAGTATATATATATATATATATATATATATATATGCATATATATACGGCTCTTTCTGATTATAAGGGAACAAGTTAAAATCAGATGTTCTTTGCCGGAGGGGAAATTTTCGTAGGGATGTTAGTAACCATTCGACAACAGAGATTTCGGGCTACAGCCTCACGTCGCCGGCTCTACAAAACACCCCTTCATAACATTGTGACATTTAGAATAAAATGTTCAAGAATGTTTTATAAAACCTCTTTTTTTTTCTCTTCTCACTTATATTTCGCTGGACAAAACTCTTTCCTCAGAATGCTAGTGCTCAAACTATAGCAAAAGCTTCAAAAAACCCAAAAATTTGTTTGTTTTTAAAAAGCTCTTTTGATCTTTTGATATTCTCTGGTCCCTGATTTGTGCTTCAAAGCTGAACAGATGTCTTTCTCTAGACTCAGTAATCATCTGATAACGCAATGTTTTCTGATTCTAGCGATATGCTTATCTTCTTGAGATACGGTTTCGGCCAGGGAAAATAATACAGGATAGGAGAAACAAGGGCGCTACAACATTATAAGAAGGTGTTTTGAAAACGCGCGACTTCCGGCTGTAACCTGAAATCTTAGCTTTTGAGTGGTCATTAACACTACTATGGAATGCTCCTCTCCAGCGAATGAGATCGCCTTTTCATTTGTTTTTTTTATAATCAGAAAGAACCATGTACACATATTTATTTATGTATATATATTCATACATATGGATATACATGCATGCATTTCACTTCCATGTTTGTACACTTATCATTGTTCCATTTTTACTGCAATTTATCTCACCCTGTTCCAGGTTCTGTTGATATGCCTGATGACGATGACTACCAGCTCGATGATACTGTTGTTAGGTATTACTTATGAACTGTGATTAGGAATTTTTGTGAATGGATCTAAGATATAGACTAGAAGTTTGACTAGCACGTGTATTGAACGTAAAAACTCAAGGTGAAGCCCTGATGTGTGATTCAGTGCACACTGGGTTCCATGTGAGTTTGTGAGTTCGGAATGGAAGCATCAAACCTGTGGAAAGAGGCAGTATCAACAAAAATTAAGAGTAGTTATGTAGCAGTTCAGGAGTGAAGAATTTGGAAGGTGCACTATATGCTTTGAAGACATTCCATATGATCCCGTCGGGTGTTTATATTGCCAGCAACTGATTGGATGCCGTAGGTGAGAGCTCTAGTTTTTCTTTCTTTTGTACGCCTCCCTCTTTTTTCTCCATGATGCTCTATTTTTTCGCATTTAATTATCGTTGAGTCGAAAAGAACTGCATATAGACGAAAGTCAATGAGAAAATTAAGACTATTACAGTGTTTCACACTTTGTAGTGTGCATGTTTCACTTTTGTCGCCAATCTGTTCCAAATCATGTTTTTCAGGTGCGTTAATCGGTGGTACAGCGGTGGTCTTCGTATGAATACCTCAGAAATCTATTTAGTGGGAGAATGTCCACCTAGTAATCATAAACAGTGCCCGTTATGTAGACACGAATGGGAGGATCAGGTTGAAGTAACGAGCATGTTCAATCTGGTGTTTAACTAACCGCGAGTGTCACATGGGACCTTATTTCCATGTGTCTTGCTAAGAGTAGCGGTTTATGTCAATAAATTCAGGGTACCAACTATCGGTCATAGATAGGTGTTTTTTCTTGCCTGTACAAGAACTGTTCACTTTTTTTTTATGTATTCTTTCCGAGCAAACTTCTTATCTGCAAAGATTGATTCACTTGTTCGTGTTAGATAATCTGCTCAACTGTCTTTTTTTTTCTCACTGGTATCGTGCCTCACCAACTCAATTTATCGAGCTAATTTTGTGCTACTGGGAATTCTTTATACGATTCATGATTGGTCGAATCCTCTGTTATTTCAAGGGATCATGGTTCTTTCATTCCAGTCTATGGTCTTTGTCTGTTATGTTTAGATTGATGTCAACATATACACTGACGGAAAATCAAATGTTTTTGATTCGTGAGTACTCTCAAAATTACATGTTCTACACGAAAAAGTAAGTACATTCTAAGCAATGCGGCATAGACGTTGTGGGCAGTCGTTCAACGTTGTGTTACTTAAAAACATGATGTACACTGTTGAGACTGTCAAGGTCGAAACACGTGTGTCGTGCTTTATAAGTCAGCCCTATAACAGATCACTTGACATGTTGGCTCAAATAATAGGTACGAAATATGTTGAAAATTAAGCGTGATCTCAAGAAAACACTCAAAACGAAAGGTGTGTTGTGCGCCGTTCACCACGCTAATTTTCGGAAATAGAAATTGGATACATTTCCGAAATATCTCAACTCAAACGTTCTGACTCTCATTTATGCTTGTCCTTTTTTATGGTCGTATATAATGTTGAGGACAACAACGGGGATGCTAAGAATTCAAAGTAGGTTACGAGTTTCTCATATCCATTAGTTTCTTAGAGGTCATACATGGACGTAGTTATAACCATGTGTTGAGGTAGAGCTGGACGACTGGTCGTCTTGTGTCCTTAAGGAGGGGTTCAGGCGTTATTTTCCTTCGGGATCGCGGGATATGTCGGGGGTCTCTGGTCATAATAATGGCCATCGCTCGCCGTTTTGATTTGGTAGATGGTGGCGCGACACTGGGGTTCTTCTAAGGCAGCAATTCTTGATGTTACGAGGTCGTCGAATTATGAATGATGTACTAAAACTGAATTGTTGTGCATAGCATTTCCGTCCATATCTCGATCGCAAGGCTGCATCGCAAACTAAAGTGGAGATGTTCAGGTAAAGATACAATTTTTTCGCGTAAGTGTTCCGAAGGAACCCAAAGGAATTTTGGAGTCGCCAGCGTCGTGAGATGTTGAATGGGATTCGCAGTAAAGAGCTGTAGTTGATTGCAATTGCACTCAGATATCCTTAAAACATTTCTTATAATGAAGTGCTCTGACAAAAGCTATAAAGCTCTTGCGTTGATCAATCCCTGAGAAATGTGTCATGCACTTGTCTTCAATTTTGGCTTCGTTTGAGGTCATTGAGTGCATATCTAGCCTTTACAATGACTTGCGGTGGCCTGCCGCTCAGACCAGTCTGGTATCAATTTACCGACTCCGGAGCGATAAATGGCTTGATAAGCCATAAGCGCGAGATCGAACACTCGACCACGTGTATGTCGCAAAGCACCTTTAACCACTGCACCACTTGCGCTTTTTATACGAAAAGTACAAAAAGGTTTAACAGGTTTATTTGATTATTCTTGCTCTTTCTCCAACTTGCAACATCTGCGATTAGCAGCATTACGACACATTAACGGTCAAGCCACCCTATAATCGCCAAAATCGACGTCAACTTCTCAAGAAGTGTCAACAGAAGTCCGCAAGAGAAAAAACTATGGACCGCAGTCATTTTGCGCCCTTTGTGATGGTTTGGGCCGGAATTTGCGCCACCAGTATGACGCTGCTGGTCTTCATGTCGAAATGGACGCTGCCAGCTTTCAGCACCAAGTTTTACCTGGTTGATGGAGCCATGGAGTACTCAACGCTTTGGCACCGACGAGATTTCTCTTTGAGAGGACTAGACTCTAATGCTTGAGACGAAAGTGAGGTGAAAACGTGTGCGAGCATTGTTGGAAATTTTCGCAAGCGACTTCGTAAGTATAAAGAGGCTAAAACAGGCATTTTTGCGTATTTATAACGAACTTTTTTATTGCTACAATTGTTGATCTAAATGTCGTAATTATTCTCTTAGTTGAATGAATTCATTTATACGCAGCATTTTCTTACTGTTAATTTATCCGAAAAAATTATCAGAACTTGCTGAGCACCCTGCATATACTGGCGCAAGCCGGCCAAGCACGCCACAGTTGACCATCTATCGAGGAACATCGCGTTGGGAATCTTAACACTTGACGCAGAGTGTAACGTCTTCTGCGTCGATTTCCTATAGGCAGAAGCGAGCAGCCGGATAGTATGTACTAATGATGAGGCTTGCTGGAGAGCCGAAACGTATGTTTAGCACTGGAAATGCTCCAATATGATTGCAGTCTATAAATTTCCTATGAGTCCCAGTACTAGTGCACTGAACCATAAAGCTAAACCGGTTATCTTTAGAGAATCTACTTGAACTTTTGCGAAGATTTTGACTAACATGTTTTGAATTTTACTCTATATACTAATTACTGAGACCTTGCAACTTTTATTGCCATCTATTCACATTTGTCATTTCTTCTTCATGACAATATGACCACACGCACGAACAGATTTCGGAGCGTGACATTTTTGTGCTATAAACTGCCACCATACCTTTCGTGGGACACCGTTAGGAATACTAGAAAGCTCATTTGTATCAGTGCATTACATTGAGCTTGCAGAACTTCATCAAGAGAATGATCGTACAACTGGCAACAGAACTTAGCGTCGATTAAAAAGTTTGGAATCATCCCCAGCAACTTGACTTTGTCCCACAACAAGTCTCACCAAGGTCCGTACGAACTGACTGAAGCTCAAGCCAAACGCAGCGCTGAAGTTGCCGTCAGTTGTTGCAGTACTCGTTTAACGATCAATTTTAGAAGCTTATCGTAACATCTGATGAGAAATTGGTCTATATGGTCAAACGCGATCGGGGGCAAGCGTTGAGTTCCATAGGACCAAGCTGCGCCATCAGTTGCACGTCAAAGTCCATTTGGCAAAAAAGTCATGATCTGCGTTTGGTGGAATTTTGATGTGTCTTGCGTTACGAACTTGTTCCGAATAGTCGCACCATCAATGTCTAACACCACTGCAGGCAGCTGTGCCCGACTATGCGTTGAAGGATAAGTATCCGACATTTACTTGTTGAAAACGCACTGTTTTTTCAAAGCAATGCCAAACCTCACACCAGGATGAAGACTAAGCAAAAATTTGATGAACTGGAGGAAATCAGAGGTCTTGCCGTACCCAGCTTATAGCCCAGATGATGCGTTGTTCGATTATGGTCCACTTCCGCCCAATGGAGCATTTCCTACTTGGACACCGATTTAAGACATCTGATCAAGTTGAAAAAATCATGTCAGTAGTTTTTTGAATTAAAACCCAAGGAATGTTTTTCGAGTAGATCTGGAAGCTTGCAGATCGTTGGCAGAAGATCGTTGATAATGTAGTCTTTATTTTAAAGAGTGATTATGGCTGTTTTTAATTGAATTTATATGTAATTTTGGATTCCAAGTGATGTTAAGGAACTTCCTCCTCAACCAGTTATAAGCTTTATATAACCAGTGATTAGAGTGGTGTGCAAAAACGTTTGCGTCAGCAGGAATCCGAACCCAAATCCCAATAATAAGCTTTATATACCCAATAATGTAGAGTGGTGTGCACACTTTACATTATTTGGTATATTACAACATAACACCTTAAGAGGCGGTCAAACATAAAATAATTCTGATTTATCATGAGCTTTATAGCAATACTTTTTGCCCTTGAGTATTATAATAAATGGGCAACAGTGGCCTGACTGTCCTTTCGGCATTCTTATGGTCATATTTCATGTTTTACTCTGCCGTTAGAAATAAATCAGAAATTGTTATATAGATCATCTTCTAACACTCCTTATCGTTGAGAATGACGATGAACTCGATGAATTGTCTTTTTTTTTCTGTGTACCTTTTGCTAAGTCCTGCAACACGTCATTGGTTCTCAGAAAAGTGGTTTTTGTATTGCTTAGTGATCGTGCGCTATGATGTATACAAAATGAATTAGCGTTCGGCAAAACGGGTTCCCGGCTGAGTATCGTTACAGTAGCAGCAGGCTAAAGCTGGCTCAAAGACAAAACTGATGGTGAATCAGGACAGATCGACTATCACATAATAACTCTGATGCGTAAATGTGAATTCCATTAATATATGTTTCGATTCGACATGACTGATAGTCATTAAGAGATTAACATCGTCATTCTTTGAAGTGATGTCGATAATGCAATTGTCACTTAAATCGTTCAAACATCTCCATTATCGATTGTGCTTGATTTTCTGGTCTTTCACGGCGAACACAAGCTTCTTCCATTGCAAGAACATGTTCTGAATCTGGTTCAGATTGAGAGAGAAGAAGACGGAAAGGCAGAGTGCCATTCTTGTAACCGTGATTCGTGATTAGAGAGATATCGTGCAAAATTGTTCTACCCATATAGAACGGTACCTTGTTCATCACTGAGATAGTGCTCTCATGAACTTTCTAGAAGGATAGAGTGTAGTTCCACGTGATGTTTAGCACATTCGCAATGATATTTAATCCATGTCGTTACGAGACTGGGGACATGGATATCCCTGGGGCATTTCGCGCACAAGAGTTTTCTTTGGTGCGCGCATGAGAAATGGAAATGCGGGGAAGAGTACATGGTTAATTAGGTTTCCAAGAGGCCATTATCACTATCGAACAATGAAATGTCATTAAAGAGGTTCCTGTGAAAGTCTTTATGCATTTTTCAATTGAAAGAACGCCCATGTGCTAGGAAATGAACTATTTTCTAACAAGAAAAAAAAACGCCACATCTTTCCTAATCTAATACATTTCCAATCGTTACTATCTGTGTCTTTTTCTTTAGTCTATGTTTTTATAATCATTTTATAGCCTGCAAAATGTCGCTTTGGAAGTATGCTTGATTTGTGATTCCATCTTCATATTACGTTCTCTTAACCAATAAAATAAAATGGCTTACAATCTCAGTTCATTTTTTGCACATCAGGGCGAAATTTTTAATGTTGTTATATAATGATATTGGAGATTAGATTAGATGGAATATTACTAGAGAGACATATGAAAACGTGTTTTCATTGGAAAGAGTGTCCACTTTTCTGTCTTGAAAAAGGCCACTATTCCTTAGAATTGAGTGAAATGCAGTCGCGTCGTGTGAAATGTGTTCGTATTTTCCTTCCTTTCTAACTTAGTAGAGCTTTTTCACTAGACAATTAGTGATCATTCAACAGCTTGAAAACTGAAAAACTTAGTACAAAACCTAATCAGTGAGGAAACCTTCATAATAATTTTGCTAACTAGTGAAAAATATGCCTTTGTATTCAAGAGTGCACGTGGCGCAGTGGTTAGAGGTGCTCTTCATCGCACAAAGGGTCATTGGTTCGATCTCGCACTCATGGCTCACTATGCCTTCTGCCCCCTCGGGTCGGTGAAATTGTGCCATACTTGTCTGGGTGCATGAGCAGCAGTGGCTCATTGTATCCGTAGACCACCGCTAGTCATTGTAAAAGCCAAATATTATTTAATCTGAAGATGATTGCATGACGCATTTCCTGAAGATTCTTTGGCGCTATTTGCTTCATACTTTTTTTATTTTGCTATTTTCTGCTCTAGGAATACTTCAAATTCACGCGAACTTTATTCAGTATCATAAACTGGGAGTTAGATTTTAAGCATACTTCATTGTTAGGAGAAAAATTCCATGGAGTGAGTTTTTTGAGTGGATTTTCGTTAAAGGGAAAGCCGATGTCCCAAACATTTGTAATAGCGTAAAAAGAGTGGTGTCAAAACGGGCGCCAGTAGTGCAACGATTCAGCACGCGCCGGGAAGGAAGAGGTCTGGGTTCGAATCCCAGTTGACGCAAATGTTTTTGCACACCACTCTACATTATTGGGTTTATTTTTAAAATTAGTATATTTATTGCGCTATGATAGTAAATGTAAAATTATGTTTCACTAGGTCACTTTCAGCTAAATAGATCTTTTCCCTAAGAATTTCAGTATAAATCCTGAAGATTATATCTCGACAATTCTGATGCTGCACTGGGTTTTTTGAAAGAACTTGTCATTGCGTTGTAGCAGCCAAAAAGTATCTTGTTTCGCGAATCTGGATTATTTTCGTTCTTCGCTTTCTAATTATACCTTTTGGCAAAGACGCGTTCTCTGATTTTTCCAGAATTTTTACAGCCTCCTGATAGCTTAAGTCTCGAAAATTCTGGATCTCTATCTGATTTTTGAAATGGCCCTTTTTATTGGCTGCAACAGCCAGAATGCAATTATGTTTCACACTCAAGCATTTCTTGCTAGACAAAACTTTTTGTTCAGATTGTTAATAATCACTCGATAACCCAGATTTTGACAATTACAACCAAAGTCTTAGTAAGGATATGACTTATTTTGAGCCATAGGTCTAGTGCTATATAGGCGCCTATTTCGTCCTATTGGGACTCATCAGTAGCACCCTCCCTCGGTTCCGTCGATCCCTTGAGTTAAATAATCCTCTAAAGAATCGGCGCCGAGTAAATTCTAATCACCCCAAAGTCGGATGATGGTCTTACCTGACTTTGTGGTGACCGGCAGTCCAAAGTCAAAGTCAGCCGGTCACCACAAAGTCAGGTAAGACCATCATCCGACTTTGGGTGATTAGAATTTACTCGCGCCGATTCCTTAGAGGATTATTTAACCTCAAGGGATCGACGGAACCGAGGAGGGTGCTACTGATGAGTCCCAATAGGACGAAATAGGCGCCTATATAGCACTAGACCTATGGCTCAAAATAAGTCATATCCTTATCAGATTAAATCATTTTGAGCGGGTCTGTAAAAAAGCAGTCGATAGCCAAAGTCTTAGTTTTTGAAAAGGACTGCTTATTGCGCTGTAGCAGTCGAAAAAATAACGGGTTTTCGCACTCGTCGAGTATTCTTTGCTCCGGTATGCACAGCGCATCGATCATTTAGCGCGAGATGAAGAAGGCTTCCAATGAAATGAAGCGCACCAAAATTCTCGTAATCTGGGCTATCGAAGGACTACCAAAGCTCTTGAAAGAAGAGCTAATAAAAAGATTGAAAGAGGTCGGCTTCTGCCCGACTGACTAGACTGTAGGATCGAAACATGTGTATCGGGCTGTACAAGAGCCCTTACCAGACCACATGACATGTTGGCTCAAATAGTAATGAGGGGCTTTTGGAAAAATTAGAAAACGCCTTTGTCTCAAGGTTTCGAAACAAGGTGCGTATAACAAAAAAGTAGCGAAATTAACATAAACATGAGTGAAATATGATAAACGTAAATGAGAAAGCATAAAGTTGTTCAACAGAAGCGCGAACATTGACCATTGGCTTCTGGTTTTCCTTCAAAATGTGGCGTTTGTCTAAAAAAAGCAGTGGCGTTTGTTCCAGGTTGCACCGATAAAGCGATATTCATGCTGAGTTTAAAAACATTTGTAGAAAGTTTTCACGCATGAGACAGTTGAACACAGTCTCCTCTACAACTTCATGGAAATCCCAACTCCTAAAGTCCACTAATATCGGGAACTTTTTTGAATTTTCGCTGAAATGGCATCGCGTTCCAATGTGCAGTATTTTTGACGAACAGTTCGTTGTCTTATGATTGTTTTGGCATATTTAAACCAAATATAGCCTCACTGAAGTTTCTTCTACCATATTCTCTTTTTTGATGACAACTAAACCCACTTTAGTGACGATGAGAATCCAAATTTCATTACGAGACTACCACATTGTCGCTGAGACGACCTAAGTTCGTGGTCTCGCCACCGCATACAATCACTTGGATTGCAGGCGGTTTAATCATGTGACTTGAGCGGTAGATGAAAGACTTTATTCTATCACTATGTGGATATTTAGTGGACAATCAGTTTTAATAATCCTTGATGAAGTCGAATCCATGGCGCATCCCTCAGGGATTGAGCTGACCGATATGCTCATTCTTTCTATCCTTTCCTAAGGTCCATGATGGTACCACTTTGGTCCACTTTGTTGTCATCATTTGTGTTTTGGCTTTCGTGTTTAGTCCAGTCTTGTATTTTTTGTCGCCGTCCGTTCCATACGATAATCATCACTCATTATTGTCATTAGAATTGGATGAACAGTAAATGATACTCAAATTACAGATTAATGAATTCGTTTGGAAAAATAAGTTACTTGTGATTTTCAAGCGAAGGACAATAGCAATTTTTCTAAAGGACATCCGCCAGAGAATAAGTTGGATAAGCCGTGATTGATTGCGAGAAGCGCAGAAAAGTGGTTTATTGCGCTGAAGTTAAGCACCGAAAAGGATATTAACCTTCAAGGAGCTCATAGCGACCACAACGATTCCTTTATCGTCATATTGCAGAAATTCCGAAACGTCGAACTTTACTTCAAAGGTGGTGCACTTGTATTCTTGAAATATTGTGGTACATATATGCTTGACGATACAAATTATTTTTCCGATATGGTTTACATCTACTGATTAATCGACAATCCAATTCAAAAAGCCTGCCATTTATTGAGCTCATCTTTACAGTCAGAGAATCGAAAGTGAGACTTCATATACCATGTACAGAAATTTTTTATTAGGTAATTGTTGGCATAAAATAATGAATAGATTACTAAATTTAAATGATAGAGAGAGTTGTTGACTTAGATGATGCCACGCTTCCTTTGTTCGTCCACTGAATAGCAATAAAGTTCGCATTCCTGAAGCCAATGTATTAATACGTAGATTTATGAGCATATATATATATATGATGTAGATTCCTTGTGGTTATGAGGGGGACAAATAAAAGCCTATTTCATTTGCTGGACAGGAACTTCTCATTGGAGTGTTAGTATCGAATCGAAAGCTGAGACATCAGGTTACAGCTCAACGTCGCTGGTTTTGAAAATTTCCTTTTTTACGTTGCAACAGAAGGAGATTTTTTGTGTTGCAGACTTGCATATTCGTTGCTAATTCCAACTTTGTGCTTATATACTGAAAAGACCGCTTCACTGCAACACAGCAAATAAAGTGAGTTGAATTTGCATATGAAACCAAAAGAGTTTTTGGCCAGTTTACGTGCGGCTGGCTGAGGGGACCACGTGTGCTTCGCGATGTCATAAGATCGGTGCACGGTCTATCGACCATCGCGCCAGCCGCACGTCAGTTTGCAAAAGACCCCCTTGGCTGCACATGTGAGTCAACTTACTTTACTTGCTGCGTTACAATGAAACGACCTTTTTCGGATATAAGTACCAGACATAGGGTCTTTCTCAACTGACTTTGCCAATGAGAATGCCAAGCTACTCAGCTTATGGGATGTCACTAAAAGACCAAAACGTTGTAAGTTGTTTTTAGATATATATAATCAAGTATCAAACGGAAACACGTCAAGGGAGCGGCGAATTAGCAAAACGGCATATTTTTATTCACTTTTCTTCTGTTGAGGCACTTTCATATATGGTGTTTAAAGGCTAACTAATTTTGTTTCCTTCAATAATATCTCAAAACCGTTTTTCTGCTCTTCCCTTTGTCAAATTTCAAATATGTCGATATACATCCATTGCATAGGCTTTGCTAGAGGTTATCGCCTAAGAAATCCACAACGGGGCTCACCTGCTTGGTTCGTGGCGATCTCCATAGATTGAAATCCAGTTCGGGACAATACGGGAAGATGTATGGTTCACACTGGTCAGTATTAGTGAAACGATTTACCTTCAAACGTTGTTTTGACTTTCTTTTTCAAACATTGTTAATAAAACGTTCAAGATAAAAGAGTGTGCTTATAGTTCTCTTTCGGAATCTGAAAGTTGAACTCTTCATTACTTCTACCTAACCCTTGCACGACCGAGGCCATTTTAACTGTCAAGCCCACCTAACCGCGTATCACTAGAAAGGATGTAAATGCTTATCGAATTTAGGATGTGCGGCACGTGAAGTCATGCTAAAGGCAAGACGCAATGGCTCCATGATATGATCGTTCAATCACGTAGTTCCCTCACCTCTTTTTCCCATCACCTAATACTGTGTATCCGCTAAGTTCCTTCGCCTCTGTTCCCTTGTTCCTATACATTCCTGTGCGTGATCGAGTTACTATATATGATAGAAAAATTTTCTTCTAATATAGAACACATACCCTTCTGAACCACCGATGAACTTTCTGCGCAG
>JAHQIW010001584.1:0-367695 GCA_019055375.1 Parelaphostrongylus tenuis
AGCCTTAAGCCTAAGCCTAAGCCTAAGCCTAAGCCTAAGCCTAGGAGCCTAAGCCTTAAGCCTAACGCCTAAAGCCTAACGAACCTAAGCCTATAGCCTAAGCCTGAAGCCTAAAGCCTAAAGCCGAAGCCTAAGCCATAAGCCTAAAGACCTAAAGCCTAAGCCTAACCTAGAGGCCTAAGCCTGAACGCCCTAGGTCCTAAGCCTAAGCCATATGCCTAAGCCTAAAGCCTAAGCCTAGGCCTAAGCCTAAGCCTAAGCCTAAGTAGCCTAGAGCCTAAGCAGCCTAAAGCCTAGAGCCTTGAAGCCTCAAGCCTAAGCGCTAAGCCCTTAAGCCTAAGCCTATAGCCTAAGTCCTTAATGCGCTAAAGCCTAAGCCTACTCAGCTTAGAGCCTAAGCCTAAGCACTAATGCCTTATAGCCTAAGCCTAGGCCTTAGCCTAAGCCTACGTCCCTAGAGCCTAACTGAAGCCGTAGCCTAAATCCTAAGCCTAAAATGCCTCAGTACATGATCCTAAGCCTAGAGCCTAAGCTAAGCCTAATGCCTACAAGCCTAATGCCTAGGCCTAAGCGCTAATGTCCTATAGCCTTATAGCAACTAAGCCATAGCCTAAGCCCTAGATCCTAAGTGTGGCCGTTGGGGAGGGTGCCTCAGGGGGGAGCGCGGTAGGAGCCTAAGCCTAAGCCCTAGAGCGATGCTAAGCCATAATGCCTAAGCCCTAAGCCATTAAGCCTACAAGCCATAAGCTCCTAAGTCCCCCGTAAGATTCTCTGAAGCCATTGAAGCCGATATAGCCATAAAGATGCCTTAGCCATAAAGCCTAGATGCACTAAGCCTAAGCCTAAGACCTAAGCCTAATCGCCTAATTCATGACCTATAGCCTAAGCGCCTATGCCTAAGCCTAAGCCTAAGCCTAATTAGCCTATGCCTAAGCCTGTAAAGCCTAAGCCTATAGCCTATCTAAGACCTAAGCCTAGAGCCTAAGCCTGATCCTATCCTAAGCCTAAAAGCCTAATGGTCCTAATGCCTAAGCTAAGAGCCTACGATGCACTAAGTCCTATGCCCCTGAAGCCTATAGCCTACAGCCTGAAGCCTAAGAGCCTGACACTATATAGAGCCTAATCCATCAAGCCTAAATGCCTAAATGCCTAAGCCTAAGCCTAAAGCCTAGAAGCCTAAGCCTAAGCCTAGAGCCTAAGCTAGCTAGGCCTAAAGCCCTAAGCTAAGCCTCAACCTAAGCCTAAAGCCTAAGCCTAAGAAGTCCTAAGCCTAAAGAGCCTACTAGCCTAAATAAGCCTAAGCCTATAAGCCTACCTAAAGCCTTAATCCTAAGCCACCCTAAGCGCCTAAAGCCTAAGCCTAAGCCTAAGCCTAAGCCTAAGCCTAAGCCTAAGTCCTAGTAAGCCTAAGCCTAAGCCTAAGCCTAAGCCTAAGACTAGCCTAAGCCTAAGCCTAAGCCTAAGCCCTAAGATAAGCCAAGCCTAAGCCTAAGCCTACACCTAAGACCTAAGCCCTAAGCCTAAAGCCTAATCCTAAGCCTAAGCCTAAAAAAGCCTAAGCCTAAGTCCTAAGCCTATACTACGCCTAAGACCTAAGCCTAGCCTATAGCCTAACCTAAGCCTAAGCCTAAGCCTAAAGCCTAAGCCTAAGCCTAAGCCTAAGCCTAAGCCTAAGAGCTAAGCCTATAGCCTAAGTAAGCCTATAAGCCCTAAGCCTACTAAGCCTAAGCCTAAGCTAAGCCTAAGCCTAAGCCTAAGCCTAAGCCTAAGCCTAAGCCTAAGCATAAGCCTAAGCCTAAGCCTAAGCCTAAGCCTAAGCCTAAGCCTAAGCCTAAGCCTAAGCCTAAGCCTAAGCCTAAGCCTAAGTAAGCCTAAGCCTAAGCCTATAAGCCTAAGCTCTAGCTAAGCCTAAGCCTAAGCCTAAGCCTAAGCCTAAGCCTAAGCCTAGAGCCTAATGCCTAAGCCTAAGCCTAAGCCTAAGGCCTAAGCCTAAGCCTAAGCCTAAGCCTAAGCCTAAGCCTAAGCTAAGCCTAAGCTAAGCCTACAGCCTAATCCTAAGCCTAAGCCTAAGCCTAAGCCTAAGCCTAGAGCCTAAGCCTAAGCCTAAGCAGCCTAAGCCTAAGCCTAATGCCTAAGCCTAAGCCTAAGCCTAAGCCTAAGCCTAAGCCTAAGCCTAGCCTAAGCCTAAGCCTAAGCCTAAGCCTAAGCAAGCCTAAGCCTAAGCCTAAGCCTAAGCCTAAGCCTAAGCCTAACTAAGCCTAAGCCTAAGCCTAAGCCTAAGCCTAAGCCTAGCCTAAGCCTAAGCCTAAGCCTAAGCCTAAGCCTAGTAAGCCTAAAGCCTAAGCCTAAGCCTAAGCCTAAGCCTAAGCCTAAGCCTAAGCCTAAGCCTAAAGCCTAGCTAAGCCTAAGCCTAAGCCTAAGCCTAAGCCTAATCCTAAGCCTAAGCCTAAGCCTAAGCCTAAGCCTAAGCCTAAGCCTAAGCTAGCCTAAGCCTAAGCCTAAGCCTAAGCCTTAAGCTAAGCCTAAGCCTAAGCCTAAGCCTAAGCCTAAGCCTAAGCCTAAGCCTAAGCCTAGTAAGCCTAAGCCTAAGCCTAAGCCTAAGCCTAAGCCTAAGCCTAATGCCTAAGCCTAAGCCTAAGCCTAAGCCTAAGCCTAAGCCTAAGCCTAAGCCTAAGCCTAAGCCTAAGCCTAAGCCTAAGCCTAAGCCTAAGCCTAAGCCTAAAGCCTAAGCCTAAGCCTAAGCCTAAGCCTAAGAGCTAAGCCTATGCCTAAGCCTAAGCCTAAGCCTAAGCCTAAGCCTAAGCCTAAGCCTAAGCCTAAGCCTAAGCCTAAAGCCTAAGCCTAAGCCTAAGCCTAAGCTAAGCCTAAGCCTAAGCCTAAGCCTACAAGCCTAAGCCTAAGCCTAAGCCTTAAGCCTAAGCCTAAAGCCTAAGCCTAAGCCTAAGCCTAAGCCTAAGCCTAAGCCTAAAGCCTAAGCCTAAGCCTAAGCCTAAGCCTAAGCCTAAGCCTAAGCCTAAGCCTAAGCCTAAGCCTAAGCCTAAGCCTAAGCCTAAGCCTAAGCCTAAGCCTAAGCCTAAGCCTAAGCCTAAGCCTAAGCCTAAGCCTAAGCCTAAGCCTAAGCCTAAGCCTAAGCCTAAGCCTAAGCCTAAGCCTAAGCCTAAGCCTAAGCCTAAGCCTAAGCCTAAAGCCTAAGCCTAAGCCTAAGCCTAAGCCTAAGCCTAAGCCTAAGCCTAAGCCTAAGCCTAATGCCTAAGCCTAAGCCTAAGCCTAAGCCTAAGCCTAAGCCTAAGCCTAAGCCTAATGCCTAAGCCTAAGCCTAAGTCCTAAGCCTAAGCCTAAGCCTAAAGCCTAAGCCTAAGCCTAAGCCTAAGCCTAAGCCTAAGCCTAAGCCTAAGCCTAAGCCTAAGCCTAAGCCTAATCCTAAGCCTAAGCCTAAGCCTAAAGCCTAAGCCTAAGCCTAAGGCCTAAGCCTAAGCCTAAGCCTAAGCCTAAGCCTAAGCTAACCTAGCCTAAGCCTAAGCCTAAGCCTAAGCCTAAGCCTAAGCCTAAGCCTAAGCCTAAGCCTAAGCCTAAGCCTAAGCTAAGCCTAAGCCTAAGCTAAGCCTAGCTAAGCCTAAGCCTAAGCCTAAGCCTAAGCCTAAGCCTAAGCCTAAGCCTAAGCCTAAGCCTAAGCCTAAGCCTAAGCCTAAGCCTAAGCCTAAGCCTAAGCCTAAGCCTAAGCCTAAGCCTAAGCCTAAAGCCTAAGCCTAAGCCTAAGCCTAAGCCTAAGCCTAAGCCTAAGCCTAAGCCTAAGCCTAAGCCTAAGCCTAAGCCTAAGCCTAAGCCTAAGCCTAAGCCTAGCCTAAGCCTAAAGCCTAAGCCTAAGCCTAAGCCTAAGCCTAAGCCTAAGCCTAAGCCTAAGCCTAAGCCTAAGCCTAAGCCTAAGCCTAAGCCTAAGCCTAAGCCTAAGCCTAAGCCTAAGCCTAAGCCTAAGCCTAAGCCTAAGCCTAAGCCTAAGCCTAAGCCTAAGCCTAAGCCTAAGCCTAAGCCTAAGCCTAAGCCTAAGCCTAAGCCTAAGCCTAAGCCTAAGCCTAAGCCTAAGCCTAAGCCTAAGCCTAAGCCTAAGCCTAAGCCTAAGCCTAAGCCTAAGCCTAAGCTAAGCCTAAGCCTAAGCCTAAGCCTAAGCCTAAGCCTAAGCCTAAGCCTAAGCCTAAGCCTAAGCCTAAGCCTAAGCTAAGCCTAAGCCTAAGCCTAAGCCTAAGCCTAAGCCTAAGCCTAAGCCTAAGCCTAAGCCTAAGCCTAAGCCTAAGCCTAAGCCTAAGCCTAAGCCTAAGCCTAAGCCTAAGCCTAAGCCTAAGCCTAAGCCTAAGCCTAAGCCTAAGCCTAAGCCTAAGCCTAAGCCTAAGCCTAAGCCTAAGCCTAAGCCTAAGCCTAAGCCTAAGCCTAAGCCTAAGCCTAAGCCTAAGCCTAAGCCTAAGCCTAAGCTCCTAAGCCTAAGCCTAAGCCTAAGCCTAAGCCTAAGCCTAAGCCTAAGCCTAAGCCTAAGCCTAAGCCTAAGCCTAAGCCTAAGCCTAAGCCTAAGCCTAAGCCTAAGCCTAAGCCTAAGCCTAAGCCTAAGCCTAAGCCTAAGCCTAAGCCTAAGCCTAAGCCTAAGCCTAAGCCTAAGCCTAAGCCTAAGCCTAAGCCTAAGCCTAAGCCTAAGCCTAAGCCTAAGCCTAAGCCTAAGCCTAAGCCTAAGCCTAAGCCTAAGCCTAAGCCTAAGCCTAAGCCTAAGCCTAAAGCCTAAGCCTAAGCCTTAAGCCTAAGCCTAAGCCTAAGCCTAAGCCTAAGCCTAAGCCTAAGCCTAAGCCTAAGCCTAAGCCTAAGCCTAAGCCTAAGCAAGCCTAAGCCTAAGCCTAAGCCTAAGCCTAAGCCTAAGCCTAAGGCCTAAGCCTAAGCCTAAGCCTAAGCCTAAGCCTAAGCCTAAAGCCTAAGCCTAAGCCTAATAGCCTAAGCCTAAGCCTAAGCCTAAGCCTAAGCCTAATGCCTAAGGCCTAAGCCTAAGCCTAAGCCTAAGCCTAAGCCTAAGCCTAAGCCTAAGCCTAAGCCTAAGCCTAAGCCTAAGCCTAAGCCTAAGCCTAAAGCCTAAGCCTAAGCCTAAGCCTAAGCCTAAGCCTAAGCCTAAGCCTAAGCCTAAGCCTAAGCCTAAGCCTAAGCCTAAGCCTAAGCCTAAATGCCTAGAGCCTAAGCCTAAGCCTAAGCCTAAGCCTAAGCCTAAGCCTAATCCTAAGCCTAAGCCTAAGCCTAAGCCTAAGCCTAAAGCTAAGCCTAAGCCTAAGCCTAAGCCTAAGCTAAGCCTAAGCCTAAGCCTAAGCCTAAGCCTAAGCCTACAGCCTAAGCCTAAGCCTAAGCCTAAGCCTAAAGCCTAAGCCTAAGCCTAAGCCTTAAGCCTAGTATGCTGCTAAGCCTAAGCCTAGAAGCCTAAGCCTACCTAAGCCTAAGCCTAAGCCTAAGCCTAAGCCTAAGCCTAAGCCTAAGCCTAATAAGCCTAAGCCTAAGCCTAAGCCTAAGCCTAAGCCTAATCAAGCCTAAGCCTAAGCCTAAGCCTAAGCCTAAGCTAAGCCTCTAAGCCTAAGCCTAAGCCTAACGCTAAGCCTAAGCCTAAGCCTAAGCCTAAGCCTAAGCCTAAGCCTAAGCCTAAGCCTAAGCCTAAGCCTAAGCCTAAGCCTAAGCCCTAAGCCTAAGCCTAAGAGCCTAAGCCTGATAGCTAAGCCTAAGCCTAAGCCTAAGCCTAAGCCCTAGCCTAAGCCTAAGCCTAGCTAAGCTATAGCCTAAGCCTAAGCTAATCCTAAGCCTAAGGCCTAAGCCTAAGCCTAAGCTAAGCCTAAGCCTAAGCCTAAGCCTAAGCCTAAGCCTAAGCCTTAAGCCTAAGCCTAAGCCTAAGCCTAAGCCTAAGCCTATAGCCTAAGCCTAAGCCTAAGCCTAAGCCTAAGCCTAAGCCTAAGCCTAAGCCTAAAGCTAAGCCTAAGCCTAAGCCTAAGCCTAAGCCTAAGCCTAAGCCTACTAAGCCTAGTAAGCCTAAGCCTAAGCCTAAGGCCTAAGCCTAAGCCTAAGCCTAAGCCTAAGCCTCACGCCTAAGCCTAAGCCTAAGCCTAAGCCTAAGCCTAAGCCTAAGCCTAAGCCTAAGCCTAAGCCTAAGCCTAAGCCTAAGCCTAAGCCTAAGCCTAAGCCTAAGCCTAAGCCTAAGCCTAAGCCTAAGCCTAAGCCTAAGCCTAAGCCTAAGCCTAAGCCTAAGCCTAAGCCTAAGCCTAAGCCTAAGCCTAAGCCTAAGCCTAAGCCTAAGCCTAAGCCTAAGCCTAAGCCTAAGCCTAAGCCTAAGCTAAGCCTAAGCCTAAGCCTAAGCCTAAGCCTAAGCCTAAGCCTAAGCCTAAGCCTAAGCCTAAGCCTAAGCCTAAGCCTAAGCCTAAGCCTAAGCCTAAACCTAAGCCTAAGCCTAAGCATAAGCCTAAGCCTAAGCCTAAGCCTAAACCTAAGCCTAAGCCTAAGCCTAAGCCTAAGCCTAAGCCTAAGCCTAAGTCTAAAGCCTAAGCCCCAAGATAATGTACGTGGAATCTCATATGCTTCACTAAAGGATAGCATAGCACGTAAACGTTTAAAACGTCTTAACTCAGTTCATTCTAAGAGAATGTGGCTTTCAGTGGTAGTTTCTAGTTGCTTCGCATAGAACTCTATCGAAAAATGCTCTCATCTTGGCTTAACTGATTGAAAGCCCCAAGATAATGTACGTGGAATCTCATATGCTTCACTAAAGGATAGCATAGCACGTAAACGTTTAAAACGTCTGAACTCAGTTCGTTCTAAGAGAATGTGGCTTCCAGTGGTATTTTCTAGTTCTTCGCATAGAACTCTATCGAAAAATGCTCTCATCTTGGCTTAACTGATTGAAAGCCCCAAGATAATATACGTGGAATCTCATATGCTTCACCATAGGATAGCATAGCATCTACATATTCCAAGCGTCTTTACTCAGTTCATTCTAAGAGAATGTCGCTTTCAGTGGTATTTTCTAGTTCTTCGCATAGAACTCTATCGAAAAATGCTCTCATCTTGGCTTAACTGATTGAAAGCCCCAAGATAATATACGTGGAATCTCATATGCTTCACTATAGGATAGCATAGCCTCTACATATTCAAAGCGTCTTAACTCAGTTCATTCTAAGAGAATGTGTCTTCCAGTGGTATTTTCTAGTTCTTCTCATAGAACTCTATCGAAAAATGCTCTCATCTTGGCTTAACTGATTGAAAGCCCCAAGATAATATACGTGGAATCTCATGTGCTTCACTAAAGGATAGCATAGCATGTGAACGTTTGAAACGTCTTAACTCAGTTCATTCTAAGAGAATGTGTCTTTCAGTAGTATTTTCTGGTTCTTCGCATAGAACTCTATCGAAAAATGCTCTCATCTTGGCTTAACTGATTGAAAGCCCCAAGATAATATACGTGGAATCTCATATGCTTCACTAAAGGATAGCGTAGCATGTAAGCGTTTAAAACGTCTGAACTCAGTTCATTCTAAGGGAATGTGGCTTCCAGTGGTATTTTCTAGTTCTTCGCATAGAACTCTATCGAAAAATGCTCTCATCTTGGCTTAACTGATTGAAATCTCCAAGATAATATACGTGGAATCTCATATGCTTCAACATAGGATAGCATAGCATGTACATATTCCAAGCGTCTCAACTCAGTTCATTCTAAGAGAATATGTCTTTCAGTGGTATTTTCTGTTCTTCGCATAGAACTCTATCGAAAAATGCTCTCATCTTGGCTTAACTGATTGAAAGCCCCAAGATAATATACGTGGAATCTCATATGCTTCACTAAAGGATAGCATAGCATGTAAGCGTTTAAAACGTCTTAACTCAGTTCATTCTAAGGGAATGTGGCTTCCAGTGGTATTTTCTGGTTCTTCGCGTAGAACTCTATCGAAAAATGCTCTCATCTTGGCTTAACTGATTGGAAGCTCCAAGATAATATACGTGGAATCTCATATGCTTCACATAGGATAGCATAGCACCTACATTTCCAAGCGTCTCAACTCAGTTCATACTAAGAGAATATGTCTTCCAGTAGTAATTTCTGGTTCTTCGCATAGAACTCCATCGAAAAATGCTCTCATCTTGGCTTAACTGATTGAAAGCCCCAAGATAATATACGTGGAATCTCATGTGCTTACTAAAGGATAGCATAGCATGTGAACGTTTGCAACGTCTTAACTCAGTTCGTTCTAAGAGAATGTGGCATCCAGTGGTAGTTTCAAGTTGCTCGCATAGAACTCTGTCAAAAATGCTCTCCTCTTGGCTTAACTGATTGAAAGCCCCAAGATAATGTACGTGGAATCTCATATGCTTCATTAAAGGATAGCATATCACGTAAACGTTTAAAATGTCTTAACTCAGTTCATTCTAAGAGAATGTGGCTTCCAGTAGAATTTTCTAGTTGCTCGCATAGAACTCTGTCAAAAAATGCTCTCATCCTGGCTTAACCGATTGAAAGCCCCAAGATAATATACGTGGAATTTTATCTGCTTCACCCTAAGATAGCATCGCACCGACATATTCCAAACGTCATAACTCAGTTCATTTTAAGAGAATGTGGCTTCCAGTGGTCATTTCTAGTTTCTCGCAAAGATCTCTACCTGAATATGCTCTCGTCTCTGCTTAACCGATTGAAAGCGCCGACGAAATATACGTGGAAATTAATAATGAATGAATATTAGTAATAATGAAATGACTCGTGACGATTAGATCGTTCAGGTGCTCTTCTATCTTAGGGTGAAAGCATATTGAATTCCACGTATATTTTGTCGGCGCTTTCAATCGGTTAAGCAGAGATGAGAGCATTTTTCGATAGAGATCTTTGCGAGGAACTAGAAAATTCCACTGAAAACCCATTACTTTGGAAGAAACAGAGTTATGACGTTCAGAAAGTTTAGGTGCTAATGTATCTCAAGGTGAAACCATGTGAGATTTCAGGTGTATTTTGTCTGTTTTTCAATGGCTCTAGCGGAAATGAGTGTATTTGTAGATAGAGTTTTATGAGATTAACAAGAAAATACCACTGAAAGCCGCATTATGTCAGAATGAAATGAGTTATGACGTTTTAGAACGTCTATTTGCTATACTATCTTACTTTGAAACCTTATGAGATTTCAGGTATATTTTATCGGCGTCTTCAATCGGTTGAGCAGAGATGGGAGCCTTTTTTGATAGAGCTCCATGCGAGTAACTAGAAAATGTCACTGAAAGCCATATTATCTTAAAATAAATGAGGATTCCACGCATATTTTGTCGGCATTTTCGAACGGTTAAGCAGAGATGAGGGCATTTTTAGATGGGGTTCTACGCGAGGAACCAGAAAATACCTCTGAAAGATACATTCTCTTTTAATGATCTGAGTTATGACGTTTAAAACGTTTAGGTGCTTTACTATCCTAGGGTGAAGAAATAATAAATTCCACATAAATTTTGTAGGCGTTTTCAGTCAATTAAGTAAAGGTGAGAGCAATTTTAGGAAGGGATCTATGCGAGGAACTAGAAAATGACAATGAAAGCCATATTATCTTGGAATAAACTGACTTATGACGTTTAGAACCTTTAGGTGCTATACTATCTAAGGGTGAAAGCATATTAAAACCCCTTAAGTTTTGCCGGCGTTTTCAATCGATTTAGACAAGGTGGGAGTCTGAGTTTTTTTTATTTCACTGCCACCTGCAGTGGTGTGATGCTATAATATACCCAATAATGTGGAGTGCTGTGCAAATGCGTTTGCGTCAGCCGGAATTTGAACCCAGATCTCACGCTTTCCGGGAGCGAATGCTAACCTTTGCACCACCGACGCTCGTTTTGCACAGCACGCTTATTTACGCTATAACGCGTTGTCTGCCAACGGCCAACCGTCCACGCTCTGGCGGGGCAGCCGCTATCGGCATTGAACCCGCTTGTGTTGACAGACATTGGATATCGATAATCAATCAGAATTCTTTTTATTTGACTGCCACCTGCAGTGGTATGCTGTTATAATATACCCAATAATGTGGAGTGCTGTGCAAAATCGTTTGCGTCAGCCGGGATTTGAACCCAGATCTCACTCTTTCCGGGAGCGTATGTTAACTGCGTCGGTGGTGCAACGGTTAGCATCCGCTCCCGGAAAGAGTGAGATCTGGGTTCAAATCCCGGCTGACGCAAAACGTTTTTGCATAGCACTCCACAAAACAAGAGTATTTTCAGACCGACATCTACGCCTAGAAAATGCCACGGAAAACCACAGTATCTTAGAATAAACTGAGCTATAACGTTTAGAACGTGTGGTGCTATACTATCACATTGTGAAAACATATGAGGTTTCAGGTATATTTTGTCTTCATTCTCAACCGATTAGGCAGAGATGAGAGCATTTTTGATAGAGTTCTATGCGAACAACTAGAAAATACCACTTTAAGCCACATTCTCTTAGAATGAACTGAGTCAAGACGTTTTAAACGTTAACATGCTATGCTGTTCTTTAGTGAAGCATGTGAGATTCCACGTATATTATCTTGGGCCTTTCAATCAGTTAAGCCAAGATGAGAGCATTTTTCGATAGAGTTCTATGCGAAGAACTAGAAAATACCATTGGAAGCCACATTCTCTTAGAATGAACTGAGTTAAGACGTTTTAAACGTTTACACGCTATGCTATCCTTTAGTGAAGCATATGAGATTCCACGTATTTTATCTTGGGGCTCTTAATCAGTTAAGGCAACACGAGACGATTTTTGGATAGAGTTCTATGCAACAACTAGAAAATACTGCTGGAAGCCGCATTCTCTTAGAATGAACTGAGTTCAGACGTTTTAAACATTTGCATGCTATGCTATTCTTTAGTGAAGCATATGAGATTCCAAGTATTTTATCTTGGGGCTTTCAATCAGTTAAGCCAAGATGAGAGCATTTTTCGATAGAGTTCTCTGCGAAGAACTAGAAAATACCACTGAAAGCCACATTCTCTTAGAATCGAACTGAGTTCAGACGTTTTAAAGGTTTACATGCTATGCTATCCTTTAGTGAAGCATATGAGATTTCACGTATATTATCTTGGGGCTTTCAATCAGTTAAGCCAAGATGAGAGCATTTTTCGATAGAGTTCAATGCGAAGAACTAGAAAATACCATTGAAAGCCACATTCTCTTAGAATGAACTGAGTTAAGACGTTTTAAACGTTTACATGCTATGCTATTCTATAGTGAAGCATATGAGATTCCACGTATATTATCTTGGGGCTCTTAATCAGTTAAGCCAACATGAGAGCATTTTTCGATAGAGTTCTATGCGAACAACTAGAAAATACCACTGAAAGCCACATTCTCTTAGAATGAACTGAGTTAAGACGTTTTAAACGTTTGCATGCTATGCTATTCTATAGTGAAGCATACGAGATTCCACGTATATTATCTTGGAGCTTTCAATCAGTTAAGCCAAGATGAGAGCATTTTTGATAGAGTTCTATGCGAAGAACTAGAAAATACCACTGAAAGCCACATTCTCTTAGAATGAACTGAGTTAAGACGTTTTAAACGTTACATGCTATGCTATCCTTTAGTGAAGCATATGAGATTCCACTTATATTATCTTGGGGCTTTCAATCAGTTAAGCCAAGATGAGAGCATTTTTCGATAGAGTTCTATGCGAAGAACTAGAAAATACCACTGAAAGCCACATTCTCTAAGAATGAACTGAGTTAAGACGTCTTGAATAGTTACGTGCTATGCTATCCTATGTGAAGCATATGAGATTCCACGTATATTATCTTGGGGCTTTCAATCAGTTAAGCCAAGATGAGAGCATTTTTCGATAGAGTTCTATGCGAAGAACTAGAAAATACCACTGAAAGCCACATTCTCTTAGAATGAACTGAGTTCAGACGTTTTAAACGTTTACATGCTATGCTATCTATAGTGAAGCATATGAGATTCCACGTATATTATCTTGGGGCTTTTAATCAGTTAAGCCAAGATGAGAGCATTTTTCGATAGAGTTCTATGCGAAGAACTAGAAAATACCACTGAAAGCCACATTCTCCTAGAATGAACTGAGTTCAGACGTTTTAAACGTTTACATGCTATGCTATCTATAGTGAAGCATATGAGATTCCACGTATATTATCTTGGGCTTTCAATCAGTTAAGCCAAGATGAGAGCATTTTTCGATAGAGTTCTATGCGAAGAACTAGAAAATACCACTGAAAGCCACATTCTCTTAGAATGAACTGAGTTCAGACGTTCTAAACGTTACATGCTATGCTATCCTTTAGTGAAGCATATGAGATTCCACGTATATTATCTTGGGGCTTTCAATCAGTTAAGCCAAGATGAGAGCATTTTTCGATAGAGTTCTATGCGAAGAACTAGAAAATACCACTGAAAGACACATTCTCTTAGAATGAACTGAGTTAAGACGTTTCAAACGTTCACATGCTATGCTATCCTATGGTGAAGCACATGAGATTCCACGTATATTATCTTGGGGCTTTCAATCAGTTAAGCCAAGATGAGAGCATTTTTCGATAGAGTTCTATGCGAAGAACTAGAAAATACCACTGAAGCCACATTCTCTTAGAATGAACTGAGTACAGACGTCTTGAAATGTTACGTGCTATGCTATCCTATGGTGAAGCATATGAGATTCCACGTATATTATCTTGGGGCTTTCAATCAGTTAAGCCAAGATGAGAGCATTTTTCGATAGAGTTCTATGCGAAGAACTAGAAAATACCACTGGAAGCCACATTCTCCTTAGAATGAACTGAGTTCAGACGTTTTAAACGTTTACATGCTATGCTATCCTATAGTGAAGCATATGAGATTCCACGTATTTTATCTTGGGCTTTCAATCAGTTAAGCCAAGATGAGAGCATTTTTCGACAGAGTTCTATGCGAGAACTTGAAACTACCACTGGATGCCACATTCTCTTAGAACGAACTGAGTTAAGACGTTTTAAACGTTTACATGCTATGCTATCCTTCAGTGAAGCATATGAGATTCCACGTACATTATCTTGGGGCTTTCAATCAGTTAAGCCAAGATGAGAGCATTTTTCGATAGAGTTCTATGCGAGCAACTAGAAAATACCACTGGAAGCCACATTCTCTTAGAATGTACTGAGTTAAGACGTTTCAAACGTTTACATGCTATGCTATCCTTTAGTGAAGCATATGAGATTCACGTATATTATCTTGGGGCTTTTAAGCAGTTGAACCAAGATGGGAGCATTTTTGATAGCGTTCTATAAGAGGGCTAGAAAATACTACTGGAAGCAACATTCTCTTAGAATGAACTGAGTTATGACGCCCCAAGATAATATACGTGGAATTTTGTATGCTTCACTCTAAGATAGCAGAGCACCTACATATTCCCAACGTCATAACTCAGTCCATTCTAAGAGAATGTGGCTTCCCGTGGTATTTTCTGGTTCTTCTCATAGAACTCTATCGAAAAATGCTCTCATCTTGGCTTAACTGATTGAAAGCCCCAAGATAATATACGTGGAATCTCATATGCTTCAACATAGGATGGCATAGCCCCTACATATTCCAAGCGTCTTAACTCAGTTCATTATAAGGGAATGTGGCTTCCAGTGGTATTTTCTGGTTCTTCGCGTAGAACTCTATCGAAAAATGCTCTCATCTTGGCTTAACTGATTGGCAGCTCCAAGATAATATACGTGGAATCTCATATGCTTCACATAGGATAGCATAGCCCTACATATTCCAAGCGTCTCAACTCAGTTCATAATAAGAGAATATGTCTTCCAGTAGTATTTTCTGGTTCTTCGCATAGAACTCTATCGAAAAATGCTCTCATCTTGGCTTAACTGATTGAAAGCCCCAAGATAATATACGTGGTATCTCATGTGCTTCACTAAAGGATAGCATAGCCCCTACATATTCCAAGCGTCTTAACTCAGTTCAATCTAAGAGAATATGTCTTCCAGTAGTATTTTCTGGTTCTTCGCGTAGAACTATATCGAAAAATGCTCTCATCCTGGCTTAACCGATTGAAAGCCCCAAGATAATATACGTGGAATTTTATCTGCTTCACCCTAAGATAGCATCGCACCGACATATTCTAAACGTCATAACTCAGTTCATTTTAAGAGAATGTGGCTTCCAGTGGTCATTTCTAGTTTCTCGCAAAGATCTCTACCTGAATATGCTCTCGTCTCTGCTTAACCGATTGAAAGCGCCGACGAAATATACGTGGAAATTAATAATGAATGAATATTAGTAATAATGAAATGACTCGTGACGATTAGATCGTTCAGGTGCTCTTCTATCTTAGGGTGAAAGCATATTGAATTCCACGTATATTTTGTCGGCGCTTTCAATCGGTTAAGCAGAGATGAGAGCATTTTTCGATAGAGATCTTTGCGAGGAACTAGAAAATTCCACTGAAAACCCATTACTTTGGAAGAAACAGAGTTATGACGTTCAGAAAGTTTAGGTGCTAATGTATCTCAAGGTGAAACCATGTGAGATTTCAGGTGTATTTTGTCTGTTTTTCAATGGCTCTAGCGGAAATGAGTGTATTTGTAGATAGAGTTTTATGAGATTAACAAGAAAATACCACTGAAAGCCGCATTATGTCAGAATGAAATGAGTTATGACGTTTAGAACGTCTATTTGCTATACTATCTTACTTTGAAACCTTATGAGATTTCAGGTATATTTTATCGGCGTCTTCAATCGGTTGAGCAGAGATGGGAGCCTTTTTTGATAGAGCTCCATGCGAGGAACTAGAAAATGTCACTGAAAGCCATATTATCTTAAAATAAATGAGGTTTAAAACCTTTAGGTGCTATACTATCCTATGGTGAAAAATTATCAAATTCCACGCATATTTTGTCGGCATTTTCGAACGGTTAAGCAGAGATGAGGGCATTTTTAGATGGGGTTCTACGCGAGAACCAGAAAATACCTCTGAAAGATACATTCTCTTTTAATGATCTGAGTTATGACGTTTAAAACGTTTAGGTGCTTTACTATCCTAGGGTGAAGAAATAATAAATTCCACATAAATTTTGTAGGCGTTTTCAGTCAATTAAGTAAAGGTGAGAGCAATTTTAGGAAGGGATCTATGCGAGGAACTAGAAAATGACAATGAAAGCCATATTATCTTGGAATAAACTGACTTATGACGTTTAGAACCTTTAGGTGCTATACTATCTAAGGGTGAAAGCATATTAAAACCCCTTAAGTTTTGCCGGCGTTTTCAATCGATTTAGACAAGGTGGGAGTCTGAGTTTTTTTTATTTCACTGCCACCTGCAGTGGTGTGATGCTATAATATACCCAATAATGTGGAGTGCTGTGCAAATGCGTTTGCGTCAGCCGGAATTTGAACCCAGATCTCACGCTTTCCGGGAGCGAATGCTAACCTTTGCACCACCGACGCTCGTTTTGCACAGCACGCTTATTTACGCTATAACGCGTTGTCTGCCAACGGCCAACCGTCCACGCTCTGGCGGGGCAGCCGCTATCGGCATTGAACCCGCTTGTGTTGACAGACATTGGATATCGATAATCAATCAGAATTCTTTTTATTTGACTGCCACCTGCAGTGGTATGCTGTTATAATATACCCAATAATGTGGAGTGCTGTGCAAAAACGTTTGCGTCAGCCGGGATTTGAACCCAGATCTCACTCTTTCCGGGAGCGTATGTTAACTGCGTCGGTGGTGCAACGGTTAGCATCCGCTCCCGGAAAGAGTGAGATCTGGGTTCAAATCCCGGCTGACGCAAACGTTTTTGCATAGCACTCCACAAAATAAGAGTATTTTCAGACCGACATCTACGCGAGGAACTAGAAAATGCCACGGAAAACCACAGTATCTTAGAATAAACTGAGCTATAACGTTTAGAAAGTGTGGTGCTATACTATCACATTGTGAAAACATATGAGGTTTCAGGTATATTTTGTCTTCATTCTCAACCGATTAGGCAGAGATGAGAGCATTTTTAGATAGACTTCTATGCGAAGAACTAGAAAATGCCACTGAAAGCCACATTACCTCAGAATAAACTGAGTTATGACGTTTAGAAAGTTTAGGTGTTGTACTGTCTTATGGTGAAACCATACTAATTTCCTCGTATATTTTGTCGGCGTTATCAATCAATTAATTCAACGTGAGAGCATTCTTAGATAGAGATGTAAGAGGAGAATTAGAAAATGCCACTGAGGGCTATATTATCTTCGAATAAGCCGAGTTATGACGTTTAGAACGGGAAGGCTCTATACTATCATAGGGTGAAACCATATGAGACTCCAGGTATATTTCGTCGGCGCTCTCAGTAAATTAAGTCAAGGTGAGAGCATTTTTAGATAGAGTTCTATGCAAGGAACTAGAAAACACCACTGAAAGCTGCACTCTCTTTGAATGAACTGAGTTATGACGTTTAAAACCTTCATGTGCTACACTATCTTAGGCTGAAACCAGATTATATTCCACGTATGTTGCGGCGCTTTCGATCAATTAAGTCATGGTGAGAGCATTTTTAGACAGAGTTCTACGTGAGGAACTATAAAATGCCACTGGAAGCACCACTATCTTAGAATAAACTGAGTTATGATGTTTAGAAAGTTTGGTGCTATACTACCTTGGGGTGAAACCATATTATATTCTACGTATATTTTGTCGGCGTTCTCAGTCAATTAAGTCAAGATGAGAGCATTTTTAGATAGAGATCTATGCGAGGAACTGGAAAATGACACTGAAGACCACATTATCTTCTAATGAACTGAGTAACGACGTTTAGAACCTTTAGGTGCTATACTATCACAGGGTGAAAACATATGAGGTTTCAGGTATATTTTGTCTTCATTCTCAATCGGTTAAGCAGAGATGAGAGCATTTTTAGATAGACTTCTATGCGAGGAACTAAAAAATGAGACTGAAAGCCATATTATCTTAGAGTAAACTGTGTTCTGGCGTTCAGAACGTTTTGGTGCTATACTATCTTAGAGTGAAACCATATTAAATTCCACGTATATTCTGTCAGCGTTTTCAATTGGTTAAGACAAGGTGAGAGCACTTTTAGATAGAGATCTATACGAGGAACTAGAAAATGTCAATGAAAGCCACATGATCTTGGAATATACTGAGTTATGACGTTTAGAATGTTTAGGTGCTGTACTATCTTAGAGCGAAGCCATATGAGATTCCAGGTGTATCTTGTCTTCGTTCTCAATCGCTTTAGCAGAGATGAGAGCATTTTTGGATAGAGATCTATGGGAGGAACTAGAAAATGTCGCTGAAAGCCACATTATATTAGAATAAACTGAGTTTTGACGCTTAGAACCTTTAGGTGCTTTACTATCTTTGGGCAAAAGCATATTGAATTTCCCTTATGTTTTGCCAGCGTTTTCAATTAATTAAGTTGACTAGAGAGCATTTTTAGATAGAAATCTATTGGAGAAACTAGAAAATGCCACTGAAAGCCACATTATCTTAGAAAAAACTGAATTATGACGTTTAGAAGGTTTTGGTGCTGTTCTATCTTGGGGTGAAACCATGTTAAGTTATACGTAAATTTTGTCGACGTTTCCAATCAATTAGTCAAGGTGAGAGCATTCTTAGATAGAGATCTATGGGAGGAACTAGTAAATGCCACTGAATTGAGTTATGACATTTAGAACGTTTAGGTGCTACACTGTCATATTGTGCAACTATATTAAATTTCACGTAAATTTTGTCGGCGTTTTCAATCGATTAAACAGAGATGAGAGCATTTTCAGATAGAGATCTGCGTGAGGAACTAGAAAATGCTACTGAATGCCACATTATCTTAGAAAAAACTGAGTTATGACGTTTAGAAGGTTTTGGTGCTGTACTATCCTGTGGTGAAAGTGTATTAAATTATACGTATATTTTGCTGACGTTTTCAATCAATTAAGTCAAGGTGGGAGCATTTTCAGCTAGAGATCTTTTACAGAAACTGGAAAATGCCACTGAAAGCCACATTATCTTAGATTGTACTGCGTTATGACATTTAGAAAGTTGGGGTGCTATACTATCATAGGGTAAAACCACATTAAATTCCACGTATATTTTGTCGGCGTTTTCAATCAATTGTGTCAAGGTGAGAGCAGTTTTAAATAGGGATTTATGCGAGGAACCAGAAAATTCCACTGAAAGATAAATCCTCTTTTGAAGAACTGAGTTATGACGTTTACAATGTTTCGGTTCTATACTATTTACCGTGAGACCATATGAGATTTCAGGTATATTTTGTCGGCGTTTTCAATCAATTAAGTCAAGGTGAGAGCATTTTTAGGTAAAGATCTTTGCGAATAACGAGAAAATACCACTGAAAGCCGCATTATCTTTGAATGAAATGAGCTATGACCTTTATAACGTTTATGTGCTATACTATCTTAGTGGAAACCATATTAAATTCCACGTATATCTTGTCGGCGTTTTCAGTCGGTTAAGCAGAGATGAGAGCATTTTTAGATAGAGATATACGCGAGGAACTATAAAATGCTACTGAAAGCCACATTATCTTAGAGTAAATTGAGACATGACGTTTAGAACGTTTAGGTGCTACACTATCATATTGTGAAACCATATTAAATTCCACGTATATTTTGTGGCCCTTTCAATCTGATAAGCTAAGGTGAGAGCACTTTTCGATAGAGTTCCGATGTTTTTGTCGAATATGACATATGGCTGACAAATGGTCGTCCAGGCTCTGGGCTGCTAACCCATTCACTCGCCAATTTTCCATCGATAAACAGGTTTGTTTGCATTTAAAAATTATGAAATATCCCAGACGCTAACGGATTAGTGACGTTACTTCCTATTTTCTTTATAAATGTCCAAAAAATTTCCTAGTTGGGAACTTTTTCCTGCTTTGTGTATTATGAATTCGCTAGGTATGCCTTTATAACACGTTTCTTTCATGCGCTTTACAACTTTGTAGCATTTTTATCGAGACAGGGAATGATGAACTCAGGTCTCTGTTCTTTGAAAAAGTGGTACCACTACCAATAAATGCGGTTTCCTTCCTCAAGGTTGAATTAGGGCGGTCTTCTTACTCAACCAATCCACACAAATCATCATCTCAGCGCGAGAGGCTATGGTGAGCTCGTGAACCCTGTCGCACGCCAAATCGTGATTCGAACTCAGAAACCTCCAGCCCACGCTCTAAACCAGAGCAGTCATTGGGAAACTTGTGATCTTACACAACCCGTCTTCATATTTTTTCTGTGGGTATCCCAGGACTTCATGCAGCGCATGTGGCGCAATGGTTAGAGGTGTTCTGCGTCGCACATGAGGTTAATGGTTCGATCTCGCCCTCATGGCTCACCAAGCCATCCACCCCTCCGGGGTCGGTAAATTGGTACCAGACAGGTCTCAGAGTTGTCTGGGAGGATAAGCAGCACTGACTCGGTTCAGCGGGAGGCCACCGCGAGTCATTGTAAAGGCCAGATATGCATTCAATCACCTCAAACGAAGTTAAAAATTGAAGTCGAATCCAGGGCGCATCCCTCAGGGATTGATCAACGCCGAGAGCTTTATCCTTTATCCTTTTATCCCAGGACTTCTACACTCAATTCCTTTCTTCGGATTTGTTTCCTCACGTTTGGACGTTCCAAGGTCTTTGGACATTCCACCTGTTGCTCCGACTGCTGCTCAAGGATTTCGTCTTCTTTACAAATGTCGCAGAATGCTAGTTGGGCAAATCCCCTTTCGCAATCTCGGAGGAACCCGAGCTGAACTGTTCCGTACTGGTCTGTTATGGGCATTTATACAATACATTACCCGTGTTTTGGCATTGTTCCCGTCACTTGCACGGTGCCTTTCGTCGAAGCCAATCCCTTTCGGAGGCGAACCACCCTTCTGTAAAGGTATCGTCGGTGAACGTTTCACAAGCGCCGATAAGTGATAAAATCACCGAACGGATAGTGTTACACACTCGACTGCTTTTGGCTTGTGAGGGAGGCTCTCCCCGAAAGAGATTTGCTTAAACGAAAGGGCGAGCAAGGTCGAAGCACGTGTAGTGCAATGTATAAGTGCCGATAATAGACCACGTGAATGGTTAAAAAAATAAAGCACATTGAAATAGGTACGTGGTCTAAAGAAGCACTCGAAGCGAAAGGTATGATATTTTCCGTAAGCGGTGCGTTGACAAATTGCAAGAGAGTGTGGTGGGGAGGCGTATCGAACCATCACCTTGCTTTCTGGTGGCCTACTCCACTGATCTCTCGTTCGCAAACCCATTCTAACCCAATTTCGCTATTATTGGTACTTGTCCGTTTGGTAGCACAGATTTCCAAGCCTATCCTTTTCGGTGGACAAAGACTTCTAATAAAGAGTGTTAGTAATCATTCGAAAGCATAAATCTCTGGCTAGCGCGGTACATGCTCATTTTTTGAAAATGTCTATACATAACGCTTTATCGAAAGAAGACATTGGTGTTTCACGCGCGCATATTTCTCTTAGTACAGAGCTCTTTCCATGGCTATTAGTAATCATTCAATAGCATAGAATCTGGCAAATCTGATGTTGTGTTTATGTTCTTGAAAGACCGTTTGTCTGCGCTGTAACAGGGGAAATGCGACTGGTTCACATATTCGAGTATGTGCTGCGGAGTTTCAGCGGAGGGAATCGGCACGATTATGAATCGATGGCGCCTATGTAAAGTGCGACTTTTGTTATTTGGTTAAGATTTGCTTTTCCACTCTGTAGCAGACTCCATACTAAACGTCTGACTTCAATGATAGAAGATTATCTTTACATGTTCATGTGCGTTTCGTGCTTCCAGCGAAGAGAAAGATGAATTGCGCGGGCGGTGTGAGACATAATTTTATTTAGAGTTTCTAAAGCGTTATAAAAGATTTCTCTCAAAAAACCGAGCGCGTACCGCGTTAGTCAAAGTTTTAGGGTTTCGAATGATTGCTAACACTCTTTATGAAAAGTTCTTGTTCAGCGAGAGGGATCTGTTTCCAAATCGGTGCTATCAAACGGAAATGAACCCGATTATTAATGATAATTTCGTAGGTTCTTTAGGTTGTTTTCTTTTCAAAGATATAATCCGTTTCGTTTTTTCATAACTGTTTTGATTATTCGATGCTTTTTTTGTTTAAAATACGCTAGAAATCTATTTGGTCACCTTATTTATATACCTTATCCTTTCTGGAGTGATAACGCGTGGATTGTAGCTTGCTAAGAAAAGCGCTTCTCCCGCAAGATTGAGGTAGTCTTCTACCAATTTTGTTGAACTTTCTACCATCTGATTTGTAATATTGTATACCATTTCATTTCCTTCTTAATCTTGTCATTTTGAGACCCAATTATTTTTCTCATAACGAAAAGATTATGACACAATCGTGATAAGCTAAGTCACTTATGAATCGTATCTCGCTATAAATAATTTCACATTCAAAGTTTAGACAACTTTATGCCAGCTTACTTGAGCATTATTAGTTGATAGAGGCGAATGGAACTCGCGAATCCATGCCAAGATGCGGAATTTTGAAATCATGATTTTTTTCAGAGTTCTCCGCAGACCGACTGTCTAATAGCCTCGACAATAGAAGAGTAACTCAGTGTCTTTTTTATAGGCAAGATCAAGTTGTTATCAATAGGTTCTATTGAATACAACTCAACACAGAATACGACTAATTATAGTGAAACAGTGACTGAAATTCAGAAGAACTGCTTTCTTCAGAGCCTGCAGGTCAAGTTGGTTCGTAGCACACGGTCAGCCTAGCTTTTGCTTGTCAAAAAGAAACACTGAGGTTTTGGAGCCAACTAGTGATTTTTTGTTACCTTTCGAAGTCTGTACACTTGATACCTGATAGTGAATTCTTTCCTGTTATCTGGGAACAAGTGAAGAAACGACCCCTTTCGCTGGATAAGAACTTTTCAAGAGTGTCAGTAATCATTCGCATGTTTGAATCCCGGGGATTGCCTTCCTCTTTTTTTTCTAATGCCTTATTACAGCGTTGTAGCACTGAAAAGACTTGTGTTTCACACCCGTTGCACGTTTTTTCGCGTTTTCGGCGTTATCAGTCTTATTTTTTGCAAGACAGAAGTCTTTCCTTGGATTGCTAGTAATCGTCCGATAGCTTCAAAATAAATCAAAAATGTATTTGGTTTCTGGGAAGGCTTTTTTACAGCCTTATAGCAAAAAAGTGTTTCGGGTGCCGCACACGTGTTACTCGCAGGGCAGAGCTCTTACCTCGAACTGTACGTAATCACTCGGTAGCGTAAGTTTCAACGATTCCAGTGCTATGCTTATTTCTGACGAAACCCTTCATTCCATTGTAGCAGGGAAATTAAGATTGTGTTTAACATAGGACCCGCATTTCCTGTCGACTGGGTGTGTGGTGGCTATAGATCGATTGTGCACGATCGATGAACCATGAAGGCGCAGTTCAGATGAGACGTGCAATATTTTTTCGAGTTTGGGGTTTTTTCGTTTTGGAAAGTTTCGAACAAACTCATGAATCTAATACTTCAAGATATCCTCTACATGCTATACTTTTTTTGCTTCCAGTGAATTATTTGCGTAATAAGAATGAAGGCGCGCAGAGGGCGTGAAACATAAATTTACTTGAATACTATAGCGCCATAAAAATAGCGAACACGTATAGCAGTCCACCGAGGTCTAAGCTTTTGAGTGATCATTTGCAGTCTTACAAAATAGCTTTTCCAGTGAAAGAAGTCGTTTCTTCATTTATTCCCACTTGCAGAAAACAACCAGTAAGAGTTTCTCGTCTTTATTCTGTGGCGTCACGTTCTACCTCACGCCCGTTAAGGACAAAAGAGTTGTGAAGTCGACAATGTGGGCATAGAGTCTGATGTCTCATATTGCCTTCACAATATCCTCTGTGCTCCTAAAAGCTTCCGAGCAACTCGTTTCATCCTTTTCAGCTCTGAAACTGATTTATCGATTGTGTTGATTTCACGACTCGGATAAATGTATATGGCTGTAGAATTTTGAGAATTCGTTCCTTCGAAAATTAATAGGACATAGGAAACATGATCGTGTTTTAAATGAACCTCTTATTACTGGCACTCAGTCAAAGACTAGTCTCTACAGGTGTCATAGAAACCAGCCCTTTTTTGGTTGAATTCTAATCTAATAAAAGGATATCATAAAACGACTATGATTTAGTTGATGACTACTTGTTTTGCTTCATTGTTCCATTCTTAATCATATGAGAGCATCATAAAACGGGCTGTTGAAGTCGTGAAATGCTTCAAAAATATCAGTTATCATTGAGGTGTAGGTATGAGCCTGTGTGGCGCAGTCGCTAGAAACGCCCTGCGTCTCACGCGTGGTCGATGGTTGGACCCCGTGCACAAGGCTCACTAAGCCTTCCATTACCCGCGTGGTTGGTGAAGCTCTGCTAAATCTGAATGGAGGATGGCACCACTGACTTGATACACTGGTTGGTCCACCGCGAGTTATTGTAGAGGCGAGATGTGCATTTCGAATGCGTGGGAGTTTCCTCAGCAATTGATCAATCTGGATGTGGTTTACTAATACCTGGAGTCTGGTAGTCCTTTTTCTGCTGATTATCATTTTCCCGAAAAGCAGAGAGAATAGGCTACGTGATTGATAGTTGTGGTCTTCGCGTCAGATATAATAGTCCCTGAAAACTTTTTTATTCAAAACGTTTTTGTTCCGATAAGGAAGCTCAAGGGTACAGATTTTTCATAAAGAAGAGTGCAATTGACTATAGAATTGTTTTAGGGTAGGTTGTAATATAGTCAATGGATCATAGTAAGAGTTTCTCTGAATCAGAGGATACTTCGACTTGATACCAAGATTTCAAGATTTATAAGGGACTAACATTTGAAAATCTTCGTCTTTTTTGGAGTCAATGTTTTGAGAGCCGAATGCTGTCCACCACAGTCGTTCGTCCTCGGATGTGGAAATCATTGTCCTTGTTATCGTTCGATCCAAATTTTTTTTTCTCCAGTAAAGCACCGCTCGAATGAACATTCTCCTAAAATGGTGAGTGGTATGCAAGAGCGGACGTCAGCGGGAGTTGAACCTACGTTTCACCCATACCGGGGAGCGCTCTAAAAGCTGTCAGCTTGACTGAGTCCAATGTGGATATGTGTTTCCCGACAAAACCCTGTTAAAGGTTGGTTGCGTATAGCTACGTTACGGATATATAAAAGAAACTGATGGCAAAACGATGGCTTCGGTGATGTGGGTAGCACGCGTCCTTGAAAATGCGGGTTCAACTCCCGAGTGATGTCAGATGTTTCGCATATCACTCATACTCTAAGTTGCAAACTCATAACATACTACTACTAGAAAGCAGTCAATATAAAGGATTTCTTTTGAGGATCCTCTTACTCTACGATGTCCTTTTACACGCAGTGGAGTTCGTGTGCTAATTACCCGTTAATATGGATATGTTTTTTCTCCAGGCGACATCCTACAGTAGTCAGTACCATTTATCAGTTAGCACAAAGCGTAGTAATTTGAAAACTGACATCTCTCAAGCCTGCATTGCTCATCAAAAAGTTACATTCGTGATCAAACTAATGCCATGACGGTAATAAAAAGAAGCGTCATTTGGCTTATATTCTACGTTTTCGTCCTCTTCAACAACTGTTTTCTTAATTCTAGTAGGGTGATATGCGGGTTCGAGTCCCACCTGGCGCAAAAGTTCTTCATATCACTAAACGTCTTTAGGTATATTTGTAAATCACACCACCGTTGTCAAGCGGTTAAATAATAGAATTCTGTAACAATCAATGCAGTCAACTATTTAGAGACCTCACTCACGAACATTATGATCTGACAATGTATTTTGAGCCTTTCATAGGGTCTGTTATGGGTACTTATACAGTGCAAAGCACATGTTTCGGCCTTTCAGCCTCGTCAGAGCACATTGTCTTTTCGTTCACTCAGTTCCTTGCAAATTTATCCCTTATATAGAGGAGTCGGTGACGAACTTTTTACATTCGACGTGTGGTGTAACAATCTCCGTGATCTTGATTGTCCATTGCATGTTTATGGCTGTTACGTGGACATATGTAACAAAAAAAATTGTTGTCTTAACGTATATATCCGGCATCTGTCAGCCCAAGTTAGTTCAATGTCTTTACCTAATGTCCAGGTTAAAACCGTCGACAGTTGATTGCTGACGGATAGATGTGTTTCTGGATACAAAGAGTGGTGGCAAAACAGCAGTCAGTGGTGCAGCAGGTTAGAGCACGTCCCACCGGATTAGGTGAGATGTGTGTTCGAATCCCGCCTGACGCAAAATTTTTGCACATCACTCAACATCATTGGATATTTTTAATCCGTTAAAAATTTCAGGTGGTTGTGTAATTTTGTAAGTCGGACTTCTTCTTTGTTATCTAACTATGGGGAAATAGCTGGGGATTGGATAGTGATGCAGGCCGTCAGGAAGCGGGGTGCTGATTCTACCTCTTTTCTAACCTTCACAATCAATCAGCAAGCGCATTACGGAATATCTCATCTCAGCTATCTCGAAGAATATAAGGAGATTAGTCACGTCGCATTCTACGACGTTCATGGGGAAGCCGAAATCTTCAATCAGCACAGGAAACGACCCGCGAAATGCTTAAGAACCGTCGTACAGGATGCATGAGAGGTTAGAAATGGAATGCTAGAAGCACTGAAGTCCGTAGAACCAAACGTGATAAGGGGTCGTAAAATCCTCTATTGATGTCAGTTCGTTTAAATGTTTGTTTATGACGTATTACACGATATCAGGGTGTTTACGTCATGGCGAGGATTCGCTCATTAATTATTTGAATATGCTCAAAGCTGTGGTTTCTTGTGGAGACCAGACGTCTCATAAATAAGTTAGTCCTATTATTACCATACTCCTGCTTAGTTCTGTTTCGTATTCACACTTTTATAGTTCGGTCATATTCTCTAATACTTCCGCCATTCGTATTTAGGGAACAAATCGAGTAGTGAGCCACTTTTGTCGCTCATATTGGAGCCGGATTTCTTGTATGGTTCATCTAACTGCCAAGTCTTGGCGTTGTTACATCATTTATATCACAGCTAGGGCGATTCAAAATTATTCTTGGTCAGTAGTTGGCTTGGTTTGAATGGTTTATCGCTAATTTTCTTTCTTGGCTGTAATCCATTTTGTTACTCTGAATGGTTGACTACTTTTCTTCTGAAAGTTTTCTAGAGAATTTTCCGTTGCTGTTGTAGTGATGAGTGGTTGTGTGTGTGTTTATGAATGCCACTGGATTACCAGAAAACTCCCTCAGAAATTACAATCTTTGCTAACTATGTTGCTATTGCCTGTTTGGTGCATCTTTTCTGCCCAACCAGTTCATATCGAAAGTATTTCCACGATAAGCTGCGGTAAATAAGGTGTTAACTTCTGATTTAGGAGTTGTTTCTTTTGATTTAATATATTCTACGACGTCCCATGAGGAAGATTACTCGATACGAGTTGAATGCAAGAAGCACTGGGACCCGCACAGAGAAAAAGAACTATGATACGGGTCAAATTAATTGAAAAGTATAGTAAAATTATTTCTTTTGAAGGACTGGGGCGGAAAAGGTCAATGTTGCAGGCAAAGGAAGCAATCTCATCAAAGCCTACCCACATTTCCGTTAAATAAATTAACAAACGTCTTGAGGAGTACTTCAGTTTGGTTCTTCCGAGATTGAAAGGAGATCTCGCGACCAGCATTATACGTCATTCACGAAGAAGACAAAATCCTCAAGCAGCAGTCGAAACATCACGTGAAACATCGGAAGACTTGTGGAGGATGGGTGCGAAGTAACCAGTCAAATACAAGAAGTTCGGGGATTCGCGTAAATTATGAAGGATTGTATAGAAAAAATCGGCTCCGCATATTTGACTACCATTCTGAACATAATTGTTTTATTTCGGAACTTCTGTTTTGTTATACAAGTTAGAAAGTGCTTTTTTTCGATAATGGTCATAAATTATATGAAAATAAGAGCGTGCCATGTGGAGCTTTGAATCGCCTAGATCTCATCAATTAAAGTTTCAGCCAACATCGGCACATGCAAAGAGCCGAATCACATGATATGCATGATCTGGAAACACTCCAATTCCAATCTGATAATTCCTATCCACATTTTCTTGAAGTTGATAGAAGCAGTGCGTTGACTTCAATCTAGTAACTTCACATCTAATTAGTCAAGCGGAAAGTCTACGTTTGATCATATCGACGACTTTAGACGGCACTTAGTTGGAGTCCGGTAAAATGTTACGGAGGAGTAGTATCAGTATAGGACTAGTTTTTCTTTGATTTTTCTTTGAAGCAAGATTTTAGTCATAAAACGACCTTCGCTCAATTTGAATTAAACAAGTCTTAGTCTGTATGAAATTTTTTCATTAACGAATTTACAAACTTAAGTGTCCTCACCTGATAAAACTTGTAGTTTGTTGAGGGTGCTGTTGATAAGAGTTTGTGCAGATGTTCGTTAAATTTGAAACTTTTTCTTGGTGGATATTTATTACAACAAATAACTAATCATTTTTTCACCTGAAAAAATTTTGATGTTTGTTCTTCCACTTAGGAAAAATATACTATTTTTTGAGGACTTTCCTTGCCTATTTTATCGGTTCTCCTTGTGAGTACAGACGAATGTGATTGTGATTAGGTGTTCTTTCAATTATACAAATTTGTGCCAGTGATTTTACATAAACCATGTGTCATGATAGTGGTGTAGACCATAACCTTCTAAATATTATATGCATATCATTTACCTCAGAGATTATTGTACGAGTATGAAACATTTGGTAATCACATATAGTCCTGTTGGTCGTCGAGTGGCTCAGGAAGACACCAGTAAACCTTTCATTTTTTTCCCTGTTGCATGTAAGAGTAGCCCAGTCGGTTTTGTTAGCTTTACGGATTTGTTGAGTAATACATCATTCCTCCAGGGTTTTCGTTAAGAAGTCGAACCATTGGTTCGGTGGTCTTTTTGTTGTGCTTTCAATATCCTTAGGAACCCAGTCGGTAACGACTTTTGTGAATCAGTTATCATTAAAACGATTTCATTGTGAAGTAGTTGAGTTCTAATAAATTGGTGTGTGATACAACGTTTTTAATCTTTAGTCGTTGACGCAGTTTGAGATTTTGGATTCCCCATTTCTTTTGTGGGATACGGCATACTTTTACTTACAAATTTTGACTGCTCGTTCAGTGGGATTAAGCAAGCCTGCTTGCATAGCGAATAAGTTCCTGTTGCATGCATCAAAACAAGAGAAGTAGTTGAGTCAAAAAGGTGGGCACGGAGTCTAGCATAGGTGTCGGAGTCATGCCGGTCTTTTATTGAGAAGGACTGTGCATTCTGACATATAACATGCGAAGAGCTGGGTCATAGTGATGCTGAGAATTAACGGAAGGTTAGTATATCATACCTTTCGTTTCGAGCGTTTTCTTAGGACCGCGCTCAAACTTCAACATACCTCGTTATTATTGTTTGAGCCGATATGTCATGTGGTCTGTTAAATGGTCTGACTTATAGAGTCCGATACACGTATTTCGACCTTGACGGTCTCATCAGTTGGGCGGTACCCTTCGTCTTTTTCCCTATACTAAGATTAGGCGACGACGAACATTTCACACTGTATGTGAAGTGAAGTTATCACTGAATACACAGTGCTGTACATTCGATTGCTCTTAGCACGTGTGTCGGGCTATATAAGTCAGCCCTTTTAACAGATCACATGACATGTTGACTCAAATAATAATAACGAGATAACGGGAGGTTGTTCAAGCGTTCAGTTCTTGTACCGAGCAAATCGGTTCGCGCACGATTTTTCGATGACGAAATATCATGTCGAATCGCCAAAAGAGAAATGGTTAGACCACAAATCTATCCTCTCTTCGTACAAATGAAGATAGAAGAACATGTCTGTTGAAGAGATCCCGGTTAGTATTCATGGATTGATTACTACACTGCATTTCTGGAAACGGTCGCGGTCTCGCCTGGACGTCTTAATTCAACCATTTTAGTTTGATAGTTAGAAAAGCTTCGGCTAGCTCTACGAGTGCCCTTTCCCTTTTTCCAACCTCTGCTTTTTCTCTGGTCATAACTGCCACTTCCCTCTTCTTAAGAGCTTTCATTCATTCCCGCTAGTGTATTGCAAGTTAATACGTAGGCTGACGGTTGCCTTTAGTTGGTGGATTACACTTTGACATAAGAGCTCGAGTGTTTTTGGAGACAAACTTCTCAATGACTTTGTCACTCTGAAATATCGTAGCGTTAACGTGAAGGCACTGATTTGGATAGGCTCAGTTTGGAGTCGCTTTAGGAAATCGTTGTTTCTTTAACTTAGCGTATCTCTGTCCTTTCCACGAAGAATATTATCTTGTTTAGTAAAGGCGCTAGTTTCCATCTATGCAGGACTTTAGTCTCAATTCCTGCCTAACTTTATAACAGTGTGTATAGGTAACCTTCGTCTTACTTTTTTATAGTGGTACACTTTATTGGTAAACTTCTCCATCGGCCTTTAAAAGTGTGGCATCCGGAATTGAGAGTCACCATGAATGGTCCTTTCTCATAGCAAACTCAGACAAACTCTCACCCTTCTCATCCTCTAACCCATGGCTCTTGTTTGACATACTTAAGAAATTCTTTTGTTCAAATGCTCGCTCCAAAATCTCCAGCAATGAGTCAGGAGAATGTTTGGTCTACTCATGTCCATATATAGCGCTTCGACTTCGTCTTTTTCAGAGCTTTATATTGGTGTATAAGCAACGGCGATGATTAAAGCTGGTATAAATCTACATCCCTTTAACTGTATTGGTCTGGTCAGAATTGCTAGTTATTTGAATGGATGCGATGTTTGTGACTAAACTGGCGTCGGCTAGAACTCCAATGCTGCAGAATTCTTTATAACATATTCTGGGTAACACTTCTTTTCCGGTGTCGTAGGCAGCATTTTTGATGGGCTTTTTTCCGTATCAAGCAAATTGACGACTTCAAATTTGCTCCTTCTAAATGAATGCTCTGGTGCTATAAAGATAAATCGAGTGAAAGTGAACGTGAGTCAAAGATAGATCGTCACCTTATTCCTTTGAGATCTGAGCGATCTAAAGTGATTTTGAGGTTTTACCAGTCTCTCTATACTCCTCCTACCCAACGCTGTTGTACCAGAGACTTTCGTAGTCAGAGGAGTGAGACGCGCCTATTAAACTGTTAATTGATATACACATGTAGCTTACTGAAGTCTGAACCTGAAGACTGGATATACTAATGGGTAGCTTGGCAGTCTTTTCCAGAGTGGATTGAAAGAAGCGCAAAAATCTTGGAACTAGCGCAAGATATGAGAATGAGGTATCCGAGTGTCGAGTGAGTAGCGCTGAAGTCGTTCAAACGATAGTGCAAAATACTAGTTCGGGTTAATTTAGGCGAGTAAGCATTGTGTTTTGGCTTAACTCATAAGGCTTATTGGCTCCGAAAGGATCACACGCTCATCGGCCTTCTCTGGTCAACTAAGCCTCATGTGCTTTTGAAATCAAAAGCTATATCACTGTGTTGTCTTTGGCCTTCTATCTTTTGAACAGAGACAGCTGCTGCATCTACCAGAGCGGTTTCTAAGCAAAAACGAAGCTGCAGCGACAGGAGTGATAGACAATTTTTCCCCATGTTGTAAATATTAGCCATCTTTTTGTTTTACACATTCAATGCTTTTGAGCTAGTCGACGTTACTGTAAGTTATACGTTGACCTATTTCCGTTTTGTAAAAGCGTTATTGCAGTATATCTCAAAGCTGGAGGTTATTTGACACACTGAACAGTTTTGTCTGTCACGCTAAGCGATATCGCAGCTCTAAAAGTGCAATCTAATTCAAGTTTTTAGTGGATAAATTTACTATTGGACAAGAATATTAACGTGCAGGAAGCGCATTTGACATTCTCTTGCTCAATGCTACCCTTACCAACACAATCGTTGCAAAAGTAAAAGCCGATACAGGAATTTATATTAAAAATTGTTTGCAGAATTAAGTTTTTTCCTGTCCCTGTACTTGCAGCAGATATCATGGAGTAGCTTTAACGTTATCACTCAACTTCTTCGTCATACAGCAAATGTACTCGAGGGGCTCCGCTCGCTGGATAGAAGCCAGAAGTTCCAAAGCTTAAGTCTATCCTACAGCACTGCGTGACTGTTTTCGAAAGGACGCTTCTGCAACACTGTCGCATACAAAATAAAATTATGTTTTACACCCGCCGCGCGCCATCATTTCATCACATTTATAATTCGCTGGAAGCACGAAAAGCATATGAGCGTGTAGAGGAAATTTTGTAGTATCTGCGTCAATCATTTTACATAGAGTTTCTTTCAAAATGGAGAAAAAAGTCTTAGTTGAATAACATGTTGTACACCACATGTCAGACGCGTTAACCATCGATCGATCGCCCACCCCTGAGCCGCAGAGTGTTGAATCACTGAAACTTACGCTATCGAATGATTATTTATAGTCTAAAGGAAGAGCTCTGTCCGGTGAAGTGTAAAACACCAACTGATCCATGTAATCGATGGTTTTCAATTTTTTTCTGATACGCCTCCATCCTTGCTAGAATGCAGGGCTTAATGTGAGGCGCGAGTCACTGACGAGGAGGACGAGACTTCCGAAACACCGGTGTATGGCCCTGTGTACCAACCTCGCTCAGGCTTTGAGCATTCTTCTTTTGAAATCAAAACATAATTATTTAGCCAGCGATTTGAGCTTCCAAATGACTACTAACACTCTTGGTAAAAATTCTTGTCAACCGTGTGGGGTCGAATATTATTCGTTTAGGTTAACGTTAAAGAACCTGAAATTGATTTGTAATCCACTCAGTCAATAACCTCCATAACTTCGGCAAAAAATGTAGGAAACAAATTTTATATTGCATAATAAAAAACTTTGTTTCAGTACACTCACTGCTCAGATGTTTTAGGTCCAAATTATTTACTAAGACCAGCTGCTTAGAGTCAGTGCATAAGAAAGGCTGTGCCTGACTCAGGCCCGGAAGATTAGTTTGAGATGTGGTGCAACAATGGTGCACACAGAAGGTTGACGCTTCGATCTTGCGCTCATGGCTCACCGAACTATGCATCTCTCCGGGTCGCTAAATTGGTGCCAGACTGGTAGCAGATGTGTCTGGGAGGATAAGCAGCACTGACTCTGTTCAGCGGGAGGCCACCGCGAGTCGTTGCAAATGGTAAATATGCATCAATCACTTCAAACAAAGTTAAAAATTGAAGATGTGCAAGATCAAGCGTGAATACGAGGCATTCATTTTGGCGATTCATTTTTGGGCCATTACTATGTATTCAGAAGGCTTCCAACGTTTTACGCGTGGATGTTTTTGATTTCTGCGCGAGAACACTGAATTCGACGTCGAACTTTACTCCTGCATGTTTTTGGTCCCTATGCGTACTTAGTGGAGTTTTTGAATTGCTGTTTCGTAATCTATCTAGGTGTTTATACACGAACGCAGAGTGGTCTACCCGTTTCACCAATGTATTCATCTCCGCATGCCTCGAAGAGATTAGGTAAATTATACGCGATCTCATACAATCGCCGTCTCTACCGTTTGGACAAAGAAGGCACTTTGTCGTTTACCACAGAAACAGTCATACAGTCTGTTACGGACTAGCTGGCGCACTAGTACTTGTACCCATCTCGACTACTGCTATTGAATTTTTCAAATTTGCTCTTTTTAAGCACCTTTTAATGGCTGTACTTAATTTGTTCGAAAGAAAAAACAGTATTAAATGAATTTTTATTCTCGTCGGGCGAATCAATCTGAGAACTCCTACCGTATCGTAGCCATTAGAGATGGCTGTTTTTCGCGCCAAGTTAAGGATTCTACCTCATGTTTCTTACGCGACCATTCAAAACAATTTTGAAATACAAGACTTCTTCAAAACCCTACTAAACACATATCACGACCTTTTAGCCAAACGGATTTTGATGTGGAACGATGGCCGAGCTCTATCTTTTGGATCCCAACATTTGTGAAAGTCGGAGTGGGAGCTGCGTATGGGAATATTTTTAGGATATTCTCATGATTTTACGACAATCGATACTGTGTGAAACGAATATAAAATTTAAGCTTTTTGCAGGTGTTAAATAACGTTTTCCTCATCTTAGCCAATTTGTTTCACTTGTAAAGCGGGCCTATGCTGCGTGATAATATGCAATAGTGAATTAGATTATGAAATAAGAATCTTACTTATTTTCGAAATATATTTGGCAGATATTTTCCACCAACTCCACAATAAAACCCCTTGACATACGAATTGTATCGATCGTTTGTTACAAGGGAATTGTTCAATTCGCTTATCTTATCGCATGCTAAACGTGGAGCAACAAAGAAATCTGAATACTATCAGAAAGTGGACTTTTTCGATAACAACAAGTTGAGCTCATTAACACGGTCAGTGAAGCTGAGAGAAATCTTGGTATTTCCATTCCGTAGCTTTCAAGAGTGAATAAGTGCCACGAATGACTGCCGTCCCGACAATGGAAAAACACAAATCGTGGCGAATATGGATGATTTGTGGACTGCAAATCATGAAAATCTTTCCCAACTAGCCATTTACCAGTTTGAACTAGCTAAGGTACATGCTATTTGTTATTACTCACTAATAACGTATCTGGTAAAAATTTTACATTTATCTGTCGGTGTACTTTGAGTAGTGAAGATCACTGTAGATTTGGTTGCTTTGAAGAGTATATTAGATAAACCAGAGTTTTGTATCTGTGCTCATCCACATTTTACACGATGTGTAACCATACAATCAGGCGTCGTGCAACAAAATATTGTCAGCCTATATTCGCAGATCTTTAACTTGGAACACTTGCTTTTCAGCCTCCTGTTGTCTCTTATAGTGTTTTAAGTTCTCCGTTAAGTTTGAGACTCTTATAACATTCCTGTGAATATCATGATGTCCGTGTAAAAATGCTGAGTATTTTAGTATTTGAAGAAGTATGCGACACCGAAGTAAAAGCATAAAAGCGAACTAATGTTTATGAGTGGTACAAATTTACTATGACTAATGCAAGAGGAATCTCTTTACCCACGAAATTTTGTTACAAGAACTCTCGCTGAATTTGATGCACATGTGACCTCATCGTTCATCCCAATTAGAACTGCAATAATAGCTTTTTTATTAGGAATCAAACGATACGATTTATGTCGATCAAGATACGAATATTGTTTTTTATTACCGTCAAGGTGTTTTTTTCCAATATTATAACTTAACTGTTCACAATGTGTCCGCTTTCATACAAATTGATCAATCTACTGCTCCTTCAGATCACTGAAATTCGTTCTTTTTTTCAAGAGAAAAAAACAGTCTGACGGAAATTAAACCGTAGCTTTTGACTGAAGATTTAAGTACTTCCTTCTGTAAAATGATAACGTTCTTTGAAGAAATTCGTACAGAGATCGATTTGTAACTCTCCTCAATGTGTACTTAGCTACGTTCACAGTCACTCAACAAAGTTTGTAAGAATACTTAGACCCTTCCGAGTTTGATACGTCAGAGCCATAAGTAAATTTCGGCGGTATGGCCCGCTTCAGTAGTGGCCTACGCCCAACATTGAACTCTATGGCAGGAATGGAGAGAAGTTGTTTATGGTGATAGCACGTGGTATTGTATTATCACACTTTTTGCAGTCGACTGATTGCAATGGCAGTGAATATGTAGAAATCCATTCCATCTATTGTTTTTAAACGTCGCTTCAAACGTTCAATATATTCTCAATATAGTTAGAAAATGTTAATAACACAATATCACTTGTTATCACCATTAGCAACGTCTTTCCATCCCTACCATAATGTAGAGTTCAGTGCGAGGCCTAGGCCACTGCTGTAGCGGGCGATACCTCCGAAACGTGCGTATGGCTCTGACGTATCAATCTCAAAACGGCTTTGAACATTTTCTCAGCTTATATTGAATGTTAGAAGCGAGGTTTACAAACAGTTGATGAGATGGATTTCACTTAACAAAATTTTTGTACATCTGAAAATTGCCTGAAACTGTACGGATGTCAATATTTTTATATAGGTATTTCATTGACGCTAAGTGAGAAAAATAATAATGAATAGACCGCATACCTTAGTATGTTGACAAGCTTTCCACTTCTGTCACACATTTTGTAAGAGTATATATATATACATATATAGAGCGCATGTGGCGCAGTGGTTAGAGGTGCTCTGCGTCGCACACGAGGTCAATGGTTCGATCTCGCGCTTATGGCTCACCAAGCATCCATCCCTCCGGGGTTGGTAAATTGGTACCAGGCAGGTCTCGGCTTGTCTGGGAGGATAAGTAGCACTAACTCGGTTCAGCGGGAGACCACCGCGACTCATTGTAAAGGCCAGTTATGCATTCAATCACCTCAAACGAAGTTAAAAATTGAAGTCGAATGCATGGCGCATCCCTCAGAGATTAATCAACGCCGAGAGCTTTTCAGAGCTTATATTATATATATATATATAGTAAAGTCATGGAAATTCGATTTTCTAAGTTTGAAGATTGATCATTGGTTTGAGAATTCTCTATCATCTGAAGTAGAGGCTTGTGTAGTGCTCTGATGGAAGGCGCCCTGCGATACACACTTGATTGTTTCGATCCTGCGTAAGGCTGAGCAAGTACTTCATCTCAGCAAGGTCAGGAGATTGGCATAGATTTGTATGAGAGAGTAGCAGCACTGATATTATGAATCAGTGAGCTATTGCAGTTGTTATATAGACCAAATGTGCATTTGATTACCTTTTACGGTGCGTGATAAAGTCGTGCATCGCATCAATCACGCAATCATCATATCGAACGTTTTATCTTTTGCCTTCGTTATGCCTAATGAAGAAGAATCATATGGCCGTAAAACACTTTGTCTTCGATGCTTCAGTTTTATAAATTTAATAGGAGATAAAGGCATGAAGAACTGTTGAAAGCTGCGCTTTAACATTTAGCAAATCGTTTCCGTCATTTCAAATATCGTTGTTGATTTGCAGAAAGTTCAAAAGGCGTGTTATCTCAAATATTGTGAAGGAGATCGGCGTGATTTTACGTGGTATTTTTCAGTTAATGTATAAAGTGGGTTGAGGGCAAAAGCCGCCTATTGTAGAACCTGCTTTGCAGTGTACACAGATTGAGGTAATACTTTCCCCTGCACCGAATTTCGACGAAATCTATTGACTTTGTGAATGCATGTAACTTATTAAATCATTCTATATTATATTAGTACTATAGCATCGTGAAAACTCATATTACATAGCACTATTCATTATAAATGTGTGAGAATGTTTCAGACTATGCTAACTATAGCGGCTACATTTAGTTCGCCAAAGCTTAGTCAACAAGTGAACTGCTGTATATGGAAAGTTATGGGCTTTTCCTAAGAAAAAAGAACAGGGCATCTACCTCCAAATGCATAACACACTTTATTAAATTCAATACGGGAATACGCAGCGAATTGCTCACCATATTTCCCGCTCCATTAGGAAAATCATGCCTATTACTATGTTCGGTTTCTACTCCAAGTTCCATCCAGCTGTCTATAGGTACCCTATTGACAGAAATAGTAGAAAAAAATCGCCCTTCAAGCTTTCGACGTGTAACAGACAAAGAATGAAGGCATCATTACCTCTTGATGGATTGATTTCTGTTTATATCACAGATGCTAACAGCGTTGATAGTACAAATTTTCTTTTATAGCTGCTTATTATGTCATTTTCATTGGGATAAGAGAATGCCATCTTCTTAGCCTTAACTACATATAAGAATTTTGATAAATCAACTTGTCTATGTTTTTATGGTGGAAAGCGCTATGATGCACAGTGATATTGATTCCATTACATATTTAACAATGGAGGATGTGATTAGTCCTGAATCCTATCAGAAAGCGAGATGCAGGATTCGAACCCTAACGCTTTTCTGCAACCACGTACGACTTCTTACTTCGGATACCTTCAAAGTATTGCAACGAAATTCAAATCAACTCGCTTTCTGTATTGTTTCTGAAGAAGCCGAAATCCTCAAGCAACAGTCGAAACCAACGTGATATTCTCGAAGACCTTTGTGGTGGATGCTTGCAAGGAACTGAATCGGCTGCTGGAAGCATTGGGATCAACACTGGTGACGAATCGTGTAAAAACAACCGCATGTTTTAGAACACTGGATTTTCCCAATTTTTTTCGCGGTATTGTTTCGTTCATTTGATTTCCTTCTTTGAAAAAGATTATCGCTGTAAAGCCTTTTTTTGGAGAATGTTCTGGTAACTCTAGCCAAAGACACAGAAGGGCATGCGAGCCGCGGATTTATTTAACAAAGACAATTAAGAAAAGCTCGCTAACTCAATCAAAGCCAAAGTTCCACGCTCGCAAGATTGTCGTTTTAATTTTTTTGGATTACAGGGTGTGCTGCTTCGAAATTGCTTGACAACAAGCAGACAACAATGCCGACGTCTATGAGAATAAGTCCGAAGTTGGCACCAATGTTGCGAGAAAAACGTTTGCAATGACTCAGTATCGCTCTTTTCCAGGATGAAGCGCGAAGTCCGCACATTGCAAAGTCGTCTCCCTAGATTTTGGGGAACCTGGGCTGAAACACGGTACCTCATCCAATGTATGTTTGATCGTAATATCATTTCTTCCGCGCCTCGATGCAGCATCTGCGGGTGAAGCCTTGAAGACTGACCAGTTCAAAAGCGGCCTCACCAACTATTCTGGTCGCCATCCTAATTATTCTTGGAAGGCATGCAATCTTAGCCCACCAAATGGATGCATATCACTGATTGTAATGGTGACTATAATACTGGCTGACTAATTTTTTTTTGAATGAATAAAATTGGAATTTAACAAAAGTTTCGAAATGTGAAGGAAATTATGGACAAACACAGTACTAAGCACTACTGAATTTTTGTGCCCAAATTCAGATTTACGAAGTGTGTAGTGCACGCTAGGAATTTTGACACTAGTGGACAGTATCAAATTAAATTTCGCTTGCTATTTTTAAATTAGCAATTACAATTATAAGACCTAAACAGAAATGATTTCACCATTCTCGTGCTTATCAGTGCTAATTATCAGTAGTAGTAATCAGATTGTAAATCAACATTTCATTGTTCTCTAAGACCTACGTTACAAAGCAACTAATGCGCGGTTCGATCGATGTAGTGATATATTGAGTGAGGATCAACAAAATGTAATGTTATCGTGACAATAGTTCGCGGCAAATAAACGATTTGACACGGTTTCTTGAAGCCTTGGAACAGCTGAGACGAAGCTTAGTCTGCTAGTAGAAGTAAAAATGCTTTCCTAGAAGCAACAATGTCTAAGAATCAGCTTCTGGATTATCTGTGGCATGCCTTCTTCCCAAGTTGTGAGTGAGACCACACGTGAATCTGTAAAAGACGCATAACAAAAAGATCCTTGTCTTTTTTCTTTGACGTAGTCACTCCTCATGAAAAGCAAAGGTTAAGGATTGATGCTTTTTCAAAATACACCGATTTTTGAAGCTCTTTTTTTGAAAGATTTGAATGCTTAGTAGTTGTTTGAACTCTGCATACCATCCGTAAAAGCAGTTTTGTAATGATTTTTTGGAATTTTGTAGGCTGTAAATGAAGCTACCCTAGATTTCCATTCTTCAGCACTCGTGGTCAATTTGGAAGTGCATAGTCCAAGTGTGTGTGATGAATGTCGTCTGTCGTCAGTATTAGAGATAACGGACGCTAGTTACACTTGATTCGGCCGCCTGCCTCATACTTCGACACAGACACGGGCACAAATCCACATACAGACACACACATAAGCATATACCCAAGTTAAAACAGAAACATCTCGTGGCCATCTATTTACCAGAAATGGTCGACGACAAACAATGGAGCACCAGAGGTACGTTAATTGAATCCTGTTAGCTTTCGAAAATTACGGTAGCCTGTTCTCAGATATTTTCGCGATTGCGTCAATATCGTCGATAAGAGTGATACAAAAAAGTTAAAGAGATAAATATAATGCAAATGTTGCCATTGATCTGCTTCATAGAAACTTATGATATTCCTGTTCATATATCAAATACACTGTTCTGGCAAGCTTTGTAAAATTATTTTGTGGTAATGATTTTCATCTAACCGCTGGAGTGAAGTCATTCTATTGTATCTAGTCGAATTTCTTGCTGCAAATATGTCGTGGTCTCTTCTGATTTCGCTTTTATCCTTTCTAAGATAATGAGTTGTTTCTTACCTTAAAAAATAGGTAAATCAACTTATACTGTATTGCATGCAAGCAGAGAAGGAGAGATTAAATTCTTGTGTAAAGAAATAACATCATGCCCGATATTGTTCCTTGAGTGACGAACGACTTGGGATGTTCTGTAGTATCTATCAATCCTACGTCAGTGTTATGATTGGATGTTATTTTGTTAGCATTTGAAATTACATCTCAAAGTAATAGATTTTTTATTTGGTGAAGCATTTTTCCTATGTACAATGTATTTATTAGAACATAACAGTGCTTCTATTAATCGCTAATCAATATAAAACGTAGGAAAATGAGTGTGATAAGAGAAAAACTATAAATGATGAATAATTCAGAGAATAATACTGGACGAGAAAATGAGATGTCACAAGAATCGAAAAAGGAGATGTATACCACATGGGGCGAGATGATACGATATTGGCCTAAAACCACATTATGTATAGTGTCGAATGAATTCTGTGAACGATTCTCATACTATGGAATGAGAAGTGAGTCTAGTGAAAAATTTTTGATTTCTTTAGATTTATTTGGCAGAAAAATCGTTAATTTGAATCACAAATTTTTTGAATAATATCTGAGCTCTGCAAGTTGAACGTGATACTGCTTTTTTCCCTTTATTCGTTTCTATTCGTAGACATTATAATTTTGCCCCCTTAAAGCCATTCAGCTTGAGGACCGCAGAACAGCACGATGATCTGATCTCAAAAACTTAATTTGCTGGCTCAGTTTTGATTACTGGTCACTAAACCAATACTTATTTAGTGAAGCGCTGAGATTGGTTCGGGTCAAGCAGATTATTTTTTCAATGATTTAACTCCTTGATTTGTTTTCTTCGGCTGCTAACTACTACTACTATTTCAACGATTTTTTTCCCGTTTATCGATCACTTTTGTGATCAGCTGGAAAATTTCAACAAGTTCATGGGTTATGTATTGATGTTATTGTTGTTTCATTAATCTTAAAATGGCAATGATTTCAAGTTTGAGAAAAATTTTGTATGTTTCCCGTTTTTAAAAATGTTCCTTGAAGGGATCTTTTTTGTTGAACAAAGACGTTTCACTGTGATGTTAATAGTCATTAGAAAGCTCAAATATTTATGATGTTGAAAATGTACTTATTCCCTAGAAAACTCTTCTTACAGCACTGTGGTACTAAAAATGATATTGAATCTCACACGCGACGCGTTGTCGCGTTTATTTTTTGCAGGACAAACTTTTCTCCTGTACTATCAATAATCATGGGATAGCGTAAATCTCGGCAAATGCGACATTATACTTTTTTCGAGAAATATTTCTTCAATGCACTATAGCAGGAAAAACAAAATTGAGTTTCACACATGTCGCGCCTTGCTTGTAGGCGGAGGCTTGGAGTGGCTGTAGATCGATGGCACGGTCTATCGACCGCCTCCTCAGCTCCTCTCTTTATTCACATGTGGCATACAGATTTTGCCTCTTAATTAGGGCTTTTTTCTTCGCTAAAAATAAAGTTATTAGTGGAAATATGACTCCGATACACCAAGGTTTCTTCTACACATTCCTAGGCTTTTCATTCATAAGCATTCTCTGCTTAGGCCCAGCCATATTAGCGGGTTTAACTGGCAACGTGTAACAGAAATGAAAATCATAGATTTACAGCACGATAGAACAAAGTTTATTCTACAATTTCAAGTTTGAAATAAAGGTGAAAAATATCTACGAAATGAGAGAAAAATATTTTTGCAAGTAATTAACGAAAATGCGCGCGATGACTTACTATATGTTGAACACAATGTTCTTTTCCCTGCTATAGTGCTGTAAGAAGTTTTCTGAGAACAACAAATCCAAAATTTCCGAGATTAATACCTATCGCATGAATTCTAGTAGCGTGAGAGAAGAGTTCAGTCTGCGAAAAATACGAGCGGCAGCGCCCGATGCGTGTGACGCATAATTTAGTTCAACTGTTATAGCGCTGTAAGAGGGCTTTTTAGGAATTTCATATAAATTGAGACTTTCAAATAATTACTCAAAGTCCATTGGATAACCTCTACCCAGTGAAAAATTTTCCTCACAACACCTTTTCCGAGAATAAAAGTGACGAAATTTCACATTTATATAATGAATAAAGAGATATCGTTATCATTTCATCAAGCATCTAATGTCGTATTCACCATTTGCGTTAGAGAACCAATAACAGCGCAAAAGACGACAACCGAAATTTGTTGACAAAAAGTTATAAGGAATTCAATCCAAAGTAGAAAAAAAGTGATAGGATAATATGAAGTTTCAGCGGTTCTCATTCTATATCTGTTGAACGTCCTCAAATTCAACGATAGTCAATCTACTATCTTCTTTAACGGATTCACTGTTCTCTGTTATATCACACCTTTACTCGGTTCAATAATTGCTGACGGTTATATTGGTAAATTTCGGTGAGCATCTATTTTTTGTGAGCTTTATAGTTTGGCCAATTATGAGAGCATGAAGTTGGAATACCAATAAAATAATCGTGTTCAACTACAATTACAGTACAGTAGAGTATCACGGAGTACGTCTTCAAACGATTCATGTTTATCTTGATGGTAAAATCAGCAACCTAATACATATATAAGAATCATTCACATTGAATAAATCACAAATTAGAGTGATATTGGGGTATTAGTGATATTCTAGCATATTGATAGTCAAATTTTTCCAGTGGACTTCTCAATATCTAATTAGATAATTCATACTGTCTGCCTGCGAAAAACTTCGTTCTTAGATTTGGATCTCGATTACAACTTTCAATATGTTAACCTAGTAACTTAGGGAAGGCTAGGGGTGAAAAGAGTATATGTGCCGCTGTATAGCCGTAATAAATTTCACCAAGCGTTTGACCTAAGTGAAGAAAAAAGAAATTATAGTAAAATGTAGATCTAAGAATCAGAGGAGATTTTTTCAAAAATAATTTAGGACCATATTTCTCGTTTCCATATTGTATGCTTGTGGTCAAGTTATTCTTGCTATAGCATCCATCAAAGATAAGGAGTCAAAAATTCATCCGTAAGCCTTTCTATCTGTAATCGCCAGATTTCTTGTTACAATACGTCTTATATTCATCAATCCAGTCTCTTTTGATCTCACAGCTCATAGAACTGGCTTGTTCGTCGGAATTTCGCAAAGTTGCGATTGCAATGAGATTTGTCTAGATGAGCAAAGTTTTGCATTTATTGTTACTCGTTGTGCCATGTTAGATGTAATGTCGAGAAAGTAACCGAATTATTTTTGTCTCTCTTTCCAAACTCTATACTTTTAGATGGATGGACCTGACAGGTTTGATTATTATTGGTTTTGGAACTGGTGGTATTAAACCGTGTGTAGCCGCTTTCGGAGGTGATCAGTTTGAAGTTGGTCAGGTATGTAATTTCACGGAAGAAGCTAATTGTATGGAATCAATAGTACTATCCCACTTCAGTGTAAGAGAGCCTGTCATTTGATCGATTTTGTTTCAATTTCCTCCAAACCAACTGAGTACCACGGACCCATGAGCGTGTCTGGTCTCGCTCCTCGCTCCGCCCCCACCAATCATGTCTTTTGTGTTTCCACTATAACATGCTTGAATCTTTGGCACACTAAATCACACCATATTTCATATAGTAATACCGCAGCACAAGCGGTCAATACATATGACTTGTTTATTAACTTTATCAAACAAGCTTCAAAATATAACAATAGTCTCCAACAATCTGCAACTTATTACAACATATTATATTTACATACAACCTAGGAAAGCAAAAACAATATGAGATTTGAAATAATGCGATATACAGTCATTGCAATACAAACATACTGAATAATTATGAAATATCTGTTTCTTGATTGCAAACAGCAGCTACGTAAAATCGCTGGGGCTACACAGATGTGCGGGATCATAACACTCTGAGTAGAATTACGTTTTACATTTAACACATCTAGTATTTGCTTTTAGCATGATTTGGAGCATAAAAGGAGCCTTTTTCAGGCAACAACTTTTTATAGCACTCACATCGTCGGCGGTTTTCGCGTGAAAACTTTTCGAGAACGCTGCTAATCGTCGTTGAAGGAGAATCGTCTCCAGATAACTAATTTGAACCGCTTTCTTAAACTCATTGAATGAGGTTCATTCTTTGCTGGCACAGTATGTTCTATGAGCATTCGGCAGCAGAGTGTCATAAATTATTATTATAAATTGCAGATTGTTGAATATATGTTTATGGACAAATTATAGACTGACTATAGACTGATTATAGACTGATTAATTATAGACTTATAGATTATAGACTGATCGCTTGTGTTGCGGTATTACTATATGGAACATGGTGAGATTTGATGTACTGAAGATTCGAGTATATTATAGTGAAAACACAAAGGGCATACGTGGGGGTGGTCGAGAGGCGGAGCCAGACACGCCCATGGGTCGTGGTAGTCAACCGGTTAAAATGTATAATTGGACAATTTCTTGCACGTTTGCTTTTAAAACTCGACAATTTTATTTAATCACCAATAGTTTGTTGCTGTCGTCTTTGTAGAAAAATGCCTATCATGTAAGTAGACTACAACGTCAAGTTAATTGAGATTGCTGCCTTTCAATGCTGCTTTTCGTTTCCAGTCTTCAGAAAAAGTATTCAACTTGTATTTAGGAGAGAATGCTGTCCTTATTTTTCTCTATGTTTTATTTCTCTATCAACGCTGGTTCAATGATATCTACTTTCATATCGCCAATATTCAGATGTATGTTCTCAGTAATTAAGACTCAGGAGAATTTTGCAGTTTGTTCAATATTGTTTTAGCTCGGCCATGTCTTGGTCAGGATTCGTGCTATCCTCTTGCATTTGGTATTCCAGCAATTTTAATGATTATTGCAACATGTAATGATTATTTTGCTTTGATTTATCAGTAGTGATTGATTAGCGTGCTGTCCACATCATATACTAAATCTGAAAACAATAAATTGAAAGCCATGTGTCCAGGTTTGTTCATGGCCGGATCATTTTGGTACAAGAAACCACCTCCAAAAGAAAACGTGTTTGGGGAGGTTGCTCGAGTTTTTGGGGTATGTTGCTTAAACAGTTAAAAGTTCTCCTAAAAACAATCAATCCATTTTCATTTAGCGAGCTATTTCCAATAGGTGCAGATCAAAGACTAAACAACAGCACTGGCTGGACAACTACATGGACACACATATTTGCGAAAGTGATTCAAAGTAACTTAGTCCTCTCCATTGTCTCAAAAATCTGCGAAAAATTGCCAATAATAGTAAGAATTATTGACGTATATGAATTTCAAAATCGATCTTTAGATGCCTTGATTATCGCCTAGAAGCTGGAAACAAGGCAGCCTGTCAAAAGGTAAGCGAACTTTTTCCTTGTACTTAAGTCTATTTCGTTTGTGAAGGTTCATTTGATAGTTAATCACCATTACTCGGAGTCAATTGGGTTAAATTTGATGTAGATTGGAGAAGAATAGGCTCACAGAAAAAAAGCTATATGGTTACCATCCCCATTGTTCTCTTTCCTTCCTTCTTGTTAGATAAAGCTTTACCTTACCAGAACCTTGATTAGGTTCTTTTTTCTGCTAATAAACAGTTCTAACTTTTCTTTCTCTTGCCAAATCGACGTCATTTTCTTACATACTTACTTGCCATCACGGAAAGTTTTTAGAAAGAATTTATCGATGATGTGAAATCACTTCTTCGAGTTCTTGTCATGTTTCTTCCTGTCCCAATGTTCTGGGCGTTGTATGATCAGCAAGGTTCTATTTGGTTAATTCAAGGTGAGAGAAGCTCACGACATAGTGTTTTACATTTATCGCATTAACATTTTAGTTTCTCTTCAATTTTTAGATCTATAAGATGAAAATTTTTAGGAATTCAAATGGATTGTCGACTTTTTGGAAATTTGCTTCTTCTTCCCGACCAAATGCAAACGTTTGAACGCCGTTTTAATTCTGTTGTTCATTCCAATCTTCCAAATTGTCATCTATCCCCTGGCTGCTAAGTGCTTTACAATCACGTGCGAAAGCCTTTTTACTACCGTCTACACTTTATATTTCTTTCTTGAAATGAGCTCAATGATATCTATTTGCGTCAGCTATTTACGTATGTTCATAAACCTTCCTAGTAGAGCGCATCTTATCGTAGTTTTGTGGCGTTTCTGAGTGCCAAACTGCAACATATAAAGACCGTTTTGTCCTCCTAGTAATTTCAACCGTGCCTAAAAGGAGTCCAACATCTTCATCTGAATGGGCAACTAATCATGAAACAATGTCAAGAAATGCTGCGATCCTTGTAGAAATAACTTTCAATGATTCGTGAGGATAAGCCTAAAGGATATCCTTTGAGAAAATGGAGAAAGAATGACAGTTATAAATTTTGGTCCTGTCTCCTACTTACACTCATTTTCAGCCCCTTGGAGAAAAACCACCCTTCTTGTTTTTTTCTTCCAAAGTATTAGTGGTCATTCGATAGTTTAAATCCCAGACGTTCTAACGGTGCACCTTATTTTTGAAATGCTGCTGACTCGCTGTGACAATCAAAATAAAATTATGTTCCATGCTTAGGCATTCTTTGCTGAACAAAGCTTTTTCCTTGGACTTTTGACAATAAATCCATACCTCAAATCCAGACGATATTACTATACTTGGTTTTTCAAAAAGATTTTCTGTCACTCTTAACAGTGAAGATAAAACTGCATTTCGCACTCGGGCGCGCAATCTTTGTTCCAGTATGTGGAGTGATTTCGCAACATCAGCATCAAGTCATCGCATATTCGGAACATTGCACACACCCTAACCGATAAGAAATGCGCGCCAAGTTCGAAACGAAATCTTTTGGTTGCAACAACGTACTACGAAATCCTTCCTGAAAATTAACTATACCATTGGAATTATCGATATTTTTGCTATCGAATGGTTTTTGAAAGCCTCAAATGAAAGCTGTGTTCTAGCGAAAAAACACTCGAGTGTGAGCTCATAACAAGTTTTCTTTTCACAAAAACCAAGTGCACCCTTAAAATTCTCAAGATCTATGTTATCGAAAGAATGTTAGTCTGAGTGAAAATAAAAAATGTGTTTTACCAAGGGGATGAAAATGCGTGCAGCTAGGAAGAAAGCACCAAATTATCAGGATTGTTCCGACAAAATTCATTTCAGGCCGTTGCGAAAGATGGTAGCTGGAGGGCTACTCGCATCACTTTCACTTGTAGTCGCTGGATTTGTGCAAATTAGCGTCAATGTAATACCTACTCTATAAACTTTTCTGAAAACTTCCTGCCTGTTTGTCAAACAACTTTTCGCGCAGAATAGTAATATTTACAGAAGACTCTTCCAAATTTGCCTGATTTTGATGAAGCCTATGTCAGTATGTGGAATCAGCTTAACAACTGCACCGTAACAGTCACTTTCGATGGGCATACTCCTTTCACTGTTGCACCGAATACGGTAAGCTTTTTTTTGCGAAAAGAAGATTAAACTGTGACAAGTAAACTGTTGTGAGAGATTACTGTGAGTGGCCTAACGAGAAAGTCCAACTCGTACTAAGCTGGCTGTTAGTTGTCGAAAATTTATGCAAACTCGGACTTTTCCTATTGAATTTCGGATTCGGATAAAATTATTCCCCGCGTAGTCGGCTGTAATGTAACGCTTGATGCCCACTACACCATATTACAATATTTACAATAGAATGCAGTGAAAGATGCCAATGTTATTGAAAATTTTGCAGTCAATTGTTGACAACCGTGAATCCAGGACGACTTCCATCCATCTTAGAGCGCCTACGTCATCGACGAAAACCTGGACGGTACCTGCCAAATTTGCCTATTCAAGCTGCTCCGCTGATGTAACTAAGGTGCCTTTGTAAGCGAAATATGTAAACTGGAAGATACATTAAAATTTGTAAAGATTCCAGGATTTACCGGAATTATTCAACATTCAGTTGAAAACGACAGAAGTCTATTATGTTGCAATCAGTCCGAATGGTGTTTATCAGGGTACAGCAAATCCGTCGAAACCAACTCAGGGGACCGGAGAATTCAGTTTAGGGTACTGATATCAATTCCATATAATTCGTACTTCTAGAACAGAGAAGGAGATTTTTAAGAAAGATTTTGCGTTAATGGAGAATTGAAGCTTCTCTGAGTTGCACCAAGTAATTTATTATGTATTCGTTAAATTCATTCCTTTGAAATTTGAGTTTATTAACAAAAACGTCAAGTAATGGCAGCTTTATGATTAGAGTTTTTGCCTTTGTATGAGCCAGTAAAGCTTCCATTCTTACCTGCTGCAAGAAAGGCCCAATAAATCTCTTCGCCTTTGTGTTTTTTGTGCGTCATATCATTCTTCTACCTGCTCAGCTTATCTTCAATGGTCTGAGGTGTAGAACGGAGCCTTCGTTTATAATCTTTGGTGTAGATCAGGATTTTGGATCCCTTCTCCCACTTGCTAGAGACGGGATGTTCTTAGGCTCGGCCTTTCAACTTCATATTTCAAAAAGGCTGATTGCATTTTATCGTGCTTGCGTAACGTCTAAGTTTCTGACGCACACTTTAACACAACAGAATTGTGGAGCAAAGAGTTGTGCGTCGAGTCGGGATTTTTGTGCTCTTTAGCAACCAGTCTTTATATTGTAGGCTTGGGGCGTTGTTCTTTCAGCCTTGCTGATACTTGTTGTTGTTGGAATGATGTCATTATCAAGGCTGCCGTGATTTATTTGTCATTTATTGATTTTTACTCACATATCATGCCATAATGAGCGCATGTGGCGCAGTGGTTAGAGGTGCTCTGCGTCGCGCACGAGGTCAATGGGTCGATCTCGCGCTCATGGCTCACCAAGCCATCCATCCCTCCGAGGTCGGTAAATTGGTAGTCTGGGAGGATAAGCAGCACTGACTCTGTTCAGCGGGAGGCCACCGCGAGTCTTTGTAAAGGCCAGATATGCATTCAATCACTTCAAACGAAGTTAAAAATTGAAGTCGAATGCATGGCGCATCCCTCAGGGATTGATCAACGCCGAGAGCTTTATCCTTTATCCTTTATCATGCCATAAGAGCACATGTGGCGCAGTGGTTAAAAAAGCTCTGCGTCGAGCACGAGGTCAATGATTTGATTGCGCGCCCATGGCTCACCAATTCTTCCATCCCTCTGGGGTTGGTAATTTGGTGCCGGACTGGTCTCAGACTTGTCTGGGAGGATAGAGAGCACTGACTCTGTACAGCGGGAGGTCACCGCGAGTCAGTAAAGGCCAGATATGCATTCAATCACTTCAAACGTAGTTAAGAATTGAAGTCGAATGTATGGCGCATCCCTCAGGGATTGATCAATGCTGGAAGCTTTATTCTTTTAGATTTTGTCATCCCGTCCCAATTTTTGCAGTGCATTCTAGAGGGTGGCCCAAAGTACTTTTGGTAAGGTGGTATTGCCTTACCTCATCCATCTTTCATGTCGAAATTGTTATCGCTGTAGAATGATAATATTTTGGTTGTGAAAACTTCGTTCTTTTCCGTTATGGCAACCCAGTTTTTTCGTAGGGGTCTTTTTTGCTGGGCAGCGACTTTTTAATGGACTTCCAATAATCATTTTTAGCTATAAATTTCAATAACCTCGAAAATGTAATTCTCTTCTGGCAAGACCTACTTAGTGAAATGTAGTGGTGAGGATAATATTGAGCTCACACGTGGCATACGTTGTCGCGCGCAATTTTGTCATTTAGTTTGAACTTTTTCCTCCTTTTCATGCAGATTTTCAAGATTTCTACTATACATTCGTGGGAGAAATTTTGTTTTAATATTTTGCAAGCTTCGGCCTTTCATCTTCATCTTATAAAAAGTTACTTCCAAACTAATAACCCAAATAATCCTGTTGTTGAGCTTAAGCCTCAACAGCCAAAGTTTATGCACCAAAATTAGATCATCGTGCAGAGCAAATCATAGAGTATTAGAGTGATGCATTTTAACTGGGATTTTTTCAAACCAACAAAAATTCTGCATTTTAAATTGCGCCATATACGAATCGCGCTGCGCGGTGGATCAAGCCGTCCCGAAAGACGATAACTCCGATGTCAAACGTATCTTCTTCTCGCTCTTAGAGCACTCTGTAAAGACCTTTTGAAATATAAACTTGGTCTCAGAATCGTCGAGTCTTCTGCAATCAAATGAATATGCAAAAAGTGATGAAAAGCCACCTACAAATCCTGCCTTTGCAAACACAGCACTCTGAGCACTCCCAATGTAAAACCCGCCTTGTTTTCGTTATTACAGCACTCTTAGAACGTTTTTCAAAAGCATTTTAGCACTAAGCCCAACAATGAGTCCCGATATCAGAAAAGAACCGGAAATTTTATACACCTCAAAGGAAAATTTTTGTAAAAATAGGAATGCCCTGGCTCTTCAGGCTTCTATTACTGCCTCTGTTTAATCTAAATGAGCAATGTTCTTTAAAGTGATGATGGTGAGACAAAGCGGACTTTTATTCTCTTGTGATTTTTGATTTAGTTTCGTTATTCTGTGGCAATATCTTATAGTATCGAATACCTTTCATAAGCCTGTTTACTCACATTGTTGCCCTTCGTTCAGTGCTCTGTCAATCCTCTCAAAATCACTTTTACTGAGGAGTTTATACACGGTAGACAGCAGGCAGATTAGACTACAGTAACCGATGTCATGGAGGTTTCCATTTTTGTACAATATCACGAATTAGCTAGTTTTTCCATCCAGTAAAAAACTTGCATTCCGGAATGTAACGTGTAAAGTGCCAAGCCAATGTGTTGATGATAACTAATGAGAAATTTTCCAGGTGTGCAGGTGTTAGCCGCGACCAGGTGCCGTTCTATTTTTGAAAAAAGCAGTATATATGAAGAAGTCCAATAGTACCCATAGATGATTTTCATGTTCCGTCTGGACCTCTGAGTTGAGCCGTCTTGGTTTTACAATTGGCGATACTTCGTTGGACCATGCGAACTCTTTTCTCAACCTCTGCAGTTGTGGTTGCTTATGACTCACGTGATTCCATGATGACGTATAAGCTTGTGTGTTCTTCTGGAGACAAGAGCCTTTTTTAACCTTCAAGTCCACAAGTTATATAGCGCCTGCGCAAAAACGTTGCACAAACCGTTTGTTTCCTTTTGTCGATGAAGATAAAAGCCGCATTTTTAGAAGAGCCTGCTAATGATTTGAATAATTCTCGCTTTGTGAAATTTTGACATTTCGTTTTCCGAACTTAGTGGTTTTATCTCCTTTAGATGAAGAACGGAATTTTGTGCGAAGGCGTCATTGGTCTCAATCCGTTTGAAACTTTGGAGCAACAGAGACATGGGCTAGGCAAAATCTTCGATTCTATAATGTAGGCTATTTTATTATGGTACTCTTTTTCGAAGGACTTCCGCCTTGATCGTTACGTGAAGCGCTTCACGAAATACAAGTTATTATAAATGGTCTTCGTCGTCGTGATGACTTCACGCATCCTCTCACCCTGTTTGTGCCATTCTATTCTGTAGATCCTTACGTGATCTTCTCGAAATGTTCTCCTGGGTTTAATCTTTCCAGTACAATCGCACTGATGACCATGGAAATGTGTGACCTTTTTTGTGGAAATTCGCGATACTTATTCTCATCCGTACCCATCCTCAGCTTCTTGCAAAAAAGCATTTCTGCTGTTCCTGAGAGTTTTGATAGCCATTCGATAGTTTAAATCTCGAGAAGTTGATGCGTTCCTTACTTCTTGAATGGCCTTAATGTTACGTCGTAAGGGCAAAATCAAATATTACCTTACGCTCAAGCATTTTTCACTGCACAAATTTTCTCTTTTGAAGATACAATAATTATTCAATAGCTTAAGTGTCGACCATCTCAATGGTATATCTGATTTCGTAATAAGATTGTTGAATGCGCTGCAACACTAAAATTCAGATTTCATTTCACACGCGGCATGAATACTTTGCACAAGTATATTGATAGATTTCGCAACTTTGGCATCAAACCATTGCACATTCAAGAACCATTCGGTAGCTTAAATCCTGAGAATCTGAACGGTGCGCTTGATTTTTCAGCTAGCTAATAGTTTGCAGCAGTAGAAAAAATTTTTTTAATCACACTTATGCATTTTTTTGCTGAACAAAGCTTTACCTTTGGTTCAGTATTCATTTTTAATTCAGTAATCATTCAATAGCTCAAATCTCGGTTATTCTTATGTTGTACTTTGATTTTTTGGAAAGATTTTTTATTTTGTTTCTACACTGAAATCAGTATTGCGTTTCATCCATAACCATGCAGGAACTGAGCTGTGCGATCGAAAGAAGCCACTCCACACCTTATCCGACAAAAAATGCGCGCCGGGTGCGAAACGGGATATCATTTCGGTTATAACAACGCACTGACAAGTTCTTCAAAAAAAACAAGCACATAATTGAGATTCTTGATATGCATGGTCATCGAATGGCTATTGCAAGTCAAAAAGAAAAGCTTTGTCGAGCGAAAAATGCCTGATTGCGGAGCAGAATTGTGTTTTTTACTCTTGAAGTGCAATAAAAGGTAGTTTGAGAATTAAAGTGCACCGTTCAACTTTCCGATATTCAAGCTATAAAAAGGCTCTCAAGATGTCACAAGGGGCAAAAATACTCCTCTTACAAAGGCCTGAAAATGGATGCGCATAAGTGAAAAGTGCCAAATTCTCTAAGTTTATAAAAACGCCTGCCTTCTCCTTCATCACAGGTTCAAGTTGGCTCGCAAAAACCAAGATGGCTAAAACCAGCATCGATCCACATTGTTTCAAAAGAAGGCGCTTGATTCGTTTTGTTAGTTACTCAAATGTTTCGATGTTTATAACCAATTTCGTTCTGGTAACAACGTCGGCGCCGCCAACACTTTTCCTACTGGATATTACGAAAAACAGCTCCTTCTTGGTCTTGTAAATAGCTTTAATAAGTGCATCTTTCTGTCCCAGCCAACTCGATATGTCGCATCCTCTTCACCTGGAAAATGATTCCTCAAACAAGAAATCGTGTTTAAGTGAAGACGCATTATGGGCACAGATTTTCATGCCAGTTATCAAGATATTGGCAGTCGGGAATACTTGAAAGATTCCAATAGGTTCCTCGTACTTACCTTACTCTGCACAGTCATATTCGTGTTTATTTCGTGCTCGCGATAATGATGCCATCTCATTTTACTATCATAAGCATCTAATATCCCCGTATATCTTGCTGAACTTTGATTGCATGGGTGGATGTGCTCACGGATTGAGCCAAGCTTTTCTCATTGTGATGGGTTGAGCTTATTTCTTGCAAAGACTCCTGACAGCCTCCCAGTATCTCAAAGCTATTTAATTAAAGGCTTCTGGTTGGTTCGACTCGTAAAATGCAAAAAATGCATGTGGAGAATTAGTAAAGCGGAAAAAGAGATTCATTCCTTGGACATACTTTTGTCTCAGAGAAGCACATGGTCGCTTTGCATCTGCGTGTAAATCCCTGTTCACCATCTGCGAACGCGTTAATGGTCTTGCGACTTACAAGCCAGTGATCCCTTGGTGACAGAAATCTGTAGCTTTTGATTAACCATTTTAAAACATCTATAGATTCCATCTTAGTAAAACCAGTATAGCTTACCGCGTTGTCATAGTTTCGATTTTTCGTTCCTTAACAGCGATGCGCAGCGGCGAACTTCTTTCAATACAGTCTCGGAAGATTAGTTATATTGTGCACTCAAATCACAAACTCTCATGGCAATGACCGTCAACTTGAAAGAGAGTCTTAGGGTGGCACACTTAACCCCTGACGAACGGCTATAGAAATCGATGCTCGCAGACCAAATTACGCGCTTTTCGTTATTTGATTACGATTTTTTTTCTTCATTTGGCAAAAAATTTCTCGAATTTTTGTATAACTTTGATAGAGCAAGATTTTTTTTCATGCTCATATGCTTTTGGTTTAGTTATATATGTATTCTTTAGAGAAAAACTCTCCTTTACTACGCAATCGCACTGAATTTGGCGTTGATTAGTAATGTATTGCATTGTACAAAGGGGATCACAAGAATAATTTAGTTTTGCTTTTCCTTAGCATGGTATAAGATCCAGGAGTCATCAAATAAAAATTGGGGAACAGCTAGTAATTTATCAAAAATTATTACACATGTTGTATTCGATACCTGATCATCAAGAACTCTAACAATCACTAAGTTTATATCAATCATTAGTTCATTTCCAATTATTCAGAGCTGATGTAAGTGAGAAAAGGTTAAGTACTTATGGATAGTGGAGGATTTCTGAGCGAAAAGAGACAACCGCCTTCAAATAAAAGCCTTAGAACATCAGCATTATGCAGACTATTGGTTAGAAATATATGTCTCCAGAGAAACATTCTCGGTACTTTTCTCCTATGTGCACCCCTATTATAAAGGCTTTTTTATTTCTTTTTGAGGGCTTAGCAATTCTTCGACAGCCTGAATATCGGGAATCTAAAGGGCTTGCTTTATTTTCAAATAGTTCTTACATTATACCCCAAGGGTAAAGTAAAATTTTTAGTACTTATATGTTAGACAGTCACCAATTCTTATGCCGATCTCATTCGCTGGATAGGAACTTTTCACAGAAGTGTTAACAGTCGTTTCATAGCCTAAATCTCTTGCTGCAGCTTTATGTCTCTCATTTTTTATAGCACTGTAACATTGAGAAAAGAAATTTTAATAGATCCTTTCAATATTATTTAAGCCAAGTTTCGTAAATAAATGAAAAAAGGTTTAATATGATAAAAATACTTGAAATAAATGTGTAATATGGTAAAATTACCAGCTAAAGAGCAATCGAATGCGCAAACGCTCTGTGTCAGGTGAAAATTTCGTTTGACATAGAGTGTAAAACGTTCGTCTTCGATAACTCTCTGTAGGGTAGCAAAGCTCCCAAAAGAACTGACTATAAAAATATCGAAAGACGACGGGTTCTGCCTGACTGACGAGTCTGTAAGGACGAAACACGTGTATCGGGCTGTACAAGAGCCCTTACCAGACCATATGACAAGTTGGCTCAAATAGTAATGAAAGGATATATTGAAATTTGAGCTTGGTCTTAATAGAGCACTCGAAATAAAGGTATAACATTAAAAAAATTTAATTTCTCACTCGCTTATCGTCTCATTTTTATCACGCTTGTAAGTCGCTGGAATAACTAAAGCATATCAGCGTGTAGACAATCTTCGGTGGCATCAAGTCCGTATTTTGTTCGCGAAGTTTCTGTCGATGTGGTGAAGAAATCCTCAATCGAATAACAATATTTTGAATGCGATCGATCTCCACCCCCCCCCCCCCTGAGTTGATCGGTAAGCGAAGTCGCCGAAAAGCTTCATAGCTGAGTAAAATGTAAAGGGACGCCCCAGCAACGACTTGTTAGTAAGGTAATCGTCTGATGTACCGCTCATCTCGTTAGTGAACTGCCGCACTATGCGTTAAACCACCGCATCGACAGAAACGGTGGATAGAAACGTAGATTTTGGACTACGGATGATTCTCTACATGCTGATATGCTTTTCGTGCTTTCGGAGATTTATACTTGTGTTGAAAATGGAGACGAAAATCGAGTAAACAGCAAAGTTCTATTCTAAATGTTACAGCATTACAAAGGGCTGTTTTGTAAAATCGTTAACTGAGACCTGTAGTTAGAGATTTATGTTTTCGAACGATCACTAACACTCCTATGAAAACTTCTTGTCAACGAAAAAGATCGGCTTGAAAATATGTCGCCGTACAGCATATATGTACCAAATTCTCTTGCACACTCAAACATCTTTCGCTGGATAGAAGTTTTCATTCAGACTCTCAATAATCATTCGATAGTAAAAATCTCAACGATCTCAAGAATATGCTTGATTTTTGAGAAGGAAGTTCTAATACGTTATTACATCTAAAAGACTATTGAAATCCCCACTCGGTGCCGCGTCGATCTCTCAGTGCAATTTAAACATGACGTGCGGTGAGCGATGAGTGTAAAACTCAATATTCTTTTGGATGTAGTGACGCACTAAGAAATGTTTCTCAAAAACTAAGCATAACCTACGAATTGTTAAAATATGCACTATCGAATGGGTGTGAAAATCTGAGAGAAAAATCGCGTCCAGCGAAAAATACTCAGGTGTACAACACAATTTTACTCTTGTTGCCAGAATTCGTGAAGAGTGTCCTTTTCGAAAGGCAGAAAACACCATTGAATCTTCAAGATCTGAGCTATCGACTAGTTCCTGAACGGCGCCCGTTTGATGCCAATATTATAATAACAAACACATACCGGTGGAAGGCATATGCCCTGCAAGTAAAATGCAATCTTAATTTCAGTGCTGCAGCGCAATAAAAAGATTTATTGAGAACCAAGAACACTATTAAATTTTCCGAAAATCACGTTATCGAAGAATTGCTGAATTTATTCAAGGAAAGCTTTGCTCATCGGGAGATGCTTGAGTGTTATATAACATTTTCTTTTAATTATTGATAATAAAAAAAAACTTTAAAAATAAAACACGCCTCCCAAATTTTTGAGATTTGAGCAATCGAATAACTTATACAAGTTTAGAGAGAGCGAAACATTACGTCTTTTTGAATATGGGTACTGATACTGGAAGTACCGTATCATCGGCAATAATGAGCGCACACTCTTCCTACACTTACTCGAGCTACATTTTAGAAACATCTACATAGTCCCATGTTAGAAAAGTTTAGATGCAACAGATGTGCTTTCAAGCCACGTTCTCGCATAATCACCTGTATCACCTGTCGTCCCGTTGATGGTCGAGTGACTCGAGAGGGTACCAGCAACTCTTCCATTTTTCCCTATCGCGTGCAAGAGTAGCCCAGTGGGTCCTCCTTGCTCTAGGGATTCGCTGAGCATCATATCTTTCTTCCATCGCTTTCGTGAAGAAATCGGACCAACGGGTCAGTGGTCTTCCTTTAAAGCGCTTGACGTCCCGAGGAATCCAGTCGGTAACGGCTCTCGTCCATCGGTTGTCGTTGAAGCGCATCACGTGTCCGGCCCACCTTATTTTCGATATCCTGGCGTGTAGAACGGCGTCTCTGATTTTCGATCGTTGACGTAGGTCGGAAGTTCGGATCCTTTGTCTCATTTGCGAAATACGAGATACTCCTAGCATCGACCTTTCGACTGCGCGTTCGATAACGGCAAGTGATCTTTCATCCTGCTTACGTAGCGACCAGGTCTCTGCTGCATACGTCAGGGCAGGGATAATTGTCGAGTCGAAGAGGTGGGCACGGAGTCGTATGTTCTTTCTCCTCTTCACTACATCTTCGATGCTCTCAAACGTTCCCAAGCCGCTCGTTTTCTCCTGCTCAACTCTGGAGCTAGGTCGTTCATCATGTTGATTTCACGACCTAGATAGACGTAACTGGAGCATTCGGAGATCGTCGTTCCGTTGAGCGCGAATGGGGCATTAGAAACCATCCGTTCCTCATGAACATTGTTTTCGTTAGATTCAGTTGAAGACCATCTTTCCACAGGCGTTGTCGAAATCGGTCAACATTCGTTTCCGCTTGGCTGATGTTTAGTGTTATGAGAACGATATCGTCAGCAAAGCTAAGATGGTTTAATTGTCGACCGTCAATTCTCACTCCGATTTCGTCCCATTCTAATGTTCGCATGACGTTTTGTAGGGTGGCAGTGAATAGTTTTGGCGAAATCGTATCGCCTTGTCGAACCACTGTTCTTACGTTAATAGCGATATTGTTGTAGAATGGAGATATTTTGGTCCTGAAATCTGCAAAAAGCACACAAAGGATCATGATGTACCGAGTAGGGACGCCTTGGTTATCCGGAGCCTCTATAACCGCTTCTGTTTCCACTGAATGAAAGGACTTTTTCAGACCGATGAAAGTGAGACAGAGTGGTTGTTTGTACTGTCGTGAAACTTCAATGAGTCTTGTAATCGTGTGGATGTGGTCCATGGTACTAAATCCTTTTCTGAACCCTGCTTGTTCGCATGGCTGTCCTTCGTCCAGTGTTCTGTCAATCCTGTTCAGGATGACTCGAGTAAAGAGTTTATAGACAACGGACAGCAAGCAGATTGGGCGATAATTGCCTATGTCGTGAAGGTCTCCCTTTTTGAACAACAATACGGTCTTGCTGGTTTTCCATTGAATAGGGACCTTGCATTCTGACAGGTAGCGAGTGAAGAGCCGAGCCAGGGTGTTGATGAGAACTGGCGGCAGATTCTGCAGATGTTCTGGTCTAATTCTGCCTGAACCGGGTGTTGTTCTGTTCTTCACCGACGATACAGCATGTCGGATTTCGGAAGGGAGGACCGGTGGGACGACATATTCGTCCTCTTTCAATTTATATGACGGTAAGAGGACATGGCTAGCGAAGAGATCCGAGTAGTATTGGTGGATGATTCTCTCCATAGCCCTTCTCGAAGCTGTAAGTGTTCCGTCAGGGTATCGGAGTGCAATCATCTTGGTCTTATACTTGGCGAAGCCTCGCTGGGCTTTGCGCATGCTCTTCCCAGCTTCTGCAGCTTCTGCCATAACTGCTGTTCTTCTCTCTTTGAGGTCTTCTTTTATCGCTTCTCTGCAGTGTTTCGCAAGTTCGGACGTAAGGTTTCGGTTTCCTGCAGCTCGTGCGATTCCACGTTGACGTATCAGCTCGAGTGTATGCCGAGACAAGCGTCTCTTCGTGACCTTAGGACTCTCGGCTTTCATAGCGCTAACGTGAAGATATTCAAAGAGTCGATCGTATTCTTCGTCGATGTTGTCGACAACGGTATCTTCCCAAGAGCCGACTAATGATTTGAATTCATCCCAGTTTATGGTAGTTCGGGACTTCGTTGTTTGAATTTAGCGGCTTTCTCTCCTCTCCTCGAAAATCGGAACGTTGCGCGAAGGAGGCGATGGTCTGATCCCGTGTAGAACTTAGGAACAACAGCGACGTCGGTTAGGCAAAACCTTCGACTTACTATGATGTGATCTATTTCGTTATGGTACTCTCCATTGGGAGACTCCCACGTCCATCGCTGAGAAAGAGGCTTTTGGAATTGCGAGCTACCGTGGATGGTTTGGGTCGTCATGATAAACTCAGATAGCCTCTCACCCTGTTCATTCCATTCTAGTCCGTGGGTCCCTATGTGACGTTCTTCAGACGTTCTTCTAGGTCCAATTTTTGCGTTAAAATCTCCGACAATGACCTCGAAGAATGTATGATCTTTTCTGAAGAATTTTTCGAGGTCCATATAGAACGCTTCGACTTCGTCTTCGTCACAGCTTGATGTTGGTGCGTAAGCAACGAAGATGGTCAAAGCCGGCATAGAACCACATCGTTTCAACCGTAATCGTCCGATACGGGTTGTTAGTTGTTCGAACGAATCAATGTTCACGGTCAAATTCGATTTGACGAGGACGCCAACGCCGCCGACACCTCTGCGATCGCATGTTCCAAGGAACAGTTCTTCTCCGGTGTCTTAGACAGCGTGAAAAGGATGGCGCCTTCTCGTCTGCAGCCAGGCCAATGACGTCGTACCTTATTCTTCTTGCTTGAATCAATAGATCTTCTACAGCGGATTCGTGAGCAAGGGTTCTTGCGTTGTAGGTACAGATCGTCACTTTAGTCCGTTTTCGATCTTGGCAGCCTAGTTCGGCCCTGAGATTTTAGCAGCCTCTGCGTACTCGTCCTACCTGGCGCTGCAGTACCAGGGGCTCTTTCGGGGTCAGTGGAATGAGGCCCATATTTGTTACTGTTTTTGGCATTTTCGATACCCAACGTGTAGCTTGCCAGGCTCTAAAAGTGGGGGCTGGGTACTCACGAGTAGCTTGCCAGTCTCTCTCGGAGGAGCGGGAGGAGCTTATTTGTTGGAGGCGACTCCTAACCGCCTCCCATGTACTTCCCAGCCGCTTGATCGCAGGCTTTTGGCCGACTTGACTCGTAGAAATAGAGTTTTTGTCAAGTCGGCGCTGCAGAAGCAGGGAGCTCGTCCCCTGAATCCACCTGCGTCTCTGGGAAGCACACGGTCGCTTTTGGTTCGCGTTTATTCCCCTATCCACCACCTGGGGACGCGCCACGTGCCCTCGCGATTAACCGGGCGGGATCCCTCAAAGAGGGAGGTCCGTGGTCTCGCATGATAGAGGATACAAATGTCTTGCATGATAGGGGATACAAATGCAGAATAGGGGTTGGAACTTTTTTATTTTTTTTGCAAGGACGTGGTTTTACCGTTGAGAAACAAAGAATTTTAAAAGAAGTAATCACTCTTTATATCAAAAATCTTTGTGAAAGGTCATCTACTTTAATTCATTCTATATGTAACGATATGATGCCTCTGAACTATAGACTTCACCTATAATTACCAATAAACCACCGATGATGTCCAAGCGGTAGGGTAATATTTTAGGTGTGAAACGTGATCTTTTTTCGCCGTTACAGCGTTCTGTGATTTTCAAAGAAACAGCCATTTCACGCAAATCCTCGAGATTTGAGCTATCCAGTGACAAAAAAAAACTTTAGTGAACAGCCATATTGAAGCTCCAGCCGAGCAAATGAAAAAAATTGAGTGTGTATCATGATTTTATTTTAGCTGCTGTAACGTAATAAGAAATTTTTATCAAAACTGAGCAGATTGGTGAGATCGCAGAGTTTAAGCTTTCGAATAACTATAGGATGTCAAAAGAACAGCTTTTGTGCAGCGAGAAAGGCCTTCAAACACTCGTGTACCTCAGCTGGTACACGTCGTCCCTTAAGGTATAATTATGATTTTCGAACACAGTCGACGCATACTTATCAAGGTGGTTTTAAACTCAGTCGAGGCAGTGGAATTTGCTTTTTTTACGAAAAATGAGAAATCTTGTGAGGTCTGTAGTATATCACTATTTTGGGGAATGTGTTGGCGAGTTTACGATTTGGTGTAAAAGAGAATAATCAGCTGTGAAAGAAAAGTGTTTAGAATTATACTCAGCAATGTAGAGTGATGTGCAAAGCTTTCGCGTTGGGCGGGACTGGAACCCACACCTCACTCTATCCGGGAGTTCGTGGTCTAACCCGTTACACTACTGACGCCCATTTTGCACATTACTCTTTCTACGCTAAAGCGCATCTATCTGTCAGCCGCCAGCTGTCATTGACCTGGCCCGTGTAGTCGGTGTCGACATTGAATCTAGTCACATTGAGAGATATTGCGTAAAAGATCGGATGGAATTACTTTTATTCAACCTCTTCGATAGCGACTACCCGGGTTGAAACGGTTAAATAAAAATAATTTCATTTGATGTTTAGAATTATGCTTATTCAGCTCTTGTACTGAGTCGTTTTGCCTATTTACAAGCTCATTAAGATGTGTTTTACTTCTTCCTATTGCAGAATCGTGATGGCAACGACTCCAATGTACGACGGAAATCTTGTAATGTGCCGAATGGATGCCAAAGACTTTGACCAGGCGCATCCTTGTAATCCGCGCAGTCCATCAGATTTTTACTACTGGGAAACTAACTATGACGATGGCAGAGACGATCGTGAAGCAAATTCTACCTATGTGACTGCTAAGGGGCACTCTAGTAACTACGCTGTAGATTACGTTTTCAAACCAGTGAAGCCTGGCAAGTAAGCCACAGCTTTTTATGTCGTAGGGTTCCGGTTTCAATTTTTTGCGGTTTTAGATTTAATTTTACTTTTATCTGTCTTTAGGTAAATTTCGACAACTTGGATACCGAAGTTAATTTGGTCCAACCTAATATTTCCTATCAATGTTTCCTTAAGAGAGATAGTAGGAACGTCAAAGGGTAAAGTGGTAATCAATGCCTTTGGGATACACTAGCATTTGACTCCATTAAGCATCATTTAGGCGAATATATGCAATTTTCTTGCCTGTACGATGAGTTATGGCGGCATAGCAAAGTATCGAGTTTGAGTCCATTATAACTTTGTACTTATTCAAGAAAGGATACTTCTTAAGATTAAAGACTGTTCATGTCGGTGGTTATGTTATTTTCTTCGAATCACTACATTTCCAATATCTTTGTCATTGGAGACAACGTTGTTACCAATTTTCCGATCCCTAAATAGTTGATTAATCCATTAGCTGAGGTTTAGTCAAGAAGTCTTTGTTTCCTCAACTTTACCCACTGCGCTATACGTGAGTATAAGCCGGGTCATGGTGTAGTGTGAAATGGCGAAACTCATCCTTGTTTTTAGATCAATTCTTGATCCGATCAGCATCAGCATTCATTGCTACCGTGCTAAAGACCAAATATTTTTCCTATTAGCTTATTCTGGTCACTCGGAGTAAACGATCAACTTGTCGGTTCTTAACACAATGAGCCCAACAGACTCACGGACTGCTACTTATTAATTCGGGCAATTACCATTACTATTGCAATTGCAACAATAATTGTAATCTGATAATCGTGGTTAATGTGTTTTGTCTTCAATTCAAAAAATACTTAATATTGCAAATTAGATAATGTGTTTAAACTATAAAAAGCAAGCATTTGAGTGTCATTCTTGCTTTAACTTAAGAACATCTTGGGGTCTTATCATCTAATTTTTTATTAAAGTGAAGCTTGGAGTATTGGGTTTTTACGATGAATATGTTATTCTCTCAGCATTTTTCTCGGATACGCTGGGATAATTAAAGCTACAAAAAGTAGTAAATGATAAAATTACTCATAGCAAGTCAAATAGTAAATGATATGGAATTCATATGAAACAACCAGCTCTCTGTCGAGAGGTATATAGCTAAGAGTTGGAAAATTTTGTTCCAAACCCAAATAGCTTGATTAAAGTTACCAAAAAATTAGGGACTTTATGAGAATGCTTTTAACACTCCAGGGACCCTGTGTGAGCATTACTGTACATTGACCTCTTCGCGGTTATCTCGTCGGACACATACGATACCAGACTTTTGGTAGTGAATCGATAATTGAAAAATTGCAATTCTAACGCTGAGGTTGGCTTTTAGAAAATTTTCATCGTGAATTCTATATCACTTCTTGGTGCTCTAAGGCAACGGAGAGAATATTATGTTTAGCCTTCGTCTGTATAGTGTCTTTCGCACTCTTGTTTGCCTGTTTTTTTCGTCAAACGAAGCATTTTTGCTGACGTTTCAATAGTCTTTTGATGCTTGAGAAACGGAAACTTCAACGCTAAGTGCGATTTTCGAAATGACTTCCTCTTGTTTTGCTCTACGGCGGCAAATATAAACTACGTCTCACACTCGATGCGCATCTTGTCCTCAACTAGGTTCTGTGCTTGCTGTCTACTAGCTTTCAATGGTCTTTTGATCGCATAAAGCTTAATGGTTTTGAAATCAGGTCTAATTCTTAAAAAATCTTATAGAGCGCTGTCAGTGCAGAAAAAAGTTACGTTTCGCACTTAAAGTAGTTGGCGCGTCTTGAACTTTGTAGCGGATTCAATCGATAACATATAAAGCAACATGTGATGTTTAGAACACCGTAGAAGAACTATTTCTTGAAACATACTATCGCAGAGGTATCGGTGAACCTGGCGCACTCGCCATATCAAATTTGACCGTGAACATGATTCATTCGAAAAACTAACAACTCGTATCGAATGATTGCGGTTGAAGCGATGTGGATCAGTGTCGGCTTTGGCCATCTTCGCTGCTTACGCACCAACATCAAGCTATGACAAATACAAAGCTGAAGCTTTTATAAGGACCTCTAAAAGTTCTTCAGACAAGACCATACCTACTCTAAGGTCATTATTCGTGAATTTAACGCGACAGTTGGACCTACAAGAACTGCTGAGGCACGTCACATTGGGATCTACGAACAAGAATGAAATGAACAAGGTGAAAGGATATCTGAGTTTATCATGACGATCCAGACCATCCATGGTAACTGACAATTTCCAAAGCTCTTTCTCCACGCTGGACAAGGGGGTCTCCCAATGGAGAGTACCATAACGAAATAGACCACATGTTAGTAAATCGAAGATTTTGCCTGACCAATTTCCCTGTAGTTCTTATATTCTGCACGAGATCAGATTACCGTCTCCTTCGCGCAACATTCCGTTTTTCGCAAAAAGGAGAGAAAGTTGTTAAATTTAAACAACAAAGCTCCAGAACTACCATAAACTGGAATGTATTCAAATCATTAGTCGGCTCTTAGGAAGATACCGTTGTCGACAACATCGACGAGGAATACGACCGGCTCGTACAATATCTTCAAGTTAGCGCTATGAAAGCCGAGAGTCCTGAAGCCACGATGAGACCCTCGTCTCCACAAACATTCGAGCTGATACGTCAAAGTGGAATTGCACGAGCTGCAAACACCAAAACCTCGCTTCCGAACTTGCGAGACGCTGCAGAGAAGCGATAAAAGAAGACATCAAAAAGAGGCGAACGGCAGTCATGGCAGAAGCTGCAGAAGCTGGGAAGAGCATTCACAAAGCCCAACTAAGCTTCTTCAATTACAAGACCACGATGATTGCACTCCGATGCCCTATGGGACACTCACAGCTTCCAGAAGGGCAATGGAGAAAATCATCTGCCAGTACTACTCTGATCTCTTCGCTAACCACGTACTCTTACCATCATATAGATTGAAGGAGGATGAATCTGTCAATCCAACGGTCCTCCCTTCCAAAATCACATGTTATGTCGTCGGTGAAGAACAGAACAAACCCCACCCGGACAGGATTAGACCAGAACACCTGAAGAACCTACCGCCAGTTCGTACCAACACTCTGGCTCGGCTCTTCACTCACTACCTGTCAAAATGCAAGGTTTCTATACAATGGAAAACAGCAAGACCGTGTTGTTCCTTAAGAAGGGAGACCTTCACAAAATCGGCAATTATCTCCGAATTGCTTGCTGTCCGTTGTCTATAAACCATTCGACTCGTCCTATGCAGGATTGACAAAACACTGGGCGAAGGACAGCCATGCGAGCAAGCTGGGTTCCGAAAAGAATTTGGTACAATAAACCACATCCACACGATTACAACAATCATTGAAGTTTCATGAGAGTACAAAATTTCGCTCTGTCTCACTTCCATCGATTTGAAGAAAGTCTTCAATTTAGTTTAATAGAAGCGGTTATAGAAGCTCTGGATAACCGGAGCGTCCCTACTCGGTACATAATGATCCTTCGTGAGCTATATTAAGATTTCACGACCAAAATATCTCCATTCCACAGCAATACCACCATCGAAGTAAGAAGAGGCGTTCGACAAGGAGATTCAAGTTCGACAGAATTATTCACTGCCACCCTCCAAAACGTCATGCGAACATAAGATTAGAACGATATGGGAGTGAAAATTGATGATTGGCAATTAAACCATCTCCGCTTTGCTGATGATATCGTTCTTATAATACCAAGCATCAGCCAAGCAGAACAAATGTTGACCGATTTTGACGACGCCTGTGGGAACATTGGTCTTCAACTGAATCTAAAGAAGACGATGTTCATGAGGAATGGGTGGGTTTTGAATGCCCCATTCCAACGAAATTTCCAGAATGCTCGAGTTACGTCTATCTAGGTTACGAAATCAACATGATAAATGATTTAACCCCAGAGTTGTGCAGGAGGAAACGAGCGGCTTAAGGAACGCTTAAGAGCATCGAAGATATAGTGAAGAGAACAAAGAACATCCGACTCCGTACCCACTTTTTCGATTCGACGATTATCCGTACCCTAATTTATGCATCAGAAATCTGGTCGCTATGTAAGCAAGGAAAGATCACTTGGCGTTATTGAACGTGCAGTTAAAAGGTTGATGCTAGGAGTATCCCGTATCTCGCAAATGTGGTAAAGGATCCAAAGTACCGACCTACGTCAACGATCGAAAATCAAAGACGCCGTTCTACACGCCAGGATATCGAAATAATGTGGGCCGGACACGTGATGCGCTTCAACGACAACCGATGGACGAGAGCCGTTACCGACTGGATTCCTCAGGATATTAAGCGCTCTACAGGAAGACCACAGAGTTGGTCCGATTGCGTCACAAAAGGCAGAGAAGAAAGATATCAAGCTCAGCGAATACTTGAAGCGAGGATGACCCACTGGGTTGCTCTTGCACGCGACAGGCAGAAATGGAGGTGTTGCTGGTAACCGCTCGAGTCACTCGACGATCAACGACACGGCAGGTGAAACAGGTAATAGAAAGCAAATGAAAATATACATAAAGGATAAAGCTCTCGGAGTTTATCAATCCTTGAGGGATGTGCCATGCATTCGTGATGATTTTCGACTTCTCTTGAGCTGATCGGATGCATATCTGGTCTTTACAATGACTCGCGTTAGCCTCGCGCTGTACCGAGTCAGTGTTGCTTATCCTCACAGAGAAGTCTGAGGCCTGCCCGGTACCTGTTTACCAACGTCGGAAAGATGGATGCCTTGGTGAGTCATGAGCGCGAGATTGAACCACTGATCTCGTGTGCGCCGTAGTGCACCTCTAACGACTGCGCCACATGCGCTCGGAAGATTTAACATGTAAATATATGTATGTATATATGTGTATTTATATATATATATGTATACGTACATCCCTTTGCGGACGGTGCCATTTTCGGCTGGCTGGCTGCCTGGATGGCCACGAAGAGAGGCTGCCCGCACCTGCTCCAAACTAATGTGGTAGTTTTATAATGAAACTTGCACTTTTTCTTCAACAAACGGGATTTCTGTAGCAATAAAAAGCTAAATATGATAGAACACACTTAACTAAGGCTATTTTTATTACACATGATGTAACTGCTCCAAATATGCTCTACATTTTCAAAATAAGAAGCCAAGTATTTGCACTATATTTAAAACCTTTGTCGAGCATTTCTATAGTATTATATTTTTGTTTGCGATTCAATCAAGTTTTTCTTTTATTTCTTTCATTTTTTGTATACTTTATTGCATAATACACAAATTTATCAAACTGGTTGAAAAGAATTTCTATGTTGAATCAATGTCTCAGGATCACATTTCTTGAAATGCGATTGCATGTGCAGAAATCGTTTCCAAAAGTAAGGATTTTCAAGACGCGCAGCATTAGCGTTAATATTACCAGTCATTCATAAAGGAGTCTTATCAGTGATGTTTCCTCGTTTTTGAAGGCAATGTTCCTTTGAGAGCTTTATTGACTCGAATTGTGTTGAAGCACGCACCACTCTTGTAGCCCGTCCGAACGGCGCGCCTAGCTGCGGGTCATATTAACCCTTATCGTCCGCAATATGTGGAGGGAAAAAGAACGTTAAAAACTTATCTTGATTAGCTAACGCGAGGTTGATAAATTAGTCGTAGAAGCTCGGCTGACGTTTCGGCGACCCGCCTTCTTTAGAGCCTGGGCGCATGTTGTATTAGTTTATTTGAATGATTCGGATGGTCTTATTTATATGCTGCCTAGGTCAAGTTAGAAGATCAAGTGAAGAAAGGGCGCGAGATCTCGTGTGATGGTGACGGACTCGTCCTTCCGATTCATTTCAGGATTTTGGGCGTTTATCCAAAATGCCTCAAGAGTCTTGCGCGTGGATGTTTTCGATTCCTGCGCTAGGATTGTGACAGTTACACCAAAAAAGTTGTAACTGTGTTTTTGCGTCCTATGTAAACCTAAAGGTTTCGTTTCATCTATTTTAGATTTACTATCTAGATGTTCTTTAATGCAGATAAAAAGTGGTCCACCCGTTTTGCCTACATACATAAACTCCGATGTAAAAATCTAAACAAACAGTGGGTCAACACGGCGAGTGCAACGGGTTTGGAAACTTCAGTAATCTCTCTCAAGAACAATGATCCTATTCGTCCGGCCCTATACCTTCTCATAAAAACACATAAACTTACATCTATTGATGTTCTAGTGTCTACCGATCCATCAACATACAAGGTTAGACCTATCACCAGTGGTATAGGCGGAACAACGGATAGAATAACGTGATTTCTAAACCTTATTTGAACTCAGGTGCTCAAATTCATACCAACCCATCTACCCATTACCCGAATGTTCCTAGATCACCTACGTTGCGCGAAACCAAACAACTCGCATGTAATGGAGTCATATGATGTTACCTCACTCTATACAAACGTATGAAATGACTCTGCAATGCAAGCCATTTTCGAACTCTTAACTGAAAATGAACATAAAGTAAATATGTACGGCTTCACAATTCAACAACTAATGACCCTCCTAGAACAATGTCTTAGTTGTTCAATTTTTCGGTGGTCGGGAAAATACTTCACACAACTCAGGGGGTTAGCCATGGGTCAACGTTTAGTACCTAGTCTTGCCATCGCTTTTATGCATAAGATGGAAGCTCCAGTTCTCGTTCACCGTCCATTGCTCTACTGCGGGTACATAGATGATTGTTTCATTGTGTGTTCCACACAAGAGGAAATGAACAAATGTTTCGAAGTCTTGAACGGACAGGCAGAGCATATAAAATTTACGCGAGAAAGTCTGAACGGGAGCTGGCTTCCATTTAAACATCCAAGTAAAGCTTTTGGATAGTTGCTATAGTACGAAATGGTATCGAAAACTAAGTAACAAAAACATTTTGGTCAATCACCTTTCCACTCATCCTTCACACATGAAAAAAACGCTAAATAAAAACATGTTTCGAACGGCTAAAAATGTGTGTACAGAAAGAAAGGAACGAATCATTAGACTTGGCACGAAAAATTGCCTTCCAACGGCTAAAAAACATTTGCTACTTGGGAATATTCAAAAAGTGGAATTAGGTCCCAAAAGAACAATACTCCGCACCTGGATCAAGTCCCCTTCAAACTGCCATTTATATCAAACGAAATTAGTAGCGTGGTTAAAAGGTGCCTAAAAAGATGCGGTCTTGAATGTTCCGTGGTAGTTATTGAAGTCCCACCTCCCACCCAACGCCATCAGCTGATCCGCAATAGACTTTATGATCGATTGTGCAGCACCAAAAACTGCATGATCTTCCCTAATGGAAAAGAGGAAGATTGTATGAGATCGGGCACAATTTATTTACTAGCATGTAAAACATGCGGGAAGAATATATAGGCGAAGCGGGTAGACCACTTTTCATCCGCATAAAAGAACATCTAGATAGTAAATCTAAAATAGATAAAACGAAACCTTTAGGTTTACATAGGGCACAAAAACACAATTACAACGTTTTTGGTGTAACTGTCACAATCCTAGCGCAGGAATCGAAAACATCCACGCGCAAGACTCTTGAGGCATTTTGGATAAACGCCCAAAGTCTCGAAATGAATCGGAAGGACGAGTGCGTCACCATCACACGAGATCTCGCGCCCTTTCTTCACTTGATCTTCTAACTTGACCTAGGCAGCATATAAATAAGACCATTCGAATCATTCAAATAGTCTAATACTACATACGCCCAGGCTCTGAAGAAGGCGGGTCGCCGAAACGTCAGCCCAACAATTAATTATGCCGAGGTTTATAGAAAGTCGAATTCTTAATATCTTTTCTATAATTACGCGAAATTTCAAAAATTTTATCGGAACGGAAAAGGAATACCAGATAAGTGACACAAATTAGCACCCTTTTCGGAAGTTATCTGAAATCGCTTTGCGCTGCTTGATTCGAGAGAAAGAGAAAGCAATTGGTTGGCTATCTGAAGTTTTTTTTGGTTTTGGAGAAGTTTACAGATTTTCTCTGAATGTAAAGCGTGATCTTCTTCCGCTCCTACAGCACTTATAAAGGCCTTTTCGAAACCCAAATCCAGTTTAAAATCAACATGATTTCTGCTATCAAATATTACTAAATAATTAATTGAAAGCTGTTTACAGATATAACTGAGAGAGCAAAGCAAACTAAGTTTGAAACATATGGAAAGCCTTCTTAGAAACCAAGCAAAGTATTGAAATCGACGAACTGAACTTATTATAAATTACTGAAAGTTTGGGAAAAAGCTTTTTCAGTTAGAAAGGTTTGGCTTGGAAATGAATAAAAGAAATAAAATTTTAATATGGCTATCAACTAGGAAGATGGGAATATGGGCTTATCCTCAACTGGCACTCTTTCCTTTTACTTGTCCCAAGCTTTATATTGCCGCAGTTTTCAATGCAAAAGTTTCTTCTCACGATCTAATTGAAAACCGACGTCGTTTTGTGCAATTCTCTGAGCAATTTCTGAACTTCTCCAAAAATAAATACTTAAAGTATCGGATATTTTAGCCTCCAAAATTGGTTTTCACACGTATAAATTAGCCGTATGGAAATCGATGAAGAGAAGTATCTTTCTACTGTCTTCTTTTTCTGATAAACTCCCTCTTTATCAATGGTTATTGAAAATTAGTCCCTGTATTTCGTACGTATCTTATTACTCTGATGAGTCCTCTTTTCGTACTGTCCATATGGAGTTTTTTTTTTTTTTTGAAGAATTAATCGCTCGAAGAGCATTGAATCCACTAACCTTTCCCAAGTTTTACTTAATTCCTGACCGGTTTTCAATAGTGTTAGAAATGATGGAGTCATGGACATGTACTTAGAAAATGTAACCAAGGTCTTCTTTTTCGATGGCAATTGCACTACCTTGATGGAACTCCAAAGAATGTTGGTTCGGAAACGCCACCGAAGACAAATATTACTGTGAAGGCCACTGGCGTTTGGATGGAAATTTACGAACAGGGTGCCGTCTACGTTTTAGCCCTTACCGGATCTAAGGTTAGCAACAAAATCTAATCTTTCTTGATTCCTCTCCTTTGTCCGGGAACAAATGAAAAAACGTATCCCTTCGCTAGGCAAGGATTTTTCATAAGAGCGTTGGTAATCATTCGAAAGCTTCAATCTCTGGCTACTGCGCTATAGCTCCTTTTTTGAATTTCAAGAAAATAAGTGCAGCGTTAAGACCGCTGAAACTTACTCTGCAGATTGGTTACCCATAAATCTAGGGGAAAATTCTGTCCTGTGAGAAACATGCGTATGTGAAACACAAATATTCTTTTTCTGCTGCAGCGTTGAAAAAGACTCTTCAAAACGGCTACATAGCGCAGTCCAGAGATTTGAGATTTTGAATGACTATTATTAAATGTATATTTTCTTCTGTTTAGCAGTTCCGAGGTGTTATTGATATTATTTATTGAATACAGCGAAGCATACAACAATACAATCAGTAATAGCCACCTCGAATATTGTGTATTCAAGCTGCATTACTGAATGTATTGCTGTATGCTTCGCTAATATTCAAAAAATAATATCAAGAACACCTCGGAACGGTCAAACAGAAGAAAATATTCATTTATGCAAACTATCCCGAAGTTAATAGAAGTTGGTCTTGGGATTGACTATTATTACTCTTACGAAAACTTCTTGCCCAGCGAAGAGGGTCGTTTTTTCATTCGTTCCCGGATAACGGAAAAAACCACCTGCTCAGTTACTTTGTAAATCCTAATTTATATCGTCTGAATGAAATTACAAAGGCGAGAAAATTGTTATCATTCAAGGAACAGCCAACTAAACATGTAAACCAAGTGGTGGAGTCGAATTCTGTGTCTATTCTGTGGCAAATACCACAAATCGTTATTATTACTGTTGCTGAGATTCTTTTCTCTATTACTGGCTACGAATTTGCGTATTCACAGGTGATTTTTGACTTTATCTACTTAAATTTGTGTACACTTAGTGCCCGGCTGAGTATGTTTTTGTAGATGAAAAACTGTGTCACGAATTGCAATGTCGTCTCTGAAATCGTTAGCGAACTGGTCAGGAGAACTGTCATGTGGTAACCACGTTTCTCCTAAATCGGAGACAAGTCCTGGCGGTTTTGTTTCTACAACTGAGCGAACAAAGTCGATCGAGCTAAGCAATGTCACTAATTAGTAGATAAATCATCGAATCATACGCTTTTTCTCAATGGCTGCGAACGCCTCACCATGATGAACTGGAGAACGATGGAGACTGATCTGATGCCTATGAAAAAGCAAGTTTTACTGATATGAACCACAGAAGGATGCGGATGGAGCAGGGATAGGGTTGCTCTTTCATCGAGACCACGATGAAAATTTAATTCCTCCAGAGTTCACCAAACTAAGCCGTACCCGCGCTCAGCATAATTGCTTTGATCCATGTGAGAACGTACAAGGATGGTTATCACAGGATTCGAAAGAGATTCGACTTCATCGGCAATGAGTGACATTCGTAAAAAAGACAAGATCATTTTGCAGCAGAAACCCAATCCACACGCAAAAAGTTTGACGACTTTTGTGCATCGTCGAATAGCAAGAATTAGCGGATTGAGAGCAGTGCTCGAATCCGCAATTTATTTGGATATGAAGACAGATGGTGCAAAATTAAAATTGGAAAGTTAGCAATAAGTTAAAAATGGTTCAATTTTTGTTTGAACATTCTGGCGAATTGCAATACTGAATAGCATTCATATATAACTAATCGCTCTTACAGTCCGCTCCATCCATGAAAGCTCTCGTTCAAGCACTTTGGCTACTCACTACTGCCATTGGTGATTCTATAATCGTTCTAATCACAGCGTTTGATCTGTTTTCTGACATGGCAACAGAATTCTTTGCATATGCTGGTAGGCTTCTTTACAACAAGTATCCTTTATGTGTTTGCTGAGGCTCAATTTTGAATGAGACCATGGATATAACAACGGAAAGCTATGCAAAAGCAACTTTTCCTTTTTTCACAAAAGTAGGGTACTTTTTTTAATAATGAAAGGATCTATTGAAATTTGAGCGTGGTCTTAATAAAGCACTCGAAGGAAAGGTATAAGTAGGGTACTTCATAAATTTTTTGTTTGGTAAATCGATATACTTCTACTCACACTTATTCCCTTCAGGAGCTATGTGTGCTGTTATTTTTGTATTTGCATTGATGTCTATTTTCTATTACGAATACAACTTCTATACACAAGAGAAGAAGCCTGCCTTCCAGTCCAATGACGATGTTGGTGAAGTAAAAGAAAAGCATAGTATTCTAGACAATAAAGACCTAAGATTGAGGGTGAGTCATTGCCGAGTGGAGAGAAAAGATAAATAGGGAGAAGAGGAGCTATCTAATACGAAATCACTAAATTTTCGCCTATAATACTTTATTTTTTATTGCAGTCCTTCTCGTTCGATCCACATGATGGAGATTACGCTTGGACAATAGATGCGCGGTTAGAAGACTACATTCCCGATGAGAGATTCTAGAGTTCTTTGAAGTATATGTTTAATTTCAAAAAATTTCTATGTGTAAATTTCAGTGCACAAGTTTTTTTTCTGAATAAACATAATTCGAAGCATTTTTCTTTTTTGTCAATTCATTAAGCTTATAGACTAGTAGGTTCTAGAATCCTTTAAAGTAGTGAGTTAGGAAAGGAAGAATGAAGGTATTTCTATCGAAACAAATGGACAGAGGGTACAAAACGATTAGAAGACGACAAATGAAAAACCCATCTCATTCGCTGGAGAGGGACTTTTCATAGGAGTGTTATTTTCGCAATCTTAGAACTCTGGTAGTCCCACGTCGTCAGTTTTTCAAAAACCCTTTTATTGCGCTGTAAAATTGAAGATAAGCTTGTGCCTCGCATTACTGTTTTTGCCTAATCTCGCTTACATTTCGCTTAACAAAACTCCTTCCTTAGAGCGTTAGTACTCATTTTTCAGCACAAGTTTGGAAGAACTCAAAAATTCTCTTTGTTTTTTGGAAAACTCTTTCCATCTTTGATTTCCTTTGGTCATTTGATTTATACTTCAAATCTCGTCGGGCAGAGCTCTCTCTCTCTCTGAACTATTAGTAATTATCCGTTAGCGCAATGTTTCCTGATTCTACCGTGGCAATTTTTTGGAAATACGGTCTGGCAGGGAAATAGTTTCTGGTTTTACATTTCTGTAAGGTTGTTTACACGCTATTCCACAAGGCGGAGACCGTAGCAACGGGGGCGGCAGTGGTGGGGCAAAGCGGGACGATCGATGTGTTGTTATTCAAGTGGGAATTTTTGCTCACTTTGGAAGAAATCCACATGAAACGACTGACTAAGATACTACGAAAGTTTCTCTGCACACTGATATGCTTTTCAGCTTCCAGCGAATTATACGCGTTATAAATAATAAAGCGCAAGGCGGGTGTGAAACATAATCTTTGATCTGGTTGGTACAGTGTTATGAGAGGATCTTATCGATGAACGGTAACGTAATGCTGTAGCTAGAAATCTAAGCTTTAGGATGATTACTGCCAATCCTATGAAATATTTCTATCCAGCGAATGAGATCTGTTTTTCATTTGTCGTCGTCTAACCGAATGTATCGTATAAGGCTCTAAGTGGGCACCCAAAATGTTTTAATCGCTTGTGATGATTTTCTATGATACGCGGTTGCCTTGTCTACGCTGTTTAACACATGCAGCTGAAGAATTCTCAATCAAGTTCTTGCTAGAACGAGCTCACTTTTTGCCAGTGTTTGAGAAAGTCTTTGACTCATGATTTTCTCGTGCAATTCGAGTAGTATGCAAGACTTTCGCGAGCTTTTCATATTTACCAGTGACAGCAGTGTGACAGTGTGATTCAGCCCACATAGTTTTCGTCACCTTTATATTTTTGGTGCTGCTTTTAATGTTCTCCTCACCGACTTTTACAGTACAGCTTATTTTCCTTATTATCCTTGAGGCAGATGCTATTTGCTCCTGATCTCACGGCACTTGCCTGACGTTGTGACCTTGTTGGACCAAAATTCAAAAATAATGACCGTTTTTAGATATCAACAATATATCTCAGCTAATTGTACATTTTTCTGATTTCTTAGAGGTCATTGATCCACTGCTCATTGCTACAAGACAGAAGTTTTTAGTCCCAAGCTGATAGAATCCGCTTTCTCGAAGTCTATGGCATATATTTCTAACGCTCTAATACCTAAGATGTATATCTCGCCCATGAAGGTGAACTGATAAGAGGCAATACCTTTATTACGATAGGATCACAATCCGTGAAGTCCTAATTATGTTTGTAGTTGCTGCATTTTTGTGGCAGAAAATAAAAAATCATGCATTTTGTTATCAGCTTTTGAGGCTTTCAACTCCAAGGGTATTTAATCAAATCTGAAGAGACACCGTTTGAAATTTTTGTATAAAATCAAACATTGTGGCAAAATCTTATAAATAGCTCATGAGGCTCTAAACTCCATAAGCATACACCTGTTTGAGAGAATGTCGATACCTCTCGAGAACTTAGTCTTTGCAAAAATAGCAATCAATCCGTCACAAACATTTCTATCTTGTCATAAGTATTTACGCTTGCCCTCTAATAAAACCTTACATGCTGATCTGTTTATTCTCTTACTGATAATCTTCGCACACGTTATAATATTTCAATTGTCCAAGCCTGAATTGTGAAAAATTGTGAAGCAACGCGAAGAGCGTCAGCACACATAGGGGCTGGTTGAATCCCGACTTTTAGTGTAACTAAGCCTTATATCACTTTTGGTCAGGAAGTTGGTGCCGAATTTAGATATTTTAGCGGCGCTCCGAGTGCGTTAATCACAATGTAAATTTTAACAGTTTGTTCTGTCCTGTGAGGAGACACTTACATACTAGTACATTTGCGTCATATTGTTCGACTCAAGCGCAGTTTCAGGTGTGGACCGTAAACTCTACCCAACATTCAGAATTTTGAAAAAGGAAACTCTGCACAGGAACAGTTCATGTACAGGATTCATATACTCTATAACTCTGACGAAGGCAAAAAAACGAACGCTGAACCCATATTGCATAGACAAGCAGTTCCATTGAATATATGTGTAGGAAGCGATGAAAATACGAGGCCACGAGTTTGATCATTTGAAAAGTTAGTCATTTGCAGAAGTATCCCAAGAAAAGCGTTTTGATAGAACTCACAGCTGTGCGGCTATACATCATTTTTTGACATTTTAATGAACATTTTGCGGTATCTTAAAGAAATTACTCTGGTCAAGAACGACTTCACTCTGTCTATATCTAATTCTCATCCATTTTCCATCCCTTTTGAAGTGTGAGCCAACAATAAGTGCATGCACTCCGATGAATAGATGAACATTCGAAATGTTGACACCGGATCATGCAAATATCGGCAACGAACACTGTGATCGCACTTCTGCAATGTTGGAAATCTTCTTAAAAATGAGACTGCTGGGTAACTTGTCATAGAATTCTTCCGAAGCATGAACAATAGGCCAAAACACCATATTTATCATGGTCATGGTTTTACGCTTGGAATGGTCTATAATTTCTGTACACTTCTTCATTGATATTTAAAAAGTTAAACAGTTGTAGAAGCTTCGACAGATTTGGCGAAACTCCTGTTTTTTCTATCACAACTTTTCATTTATTGAAGTAGGTTTTTCTTGATTAGAAGGGAACAAATGGAAAACCGATTTCATTTGCTGGTGAGGAATATTCTATCAGAGTGGTGATAATCATTTGAAAGCTTAGACTAAATGCTATAGCTCTAAGCTGCCGATTTTTCAGAACATCTCTTTGCAACGCTTTAGCATCCTGATCAACAATTATGCTTCGTACTGGCCTTTCGCCTTCAGTTCTATCACGCGTACATAAGGTTGAAAGCCTAAAAGCATATCAAAGTGTGAAGAAATTTTCGTAGTATCTTAGTTTATCGTTTTGTCTGGAGTTCCTTCTAAAACAGAGGAAAACATCCTAATCGAATAATAGTACATCGATCATCCCGCCTCGCCCAGTCTCTACCACACCCCCTGCTACGGCCGCCGCCATTTCGAACAGCTTGTAAACAACGTTACCAAAAGTGTTAAACTCAATCTTATTTTCTCTGCTGACCGAATAAAAAGAAAATAGGAACATCGTTAGAATCAGAAAACATTACCATATCAGATTATTACTCATAGCTTGAAGAAAGAGCTATGTCCGGCGAATTCAAAGCACAAATCAAAGAATCAGAGAAGATCAAAAGAGCAAAAGAATCTTAAAAAAGCAACACATTTGTAAGCTCTTTGAAGCATGTGCTATAGTATGAGTACTAAATTCTAAGGAAAGAGTTTTGTTCAGCATAAGCGAGATAAGAGAAAAATTTGGATGTTATAGTATTACAGAGGGATTTTCAAAAAAAACTGACGACATGCGGCTGTTGCATCAAGTCTCAGCTATAATGGTTGCTAACATTTATATGAAAAGTTCCTTTCCAGCTAATAAAACCGCTTCCTCACTTGTTCCCTCCTAATCAGAAAGAACGTTAAAATATAATTACACATGATCGTTAACGAAAAAAATTAATAAATAAAAAATGTATCAGAACACTCAACGTCGCCCTCAACTAGGCTTTGTAGCTGGAAGAAACAGCGAAGTGAATAAAGAGGAACTAGAAACAAGACAATTTTTTCTATAACAATTGTTCAGCTAAATCAACAAAAAAACCTTCTGATGGCTAAAGACAGATAGATAGAAAAGTAAAATTGAAATGGTATTCGGAAATTACTCGAGATATTTCACGAAGTGCCTTTGGAATTCTTTACGGCTACTTGTCGACTCATGACTACTTAGTCGTAACATGTCTGTTTGAAGTTACAAACTCGGTCTAGAGGAATTGCCTCCCATATTAATTCGATTAAATATATAACGTTGTCTAAACAGGAAATACGACGTTGTTAAAAGAGTATCGAAGGCTAATAGTAATCGGAAGGCTTATAACTTTGGTGAGTCTATGTTGAAATTATTTCACTATACGTTTCCAATCAAGGTTTACAATATACGAACAATGACCACTAATCCGAACGAAAAAATTCTCCAAAATTGCATTACTCTCTGTATGCGAAAAAACTTTGTACAAGTCGAAATTGAGGTTGAACACATCTTTTCAGTCTAACCGTAGCAAATTTCCCTGGTATATCTTATTCTCCATGCTATCAAATCGGCAAAAAAATCTTCAACGCAGTGCTGATACATGACGTGGCAGTGTGCAGTCCATGAATGAGTGACTGCAGATTTGTGTGAATAAATAATTCAAACACACCTACAATATCCAAGTTTGCGGCACGTCCTGTACATCGTCCTGTCACAATGACGCCATTGCTGAGAAAAAATTGAGCTGCCTGAGCCACATCACCAACTGCCAAATCGCCATTGGTGGCATGTGATCTGAACGGTCTAAGCTTAATGTAGAAGATCATCGGGTAGTATAGCGATAGTTATAGTATGACATCATTAAGAAAGCCGTACGACTGTTTTTTCATAATATCTGTAATGATAGCGATAGAATCAGCTTTGATTGAACGAGAATAACGCAGAAGATCTGCGCCACATCAGTCCATCCACCCTTCATCAGCCACATGAGAGAATACAAAACATTCCGTCAGGATCAGATCAAACCCTAAATATTTTCTAGAACAGCAGATTCTCATTATCATCGGGTAGTTATTTATTAACCCCTTGCGGACGGTTATAAAAATGGACGCGCGCAGAGCGAAGATTTATTGAAACTTCTTGCGCATGCTGTATTTGATACCTGCTCATCGAGAACTCTTATTATAACTGAGTTTGTATCAATCATTCTTTTATTTCCAATTACTCAGAGTTGACGCAAGTGAGAAAAGGCTTGGTACTTATAGATGGTGAAAAGATTCTGGTCCGTAAGGGACAACCTTGCTTTAGTACAAGGCTTAGAGTATTGACATTATGGAAACTATTGGTCAGAAATAAGTATCTGTACAGAAGTGTTCTCGGCACCTTCTCCCTATCCGCACCTATATTCAGAAATAGGCATCTAATTATACCTTTTTGAGGCTTTGGTAATTATTCAACAGCTTGAATATCGAGAAACTGAAAAGTGCGTTTTATTTTTCAAACGGTTTTTTACATTCTACTGTAAATGTGGCGTAAAAATTTTGGTACTTTTCTTTTAGACGGCAGCCAATATTAAGCCGATTTCAGTCGCTGGACAGGATCTTTTTATAGAGGTGTTAGTAATCATTTCATAGCCTAAATCTTTAACTGCAAATCCGCGTCGCCGATTTTTTACAATATCCTGTATAACGCTGTAGCATCCACAGTAAAATTTTGTTTCTTTACTCGCTTTTCGCCTTCATTTTTGCCACGCGTATAAATCGCTGAAAGCACGAAAAGCTTACCAATGTGTACAAAATTTTTGGTTGCATCAGAGTCTACGTTTTTACGTAAAGTTTCTCTCGATCTGGTAAAGAAATTCCCATTTGAATAGCAATCTATTAGACACAAACGGTCGCACTTCCCTTTCCGCTCCATGAGTTGGCCGGTAAGCAAAGTCGCCGAGAAGATTCATAGCTGAGCAAAATGTGAAGAGAAACCACACCGACGACATCTCAGTATGGCCTGATCTACCGCATAACTCAAGCGGCAACTATTGTTATTTTATTAAGGATTTTTTCACCGCATCGACAGGACTTCTAGATAGAAAAGTAGATTCTGATACTACGGAAACTACCCTACAAACTGATAAGCTTTTTATGCTTTCGGCGGTTTATACTCATGGTAAAAATGAAGACAAAAAGAGAGTGGGAAGCAAAATCCTTTTGAATGCTGCAGGATCATTAAGAGATGTTTTGAAAATTCGATAACGTGGAATTGTAACTAGAGATTTATGCTTTCGAACGACTACCAACACTCCTATGAAAAATGCCTCTCCATCGAAAGAGATCGGCTCAAATATATGCCGTCGTCTGACATATAAGACCAAATTCTTTTTTCAAACTTAGGCATCTTTCGCTGAACAGAGTTTTCATTCAGACTCGATAATCAATCGATAGCACAGTTCTTAACGATCTCAATGATAGGCTTGGTTTTTGAAAAGGACGTTTCAATGCGTTGTTACAGCTTAAAAATTATTGAGTTTCATACTCGGCACCGTGTCGATCGTGCAGAGCAATTTACATGTGGCGTTCGGTGCGCACCAAGTGTAAAACCCAATACTCTTTTACTTAAAACGACGCTTAAAGAAATGTTTTTTAAAAACTATACATATCCTTGAATTTGTTAAGATTTGCGCTATCGAATGGGTGTGAAAGCCTCAGAGAAAAGCCGGTCTCGCGAAAAATATATAAACGTGCAACAAAGTTTTATTCTTGCTGCTGCAGCTCACGGTTTGATGCCAATATTGCAATATACATGCACATACCGTTTGAAGGCATGCGCGTCGCATGTAAAACGTAATTTTAATTTCAGTGCTGCAGCGCAATAAAGAGATTTATTGGAGAACCGAAAACACTATTGAATTTATCGAGATTTGTGTTATCAAAGAATTGCTGAATTCTCTGAGAAAAGCTTTGTTATACAGATGATGCTTGACTGTTGAATAACATTTCCTTTCCATTGCTATAGTGTAATATAAAGACCTTCCAAAAATAAAAGCATCTTTCAAATTTTCTAGATTTGAGCTATAGAATGACTACTAAAATCTCCAAAAAGAGCTAAAAATACATTTTGTACCGGACCATGCCAAATGATGACCGCGCGCTCTTCCTACAGTTACTCAAGCTACATACTAGAATTACCTCCACAAAGACCTCTATCAGAAAGTTTCGTTGTAAAAGATGTGCTTTCAAGTCACGTTCGCAAGACAGATGGTGCAAATGCACAATAGGAGATTGGAAGTTCGTTTATTTTTATACATTAACGTAATATCACCGTCGAAAAATGAAGGATTTTAAGAGAAGTTATCACTCTTCATTTCAAAAATCTTCGTAGAACGTTCATTCGTGATATTCCATTCTTTAAATAACAGCAAGATACCTCTGAGATAAAAACTTCACCAATGATCACCATTAAACCACCTCTAACATCCAAACGACGGGGTGACATTCCAGGCGTGAAATGTGATCTTCTTTTCTTCCTTACAGCGTTCTGTGATAACCTTCCAAAAATCAACTTAATCACCGAGACCCGCGAGATTTGAGCTACACAATGATTAATAAAATGTTAATGAAGAGCCATATCGAAGCTCAAGCCGAACAAATGAAGGAAATTGAGCGTGAAACATAATTTCATTTTCGCTGCTGCAGCGTATTGAAAAGTCTCTTTTCAAAGCTACACGGATCATTAAAATCGCAAAGATTTATGCTTCTAAGTAAGTGCCGAATAATTAGAAGAAAGCTTTTGTTCAGCGAGAAAGGTCTTCAACAATCGTGTATCTCCGCTGGCACACGTCATCCCTTAGGGGTCAATGAATGTAATAATAGCGTTACCAGTGCAATGAGCAACGGCTAAGGCTTCTCTGTTAGCTCCTGCTAGAATTTGCACCCCAAGCAACATGTATTCTCGTCTTCGTCCAAGTGTTCCGGAAATCGCTTAAATCGGACAGACTCCCTTTCTAAAATTTTGCGAAGGTACTTAACAAAATGATTAAAATGACTGAAACAATTCCAAGTAGTTTGGCAGGCAACTGTCATGGAAGAGGTGACTTCTGGACCAGCACTACGCCTCACACAGGGAATGTCGTGCATGTTATCGACCACAATCCCATCCTAGAATTCGACGGATATGTTTTCTGGCTAATAAGTGTTCAATTTATTTTCGTTTTTGCTTCATCCTGATATCAATTGATATTTACTGCATAAAGTTAAAATGATGGGTATTTCTATTAATAGAGCGGTCATCGCGAAGTTATGCCATAAGTCTACACAGTCTATCACGACATTGCCTGGTACCATTGGTAATCCCAAAATTATCTTGTATGATAGTGGGTCAATAGTTCAGTAAATGCAGCTAGCCTAACGAATTTCTTTTTTTCAACCTTTCTAAATCAGAGTATTTTCTAGTGCGGGAATCAACTAACTCGTTTGCTTGGTTAATCAACAATGACATGCGAAAATTTTCGTAACATAATGTCCATGTTTCAGTCTCGGCTCTTGAAAACACCTTTTTTAGTCGTTGATAGAAATCGCCTAACTAGACAGTTTTGACAAAGGATTTGAAGCAAACAAGGCAAAACGGTACTTGTCTTCTGAAGCTCACGTGTTCTCCAGTTTGCCGATGTAACAACGATGAAAAGTGTAAAAGAAAGTGTTGACCGGACATTCTTCACAAAGTTAAACTGCGATATCGTGTTGTCGGCAACTTTTTTCTCAAAATAAGCGAACCATACATTAACACATTTTACTCTTAGGTCCTTCTTGTTAGCATACGAATATAGGAAATCAGGGTAGAACAGGACGAGAGACTTTCTAACTTCTAAAAGATATTCAAGCACTAGTCCCTCACCTTTTATTTTCCAACCGCACTGAAGGCGTCTTTCTTTAGAAGTTCTTCCTATTTTTTAGCAGCTCTCTCTTTCATCGATTATGACAAAAAGGATACGTTGGTATAATTATGGCAGAACAACATTGATATTACATACCACATTCGCACTCGCTTAAATCTGCGCTTCATTCCTGACTATTTAGAGTTTCAAACATGGACAGCTTGTTAAGAGGTGTCCTGAAAACTGATAATACGAAGAGCTGAATGAATCCAATTTTAATGAGAAAGAAAACTACTTGTAGTCTTTTACCTTCACAAACACATCATCGCTTTTTTGTTCTTACATGAACGCAGAAACACTTTGACCTACACTGGTAATGCCGGCACGTGAATCATTCCAAAGACGTACGGACGTGAATACTCATATATCATACGCATCGCTTTTTTTATCAACATTGAAACTTCTATAAGGAAAAGAACAAACCTACGAGATATCATTTGAATAAGATTCTGTGGATGAAAAAATTGGACGGAAAGCTAGAACGCATTTGATGACTCCTAACACTAACTTTCGACCAAACTTGGCATTGTTTAATGAGTTGACGTTTGTTTTTGTTTAGACACTACAAAGTGAAACTTGCGAAAGGTCTACCGGTGTCGAATAAATGTTCTTGTTGACATCGCAAAGTGTACTCAAAAAAAAAATTGTATAGTTACTCAGTTCACAGTTCCTTCGTTCATTTTTACGATATAAGAAACAAGTATGCAATTCTCGTTGAAAATAACTTAAAGAACATCCGACGGCTCCCGTATCGCTTGTGTGAAGGCTATTTCAACTGAAACGACTTTTGATAGCAATCGTGCTTTTGTTGTGCAATAGAAATCACTTAGTTTCTCGAAGCATGTGTTCAATTCAATCTATGGAATTTTAAAAAGTACACCATTAGTGCGTCATATCAATGCTCATGGATTTCATTGAGTTAGCTATTGTTTTTTATCAACTCCGTTGTTTTTTGGTTTTCTGCGATTGGCAGAACATGCTGTTTTGGAAACTGCACGACAACTGACCGTCTGAAACGACTCACTGGCGTCCCTTTTCCAGGATACGCTTCACCGTACATTGCAATTTCTTTTGGAGAAATTGGGCCGGACCACGGTACCATATCGCCTTGTAACCCTGATATAGCTCCACTAGATTATGATCTCTTCCGCTCCCGTAAGAAGCACCTGCGGAGGAAAAAATTTGTTCACTGTGACCAGCTCAAAAGGGACCTCACCGACTACCACGATCGCCAGCCTCATTCTTTCTACGAGGAAGAAATCTCATCCCTGCCTAGAAAATGATTACATATACTTGGTCATAATGGTGATTATATAGTTAATTAATCAGTTTTTTCTGAATAAATAACAAGTGAATTCAGCGAAGTGCCTACGATGGAAATTATGAGATAACCCAGTACTTATACCTTGTAAGTGTTTATTAATTGGAAATAATAAGCGAAACAAAGAAAAGATGGATTCAAAAGTGGGGGCAAAATCGATAGAGATTGTTGGTGGAGGAATTAGGCCACAAACCTATTATTGGATGGAATTGATTGCATTGATTTATAGAATTGATAAGGAAATAGAATTGATAAATTTGAGCGTGGTCTTAAGAAAACACCAGAAAAGAACGATAGAATTCATTGCGTTAATCAGGTAGCACTCAATGAAAGACTACTTAACAATCGTTTGATCATGGAAAAGCAGAAGGATGAGCTTTGGAATCTTTCTTAGAGCAGCCGCTGTAGTCTTTTGAAATACGAAGGAAACGAATTACTTTTATCACATCTAGATAATGTAGAATTGCTAATGACTGATAAGATTGGTAAGCCTTCTTCATCCGCGCAAGAGCTGCTATTTGAGTCCTGTCATTTCTTTGTGGAAAGGTACCCCCTCACTCGACGAACGGGATGCACTAAATGAACAACAGTGAAAATTAAGATAACTAGAATGAAAATACTAGTAACTTATACTAACAATATGTCAAATACTATGTACATGAGCAATATGCTAACAATATTACTGGTTAGTTTTGTAATAATAGCCACTGATATAGAAATAACTGTAAGCATAACTAATAATTGATTACTTCACGGCCGATCTAAGCAGCATCCTTATTTATTTTGTTTCAGTACAGCTCATCGGAGATGTGCTCTTAGGCGTTACAGCCTTCTACAAGTTGTATAATTTGGGTCGAAAAATCATTATGTATAATACTGCAAAAAATAATGAAGTGAGAACTGTTCATTTTAGGGTTTGATGTTTATTGTCTCAGAACGCATGAATTGTTGAGTGTATCAAGCTATATATGCAACGCGGGTAAATGTTGACCGGTACTGATAATTAATGTAAACTGCTAACGATCGATGCTTGCTCTGTAGATGAATGTTGGCTGAATAAATGTTTTGAACAAAAGTTTAACAACATCACTGAACAGTTTTAAAAATTTGGGTCAGAAATATGCAAGTCCTCCAAAAAAGTGCTCTAAAAATTGATGAGTGTGGAATCTATCAAGGCTTTCCACGATCAGGTACTAAAAGTCTTACCATATGAAGTTTTCGAAAAAAGTTATACATCAAAAAATGTGCTGCTAATTCCAACCTTTGCATCTTCTTAGGAAATAAGAAGGAAGAAGTATAGATGCGTCATTTCCTCATTGATGTGGCCTTCTTCATGAAAATGGGAATTTTCAAGACGAGTGGGGTTTTTTTTACTAGAAAGGGCTATTATAGAAGGCGTTTAGTGAAATGTCATTTTTTCTGGTCATAAATTGTCTCCAGCGTCCAGTTCCCAATACACCCATTGTAGATTTCGAGCGACGGGGTGTTCACTCAGAACGTAAAACGCGATCTCAATTCTCTTAGTACAGGGCAATAAAAATCAATTTAAAAAAAAATAATTTCCGAATCTATACCTTTTGGAGTATCGAGCGATTATTGGAAATTTATTGGAAAGCCAGGTATAAACGATAGCGAGTCACGTGAAGCATTCCGAAAACGCAATTTTTGTCACCTTTTTTACAGCGCTTTAGAAACGCATATTTGCCATTCAAATTTAGATTTAAGTTTGTATTTGGAATCGCCATTTTTCAAGTTAGAATTTACTAAAGTATTGGTGATAAGCTTTTCGGTAAAAAGACAAACACGAATGCAAATCACAGTGTGCACACCGAGGACAAAACATAATGTTCTCTTAGTTGTTACAACTCACCAGAAAAGCGATTTCAAAAATCAAACACATCCGCAAAACCGCAATTTTCCCAGGTATCGAGTAGCTACTTAAGATGCAATGAAAAATCTGTGTTCGATAAGAAACCACGAAAATGCCCGTGTACCATAAGTGGTACACGTGGTCCTGGAAGGGTTAAAGAAGTCTTTACATATATCACCCAGAGAAAAAAATACAAACCCACTTCGAGTTTGCCATTTCTCACATGGCTTATGAAATGCTTACAAATAAAGCAGATTTTGATGGTTAAACTGTCTTTTATTCATAACATGAACTCTTTCAAAATACTGAGCAAGGTGGGTGGTTTGCACATGTCATCTGTGCCACCTGTTGTACCGCTGATCGTCGAGTGACACGAACCGGGGGCAACACTTCCATTTTTCTCTATCGCGTGCAAGGGTAGCCAAGTGGGCCCTCCTCGCTATGGGATTTCGCGGAGAATCATATCATTCTTCTAGTCTTTTCGTGGAGAAATCGGCTCATCAGGTCGGTGGTCTTCCTGTAGAGCGTATGATATCCTGAGGAAAGGGACTAGTCAGTAACGGCTCTCGTCCATCGGTTGTCGTTGAAGCGCATCACGTGTCCGGCCCACCTTATTTTTGATATCCTGGCGTGTAGGACAGCGTCTCCGATTTTCGATCGTTGACGTAGGTCGGAACTTTGGATCCTTCCTCTCGTTTGCGAGATACGGGATACTCCTAGCATCGACTTTTCGACTGCGCGTTCGATATCGCCAGGTGATCTTTATTTCTGCTTACGTAGAGACCAGGTTTCTGCTGCATACGTTAGGGCAGGGATAATTGTCGAGTCGAAAAGGTGGGCACGGAGTCGGATGTTCTTCTTCCTCTTAACTACACTCTCGCTGCTCTTTAACGTTCCCCAAGGAGCTCGTTTCCCTTGTAGAATGCCTCTTCATACGTCGATCGTGATATTATTGTAAAATGGAGATATTCTGGTCGTGAAACCTTAACAAAGCTCACGAAGGATCATTATGCACCGAACAGAGACGCCCCGGTCATCCAAAGCCTCTATAATCGCTTTCGTTTCCGATGAATCAAAGGCTCTTTTCAAATTGATGGAGTAAGATAGAGCGGGATTTTTTCTTCTCGTGAACTTCAGTGAGTGTTGTAATGGTGTGGTTGTGGTCTATCGTACTAAATCCCTTCGCAACCCAGGTTGTTCGCATAGCTGCCCTTCGTTCAATTTTCCGTCGATCCTGTTTAGGATGACTCGAGTGAAGACGTTTATGGAGAACGGACAGCTAGCAGATTGGGCGATAATTGCCTATGTCGTGAAGGCCTCCCTTTTTGAACAGCAACAGGCCTTGTTGGTTTTCCATTGAATGGGTACCTTGCATTCTGCCAGGTAGAGAGTGAGGAGCCGAGCCAGGGTGTTGATGAGAACTGGCGGCAGGTTCTTCAGGTGTTCTGGTCTAATTCAGTCTCGATCGGGTATTGCTCTCTTTTTCACCGACGACATAGCATGTCGGATTTCAGAAGGGAGAGCAGGTGGAATGACTGATTCATCCTTTTTCAATTTATATGACGGTAAGAGGACGTGGTTAGCGAAGAGATCAGAGTAGTACTGGCGGATAACTTTCTCCATAGCCCTTCTCAAAGCTGTTAGTGTCCCGTCAGGGTATCGGAGTGCAATCATCTCAGTCTTATAGTTGGCAAAGCCTCGCTGGGCTTTGTAAATGCTCTTTCCAGCTTCTGCTGCTTCTGCCATGACTGCTGTTCGCCTCTCTTTGAGGTCTTTTTTTATCGCTTCTCTGCAGCGTTTCGCAACTTCGGACACGAGGTTTTGGTTACCTGCAGCTCGTGCAATTCCATTTTGACATCAGTTCGAGTGTTTCCGGAGACAAGGGCTTCTTTGGGACTCTCGGCTTTTATAGCGCTAACGTGAAGATATTCTACGAGCAGGTGGTACTCTTCATCGATGTTGTCGACAACGGTATTTTCTTAAGAGCCGACTAATGATTTGAATACATCCCAGTTTATGGTAGTTCTGGGGCTTCGTTGCTTAAATTTAGCGGCTTTCTCTCCTCTCCTCGAAAAACAGAACGATGTGCGAAGGAGACGCTGATTTGATCTCGTGCAGAATTCAAAAACATCAGCGAAAATGATCAGGCAAAGCCTTCGATCTACTAAGATGTGGTCTATTTCGTTATGGTAATCTCCATTGGGAAACTCCCACGTGCACCATTGAGAAAGAGGCTTTTGGAATTGTGATTTACCATGGATGATTTGGGTAGTCATGATAAACTCAGATAGCCTCTCACCCTGTTCATTCCATTCTAGTCCGTGGAGTTCCAATGTGACGTTCTTCAGACGTTCTTCTTTGTCCAATCTTTGCATTAAAATCCTCGACAATGGTCTTGAAGAATGTATGACCTTCTCTGAAGAACTTTTCGAGGTCCACTTAGAAAGCTTCGACTTCGTCTTAACCACAGCTTGATATTGGTGCGTAAGCAACGAAGATGGTCAAAGCCGGCATTGATCCACATCGTTTCAACCGCAGTCGCTTCGCACTTAGAAGACAAAAATTGTTTTTCAATAATGTCAGTAAAAAAGGTCTAATGGAAATACTGCCATACCATCCGAGAGAATAAGAAGTGAATTCTATGCCAGTTACGAGAGACAATTTTGTTTCAATATTGATGTGTTGATCTTATTGTTGGAGCTTTACTGATTAGCTTGATGCACCACGTTGCAGTTCGATAATTTTCTCGCTCCACTAAACAAAGCGGAACTTACTGTTTATTATGCCTTTTCTTGTGTGAACAGTCCGGTAAAAAGAAACAATGGCTTCCATCGAACGAGTAGCCTATAAATACAAACACCATATTAGTGCTTTCTTCTTTCAAACATTACATTAGTAATATTTAAACAGTAATTTATACATGAACGATACGATGCGATATAACGGTAACTTAAAGAAAATGTGAGATATCTTCTCAAGTGACGAAACAGGTAAGACTCTAGTAAAGTGATTCAAGAGTAATGAAGAGTTTTGTCTGATATTGAATTGTGAGTTAACAAATTTATAGATTGGTCCTTGTCAACCAATTTTAGAAAAGTGAAAGTAGAGAGAGCCACGGAGAGAACAGCGCATAAGCTGGCATTTATCAAACTGATTACCAAAATACCTATTCTTTTCAAAGGAAAGTATTAAATTAGCCTTTTATAGTGTAATAATACCTAACGCCCTACTTTCAACCGTTTATATAGACCTCACTTAAAACTATAGTAATCTGGTAGCTCGATGACATGTTTTGAACCGGTTCTTATGAGGTCTGATTTGGGCATTTATACACTGCTAGACAACCGCCTATTTCGCCCTTCCAGACTCCTCAGTAGCCCAGTCTCCCTCGGTTTAGCCTTGGCGATAAACCCCCATATCACCTAGTGCATTGATGACATTTCTTTGAATTGAAAACTTATCCTCCCTACAGTTAAAGTCATACATAGAGATGCCTGGGGTCTGAAAGTTGGCTATATTACCGGTGGACTACATCGATTTTTCGAAGAAAGTAAAAGTCCGATAACTCAAAAAACTCTGTAACACTTCTTACAAAAGTTTTCATATCTCACATGAAACGTGGGAGCAATTTGAGAGGATTCGCTAACTATGTTTGGAAAAAAAAAACAAATTTTTGATTTCGTTTTCTCTTTCGAGAACAGCAAAATGAGCTTTACTCTCATATCATCATCAAATTAAGCATGGTACTGTCCCATATAACGATCATGTAAGACGCTCACAAAATAAGTGATCGATTTAACCCCCTATCTCTATTATACCTCAATTTCTAACAAACTTCCAGAACTTTGATACGAATCATAAAAATCTACACTCTTTGGGCGATAATTTTGTTGACGATGTTTTCAACCTTCCTTTGGCCTCTGAAGAGCTCAGTACACATGAAGTTGATGAGATAGTTGATAAGGTGGTAGCTGGTTAATAAGAAGTCTCGCGAGTACGGTAAATGAGGCAGGACTTTGTATCCGGGATTGTTTGTCTTCTACAGCGCCGCCAGTAGGACATGTATGACAGGACATAATTACTTCTTCGTATACTTCTTTGCTATAATCGTTCTAACCGTGGAATTTTTCAGCATAACCTCTTCGTGATACATCTCCAGGTCTACAAAGTGCAACGAAGCTTAACCACACCGCACTACTATGCTAATCGTTGCCGTTCTCAGATGAAAGGCGAGGATGTATATCTTGCTCGACGTTGGAACGATTTAGAACTCCCTAGTTTTTGTTGAGTAAGAGAGATGACGACAGTGCTTTAAGAAGCAAATTTTTTGATTGTCGTTCAATTCGTGTGGCACCCATGTTTAGAAATTTTTTCATTTTCCAACTGGTCGAGACTCCTACACGATTTCGATATCTACAATGAGTGGCTTCACAAGTTATCGAACAGCGCGTCTAAACTTCTTTCTACGAAAATCGTTGATCATTGCCGTTAGTAACAGAAACGCGCTCGCGGCCTGTCTCAACCTTAGAATTTTTCTGGGCAATATTCTTAATCAGAGATTGCATCATGCGTTCAATACTTCTTTATCGGCTCTATATTATAGAAATATTTATACAGCCGTTTGGGCTCAGTGCGTTCTATTTTGGAACAGTGAAAGAGATCTGTTGAGGTTTGGGTACTTCTGATGCTTTTAGTCGGGAATGTCTACTCGTCTAACACTACAATCATCTAGCACCAAAGTGAAAATACCTGGTGAGCATTTCACAATCGTAAACGATATTATAAACAACGTTGTCCTTTCAAAATCTGCCCTGAATTTTACTCCCTCTTTCAGCTCTCCCTAAAAAATGGAAGTAACTTCTACTAATCAAATTAAATCGGAATTGATCCGCTGAGTTTCAAATGGCACCTGCAGTGCTACCGTTTGCCTCGTCGCGCGTCAAGCAGTGGGATTTGCGGACCCAGTCATAAGAATATGAGAATTCATTGGTAATTTGAGTTTCTGAGAAGACATTATCATTATTAAATGATGGATCACTATTTAAAACAACTCTTACGAAAATTAGAAATATCGCGCAGATGTGCTAAAAACTCCTACCTTTTCCTGAAAACCATATATCCATAAGAAAACAAAGCGTCTTAAGGTTGAAGGGATGAACAATGGTGATAGCAGAGTTTCGAAATGTATACAAAGTGCAGAAAAATTTTGAAGAATTCCATTTTGTTGCTTTTAACATCGATATAAAATTTTTCGTTAATGATGGTGTTGATTCCAATGAATTGCCTCTTCAATTGCAATCTGCTTTACCTATTCGTTTATTTTCAGCTGTGCTTAAGTTACGGATGATGAAAATCAACGAATCGTAGTAGTGGGGTTGCACAAGATGTTCGCACACGTTTCCGACGTGATTTCCTCTCAAGCGCGTGTCAAAGCTGTTTTAAGCTCGTTCGCGGTAGTGTGACGAACAGCCGAGAGTTTTTCTGCAGTATGAACCGCACAGAGTAATCCATTGGGTTGAGATAAGGCGAATTCGACAACAATCGCCCCTGCTCCAAAAGTTCGAAGACTGCTCTTGACAGATGGCAATCGTTTAGTGAACCGAATGCGCAAGACTTCAGTCTTACTGAAACGTAAATTCGTCAGAGCCAAAGTGTTGAGCACTCCGAGGCTCACGTACACTTCGTAAGACTTGTGGGTGATAGCTGGCAGAGTCGATTTTGACGTTTCTGTTGGCGAAGACCAACGGAGTTTTTCTGATGGAGCAAATGTTTACCCAGATCATCGCAGAGGTCGAAAAATGACAGCGACCTAGTTTTGGCTACTGCGGACTTCGGCTGACCGTCCTTGAAAAGCTCACTTCGATTTAAGAAGCAGTCGCAATTATCAAAAGAAACCAAGGCATCTGTGAAGAAGCAGAGAAATGAGATGACTGATGTCTTCCCTTCTGTCAAACAACAGCCCTCTGCTCCATGCTCAGCTGCCGTTCACTTCGTTTATTTTATTGACGGCGGCTCATTCACTCTCTTCCTTGTTGTTATCTTGTTATGGTTGTATACAAAGGTTTGATTATCGAGGAAAAATTAGAAAATTGCTGATTTTTACGATTAATAACTTGAGCACAACTCAAAATAGCCAAATAAATAAGACAGGTCTTGAAAATTGAATAAGAAGTTCAATAAAATTATCAGCATGAATATAAATTTTTATATCAATGCTACAATGAACGACTAGAGAATCAACAAAACTTTTCCACGTCGTGCTCCCAAGTGGATAATATAAAAAGCAAGACAAACTAGTAATGCTCCATTGTCACAGGCTTTGTTTTATTGTCTTATTGTCCATAAGACGAATCAAATACTCCAATACAAGCTTGTAAAAGCTTCAACTCGCAAATTATATTGATAATCGAGAAATTGTTAACAGTTATCGATAAAGAGGTATTACACCTAATATAGAACATCGTTCTTCACGAAACGATTCACTGCACTATAATTGATGTGGCATCTTTTAACTACATGTGGCCTTACTAAAGTTGCTTTATTCATATTTTATGGCTCACTGACAATCGAACCCACTTTAGAAGTGGTACAATCTGAATTTCATTGAGAAAACCAGCTTGTCATTGTAACGTGCTACGATCGCTGCGCGTCGCGCCTCCAGCCGTGTGAAAAACCAACGTGTGACTCAGCGGGCTAATAACTATCAGCCAAATGATGCAAATTGTAATTTGACAACGACTTCTTCTACTCAAAATATAAGGTAATAGAGACTCGAAACCTTCCATTCGGCGGTTAGTTCCCATTTTCAACTGATTTTGTTAATTCAAAATCAGCAAATCTACGGTCACACTATTAACACATAAGGTAAGATTTCAAACTCCCCTAGGTGTTATGAGAGGGCTTTCACAGTCCCCTCTCCTTGGCAATGAATGTCGCCTCCCTGGCACCCACCTTGCTAGGCGGTTTAGAAGTGTTATGAACATTGGTGCTAGGGACGATTACAACACCAAATCCGTTTTCATATTAAACATTTCAAGCTCAAGTCAAAAGAATGTGATTGGAGTGTATATTTTTGAAACAATTTTATTATCGCACTGTACCAGCGAAAATTATGTTATGCTTCTTTTTCAAATTAGTCTCGCTGAACAAAGGTTTTTCTGCAGACTTTTAGAAGTCATTTGATATTTTAAACTTCGCCTATTTCACTTATACATTTGATTTTGGAAAAGGATATTTTACTGCGCTGTAACAATCAAAAAACATTTTGTTTCGCTAGATCAGTCTCTTCATCAGCATCTTTTTTCGATTGAAATAAACTTGCCTTTTGCTTTTTTCTCAGATCTAGTTAATTATCTAATAGCTCAAATCTGATGAATTCAATGAGGCACTTCTTTTTCAAAATGACTCTATCATCATACTATAACGACAAGAATAAGATTATGCTTCCTATTCAAACATTTCTCACTAAACAAAGTCTTTCCTTAAGACTTTTAACAATCTTCCGGCACCTTAAATTTCGTGAATTCCAGTTATGTGTTTGGTCTTCAAAAGAGCATCATGTGCGCGCAGCCAGAAGAACTTTACATTTCGTGAATGCTAACATCGACATCTAACCACCGTGCTTCGCCGTTATGTGGATAGGAAATTTACAATAAGACCGCTAAGCTATTCCGATTTTTTCCGATGACAAATTCACGGAACCCAATCTTCTTTTGATTGTTATAGCACATAAAAAAGTCATCTGTGGTACCGAATGCATTCAATGGAATCTACGAGATTATGCCTATCGAGAATTAGCTAAAAGGCCAAAAAAACATTATTCAGTGAGAAGTGTTCTTACGACACTTTGACACTTCATTGATCTGATTGATTTTTTCGTTTCACTGTGCCTATCTCACTACTTCCACCATTCACTTCGCTTGATCGTCTTCTTCCCGAACGTCATAGAATACTGGTTGAGCAACTCTCTTTGCAAGCTCAGTGATAGCCTGAGTGTTGCGTTCCATAAGGCGTTGTTGTTGACTGCCGGGGAGAGTTAAAGGGTGGAGCTCGGCTCCACGTGTGCCGCGACGAACATCAAAAGCACTCGGCGTCCGTTCCATTAAGAAACATATTTCTCTTTCTGCTGTTATAGCGCAATGAAAGGCTGTTACAAAAGTGAATTACTACTCACACCTTGGAAGCAATTAGAAAATATGTTTTTTCAAGAGGTCGAAGCAAGGTGCGGATAACGAAAAAGTACCTAACTCTGCAACTAGATAGATTAATGGTCATGTGCATGTGAAATAAGAAAGTAGCAATCACTCGAGAGAAAAACTGCTGTAATGGTAATGAGAAAAATGGTAACGCTAATAATTACAAAAAATAAGAACAAGAAGAACAAGACGAATAAGGATGAGAAATGGCTGTGCTTACTCGCGCTTGTGTCCACCAATAAAGAACTGTTTCAAAACGCTTCACCATGGGAACTAATGTTATCATGAGTCGATATATAATTGTAGTAATACTTTCGGAAAATGAGAGTCATTCTCTCCTTTCTCATATGAGATTCACGAGCACCCTGAGCGGCACAGTTCAGTGGTAAGACAACACAAGAACCGACTTTACTTTTTGGAGTCTAAAGGCATAAGTCGTGCATCACATAAGAGGTGCTAATTCGGTGACAATTTTTGCTTATTCTACTAAAGTACAAACAAGTTAGTGACTAAATTCATGTTCGCCCGTATATATAATTATAAATATACATAAATAAATTATAGAAAAATGAACAAGTAAACATATATATATATATATATATATATATATACATATACATATATATCCACGGACCTCCCTCTTTGAGGGATCCCGCCCGGTTAGTCGCGAGGGCACGTGGCGCGTCCCCAGGTGGTGGATAGGAGAATAGACGCGAACCGAAAGCGACCGTGTGCTTTTCAGAGACGCAGGTGGATTCAGGGGATGAGCTCCTTGCTGCTGCAGCGCCGACTTGACAAAAACTCTATTTCTACGAGTCAAGTTGGCCAAAACCTGCAATCATGCGGCTGCGAGATACATAGGAGGCGGTTAGGAGTCGCGTTCAACAAATAAGCTCCTTTCGCTCCTCCGAGAAAGACTGGCGAGCTACTCATGAGTAACCAGCCCAAACGTCTAGAGCCTGGCAAGCTTTACGTTGAATATCAAGATACCAGAAACACTAACAAATATTGGCCTCATTCCCCTGACCCCGAAAGAGCCTCTGGTACGGCAGCGCCAGGTGGGACGAGTACGGAGAGGCAGCTAAAATCTCAGAGCCGAACTAGAATGCCAAGACCGAAACGGACTAAAATGGCGATCTGTACCTACAACGCAAGAACCCTTGCTCACGAATCCGCTGTAGAAGATCTATTGATTCAAGCAAGAAGAATAAGGTACGACGTCATTGGCCTGGCTGAGACGAGAAGGCGCCATCGTTTTCACGCTGTCTATGACACCGGAGAAGAACTGTTCCTTGGAACATGCGATCGCAGAGGTGTCGGCGACGTTGGCGTCCTCGTCAAATAGAATTCGACCGTGAACATCGATTCGCTCCAACAACTAACAACTCACATCGGACGATTACGGTTGAAACGACGTGGTTCTATGCCGACTTTGACAATGTTCGTTGCTTACGCACCAACATCAAACTATGACGAAGACGAAGTCGAAGTGTTCTATATGGACCTCGAAAAAATCTTCAGAGAACATCACACATTCTTCAAGGTCATTACCGGATATTTTAACGCAAAAATTGGACCTAGAAGAACGTCTGAAGAACGTCACATAGGGACCCACGGACTAGAATGGAATGAACAGGCTGAAGGCTATCTGAGTTCATCAGACGACTCAAACCATCCATGGTAACTCGCAATTCCAAAAGCCTCTTTCTCAGCGATAAACGTGGGAGTCTCCCAATGGAGAGTACCATAACAAAATGGATCGCATCTCAGCAAATCGAAGGTTTTGCCTGAGCGATATCGCTGTTGTTCTCAAGTTCTACACGAAAACAGACCATTGCCTCTTTCGCGCAACGTTCCGTTTTTCGAGGAGAGGAGAGAAACCTGCTAAATTCAATCAACGAAGCCCCAGAACTACCATAAACTGGGATGTATTCAATCATTAGTATGCTCTTGAGAAGATACCGTTGTCGACAACTTCGATGAAGAATACGATCGACTCGTTGAATTTCTTCACGTTAGCGCTACGAAAGCCAAGGTTTTAAGGTCACGAAGAGACGCTTGTCTCCGCAGACACTCGAGCTGATACGGCAACGTGGAATCGCATGAGCTACAGGCAACCAAAACCTTACGTCCGAACTTGCGAAACGCTGCAGAGAAGCGATAAAACAAGACCTCAAAGAGAGAAGAGCAGCAGTTATGGCAGAAGCTGCAGAAGCTGGGAAGAGCATTCGCAAAGCCCAGCGAGGCTTCGAAAACTATAAGACCAAGATGATTGCACTTTGATACCCTGACGGGACACTTACAGCTTCGAGAAGGGCTATGGAGAAAATCATCCACCAGTACTACTCTGATCTCTTCGCTAGCCATGTCCTCTTACCGTCATATAAATTGAGAGAGGACGATTATGTCGTTCCACCGGTCCTCCCTCCCGAAATCCGACATGCTATGTCATCGGTGAATAACAGAACAACGCCCCGTCCAGGAAGGATTAGACCAGAACACCTGAAGAACCTGTCGCAAGTTCTCATCAACACCCTGGCTAGGCTATTCACTCGCTACCTGTCAGAATGCAAGGTCCCCATTCAATGGAAAACCAGCAAGACCGTACCGTTGTTCAAAAAGGGAGACCTTCACGACATAGGCAATTATCGCCCAATCTGCTTACTGTCCGTTGTCTATAAACTCTTTACTCGAGTCATGCTAAACAGGATTGACAGAACACAGGACGAAGGACATCCATGCGAACAAGCAGGGTTCCGAAAAGGATTTAGTGCCATAGACCACATCCACACGATTACAGGACTCATTGGAGTTTCGCGAGAGTACAAACAACCACTCTATCTCACTTTCATCGATCTGATGAAAGCCTTCGATTCAGTGGAAAAAGAAGCGGTTATGGAGGCTCTGGATAACCAGGGCGCCCCTATTCGGTACATAATGATCATTCGTGAGCTTTATAAAGATTTCACAACCAAATTGTCTCCATTCTACAAAAATATCACCATTGACGTAAGAAGAGGGGTTCGACAAAGCGATACAATTTCGCCAAAACTATTCACTGCCACCCTACAAAACGTCATGCGAACATTAGAATGGGACGATATGGGAGTGAAAATCGACGGTCGACAATTAAACCATCTTAGCTTTGCTGACGATATCGTTCTCATAACACCATACATCAGCCAAGCGGAACGAATGTTGACCGATTTCGACAACACCTGTGAAAAGATTGGTCTGCAACTAAATCTAACGAAAAGGATGTTCATGAGGAGCGGATGTGTTTCGAATGCCCCATTCACGCTCAACGGAACGACAATCTCCAAATGCTCCAGTTACGTCTATCTAGGTCGTGAAATCGACATGATGAACGACCTAGCTCCAGAGTTGAGCAGGAGGAAACGAGCGGCTTGGGGAACGTTTAAGAGCATCGAAGATGTAGTGAAGAAGACAAAGAACATCCGACTCCGTGCCCACCTTTTCGACTCGACAGTTATCCCTGCCCTAACGTATGCAGCAGAAAACTGGTCTCTACGTAAGCAGGAATAAAAATCACTTGGCGCTATCAAACGCGCAGTCGAAAGGCCGATGCTAGGAGTATCCCGTATCTCGCAAACGAGAGAAAGGATCCGATGTTCTGACCTACGTCAACGATCGAAAATCGGAGACGCTGTCCTACACGTCAGGATATCAAAAATAAGGTGGGCCGGACACGTGATGCGCTTCAACGACAACCGATGGACGAGAGCCGTTACCGATTGGATTCCTCGGGACATCAAGCGCACTAAAGGGAGACCACTGACCCGCTGGTCCGATTTCTTCACGAAAGCGATAGAAGAAAGATATGATGCTCAGCGAATCCTTAGAGCGAGGAGGACCCACTGGGCTACTCTTTCACGCGATATGGAAAAATGGAAGAGTTGCTGGTACCCTCTCGAGTCACTCGACGATCAACGGGACGACAGGTGATACAGGTGATATATATATATATATATATATATATATATGAACATTTATATGTATATATATGTATATATATGAATATATGTATATATTTTTTATATATAATTGGCGATTGTTTAGCGCTTGGAGACGTCTTTATCTTTTTTTTTTCGGCAATGAACTTGAGACATTTCAGTTCCTTAACTAAATGACCTAGTGTTGACTGGAATTCCATGATCATCTGAAAGTGTATGAAAGAGGTGGAAATAACTGCTACTTTGCCCCATGGAAATTTTCTCTATTTGTTAACGATTGGATTTCTTAATGCTCATGTAATACATAGTTTCAGCAGAAAGAAGGCAATTATCAGAATAGAATGCCAAAAAACTTTGTAATTAAATCTATCGAAGAGGGTTTTTGATCAAATTTAGTGGGATAATTGGAAATACCTATTCACAATATTACCAGGTGCATTTCTCTATCGATGAGCACTTTCATCCTTCAAATGTAAGTTTAATACGCCAAAGTCAAACACCAGTCGATAACGGCAATTAGTCTGATATACAGCTTGATTTTCTCAGTTTGCTCAGAAAATCATGGCAGCTGAACGAGCCTTCATGTGCAACTCACAAGCTCCTCAGATTACAGTAGCCAGTCACCTTTCGATTACTATTTATCCATTGAATTTGTAACCATATTTGTTGCTGTCAAGTATGCCAGGGCAAAGACTATCTGAGACAAAAAGGATTAGTCTTTTAGTACCCCATTGCCATGTCACCTGTTGTTCCAATCAAGGTCTTGTCTGCGTTCAAATGTAGTTTTCCTGCTGAATCGCGCAATAATCATTAAATGATCAACTCTTCATTTCAGAGTAAAGACGAAAAGCTTTGCAGCTAGCCTTCTTTAAAACGCGTCACTGGACTTCAATTGGAAGGGGCTGAACGCGTATCTGGCCTACACAGTGACTTATGAGATCTACCAGTCTACTATAGCAGAATTTTGTCCTCCTAAACATGTTTTACACCAATTTTTGTTACTGAGTTGATAACGATAGAAATTTTCAAGAGCGAGATCAAAATGAGACCGATCCTGTTTGTCTTTTGAAAACCTCTGAATACCTCACATCACGCATACTATTATTTCGATCACTATTAACGCAGTCCTCGAGTTCAATAAAAGCCCTCTTTTGGTTGATTTTGATTACAATTTTCACTTCCGCTTTCATGGCAGAATGATGACTCATGTGAACGTTAATCAGACAATGACAACTTATAAGACTTACCATAATAAATTTATACTCTTTTTTATCTTGTAACGATATTGTCATCGGTGTTGAACTTCTTTATATGAAACAATTTAGAGAATGGTAGTGGGACGGCAAAACTGAGAAAAGGAATTTATTTTCTCCTCTATCTTCTGTTTCATAACTTATTAACGCACTACAAAGCGTCATGTAAAGAGGACACTGATCACCACACCCCGCGGAAGGCAACGACGGAAAGTTTCCACTTTTTCATTGACACGCGTTGCAATGGAAATATGAAAATATGGGAATCACTTGGGTTGCCCATAATTTCCTTCACAATATTGTTTTATTCGGTTTTTATTCTATTTTGAATCGGGTTATTGAGAAGAGGTTGTGCTAAGTTGGAGAATGCCCTGGTAGATTATACAGACACTTAGATACGGCCTTAGCACAATCGATGCCATCTAAACGGAATGGGCTGCCGCAAAGTGATGTCTCGATCGGCAGCTCATTAACAACCGGACATGACCGCGCTGTATGCGTAACCATCTGTGAAAGTCTTCTGCTGAGACTGCGTACGACTCTCATATTATACACCTTCAAAAATGAGTCCTGAGTTTACTACGAGAGCACCATCTACCACGCCTAGTGGCTGACTAGTGGCAAAAGCCCGCCAGCTCAACCAAAGCCGTGTTCCATGCTCGGAAGATTATACCCTTCGTCGGTTCTGAGCATTGGAAGGACACGTTGCTTTAGGAAGCTCGACAACAATCAGATAATTAACGCCGGCGTCTATGGGAATAACTCCGGAAGACGGTCGCAGTACTGCAAGAGAAGCGTCTTAAGCGACTCAACGTCACCCTTCTCCAGAATAATGCTCGACTTCAAAATGCATTTTTTAGAGAAACTGAGCTGAACCAAGGCACACGCGTGTAAACCTGGCAATACATCTCTTCTGCCCTAAAGCGGCATGTGCGGGATCAAAAATTAATGACTACAACTATCTCAAAATGGACTATAAAAACGCCTGTTTTCCTCGGCCTCAATCTATTTGAAGGAAGGTATCCAACCGTTGCTGAGCAAATGTTGCATATCACTGCGGTTGACGACCGCTGTATAGTTGATTGAATGCTTTCTTTTAGATGAATAACAATTGATATAACAAAAGTGTTATAATGCGAAAGAATTTATGTGGTGGTTCATTATTTGATATATCGAGGTTCTCAAAAAAAAATTACCGTGTTCAGGTGATGGATTATATAATATGGAAAAAGAGAATATATGTCACAGAAAATATTTTTAAGACAGGTTTAAACAAAAAGGACGTTCAGGTGTGGAAAAGCTTCTATGTTTCAATGAGGAAGCCACATCTTTCCGTAAAGGTTTATATCTTCAATTGCTATTGAATGTTTTACCATGATTTATCTATGCTTTCGCATTCACTCGATATCTTGAAGAGTTTTGATTTCAGTTTAAGCCTGGCTTTTGAAAAGATTTTTATAGCACATTCGAATGGAGGAGGTGGAAGCGCCGTGGCCGAGTGGTTGTGATCCTCATCGGGGCGGGCGTGGGGCGGCCTTGCCCCACCCCCAAAGTCTGCCCTGTAGTCAACAATGGCACCCTTTGGAATGCTACAGCCAGGCTACCCCCGAGATTGCAAGTAGACTCGATCAGAAAATATTCTACGACGTTCAAAAAGAAGAAAACGAATTGTATTTGAAGCAGTGGGTTAATGCAGTGAAAAAAGCACTGTGAAGAAGGATCAATGAAGTGTCCAAAAGTACATCCAAATAATAGAAACGATTATGTGTAATTTGAGGAGTCTATAGTTCGTCTTTACAATAGTTTTTTACAATTTGATGAAAACAAAAAAGTGAATGTCAATGGAGGGAATTTTGTGGACATAGTTTTAGTCAATAGTACATCACCACGTACCTAAACTTCCCTTTTTTGCAAGATGGAAGCCGCGTAAACGAGATGGCGGCACTTACCGAAAACTTCTCCACTCTTCTTTCGACGATGTTGTAAAACTCTTAACGAAAACGCATATTCTGCATTGTGCGCATTGAGCTGAATCTCATATAAAGGGGTTTTTAGTATCTAGGCAGAGTAGTCCTTGGTAGAGCTTGTATTCTTCATGCCGAGAATACTTTCTGAGCAAAACTCAAATTCCTAGTCCTCAACCTTCAAGTCTTTTGCTCAACATATTCATATTTCCTCAGTAACCAAGAACTTACAAATTCAGCTCTAGTCGACTACAATTTGCCGTAACTCATACATTTAAGTCAGAACCTTTTGCAAAGATTTGTACTTGTATCAATAAACAGTTCATACCTCCTACTCTTTCACTATCCCAATAGTCACTCAATATCTTGAGAAATGGGGTTTTTGTACTAGGTGTGGTTTCTGGAAAAGTCTCCATGGTGCGTAGCATCAACAAAGAAACAACGCTCCTCTTTTTTGGGGAGGTATACCCTATGGGTAAACTTCAAAATGGATTTTGTTTGCAGTTAGAAGGTAAAGTTTAGATAATGAAATAAACATCATCGAGGAAATTTCGATAAAAGATTTTTCGTAACATCCACGCTAAATAGATATATATATATATATATATATATTATAGCATATATTGTATATAGAATATATAGGATATATATCATAGAGCACGCTAATGCGCTTTAATAATCAGCATTTTTCGATAGGAAAACGACATCTCAAAAAAACAGTTTCCACTTCTTGTTATGCAATCTTGCTGCCTATCTTATGAGAGTGAGACCATTTTCTCCAAATCATTATTCTTCTGACCGCCATAGCCAATAGTGTATTCTACAATCAACTTTTGAACATCAGGCATTTAGAGCCTATAGAAGTCGATTTATTTCTCTGACTTAGATTTTACGTTACATCAAAATAACTGTGCATCGATTATGAAAGTATGCAGTACAAACTGTGGTTGACGACACCTTTGACAAGTCACAGAATATCTCCTCATTTGTCCTCCCTTGATAAGCAGCCACGAAATTCCTAAATTCCTAACAGTATGACTTATTTTACAATAAAGTACAGTTATGGCTGGGGTTTCATAGGTATCGCCTTCTGCAACGCTTGAGAAACCCTCACAGGATAATCAGTCAACCACTTCTAAAGGCGAATCTCCGAAGGCACTGAATGCTGAGTGGTCGAATATTCAGTGGTGTGGAGTGCGCCTTTCGAAAAAGCACACATTCATATTTTCCATTTTTTTTTTTGAATTCAAGGCCTCATACTCAAAATTTCTAAAGAATACTTTATGTCACTTTTTTCTTACCTTGCCACCTTTGAAAAAAAAAAAGTTGACCCTTCCAGCTATAGAATTTGCACCAGTTTCCCACAATATCATTAATATTATTCCCTTCATACTTCCATCTCCTAGGACTTCATAGGCTAGCATATCTTGTAGCAACTGTGGAATCACCATACTTCGCGCACTTGACTCAACTGCCAATCCGACATGCTATATAAGTGGGCATTTAATTGCTTGGGAACAACAGATGCGTGCACCTAAACTGTTAGTAGCATTGGCATACCGATACAACAAGCAAACGAGAAATATTCCGTACTTATCTGTTCTTCATAAACGATTGTGGTTTCCCACAAAGCTCTTCTATAACCTGAAAGTATCTTGCACCTTATACGTAAAATTCAAATAACGTATAAGCCAACAAGATTTGTGTTTGTGAAAAAATGCTTCTATTACTATCTGAAGAATAAGTAAGAACCCTAGTTGAATACCCTCTAGCGGCAATAAAGATCTAAATTTCATTGGAAAACTATCACAATGTCATTAGACCACATCCTGCTTGCCGCACGAGAAATTAACGTCGTACCATATCCTTGACAGATATATATACCATAGCCTGCTTCATCTACCACTTCTTTATCCTTTGAACGACTGTGACCAATCTATTCGAGTTATTGGTTCTGAGGAATGTGAAGATGGCAAAACATTAACCAAATTGATTTTATTTATGAAACTCGTGGTACTAGTTAAATCATTAAAGATACCATAATTGATGGATGGTGAGAGAATTGGGAAAAATTTGTTTGTTTGGTCTGTTTTTTAGAATCGTTTTCTACTTGAAATTATTTTTATTTAACCGCTTTAGCGGGGGTAAGATTCCATAAATATAATTAGTGATGTAGAGTGATCAGAGAGATCGCAAAACTTTTGCGTCAGCCGGGACTCGAAACCATATCTCACTCTATCTGGGAGCACGTGTTCTAACCCGTTGCACTACTGACGCCTAGTGGAAAGAGTGGTGTGCAAGATGGGCGTCACCCACCTGACGCGAAATTTTTGCACATCACTCTACATCACTGAACACATCACCTCACTTATAATAGCAACGTTTACAGTTGACTTTAGGTGGAGAACCCATTGAGGTCAAAGTCAGAGCGATGTCCATAGGCGATTGATGGAGAAAAGTTTCGGAAGTACATAACCTGATTGAGTGATGAACGTAAAAATAAGCGGAGAAGATAGAAACCAATGAAATTAAATTGTGGCACGCATGATTTCAATGGCAGGTTGGGAAATTCATCTTCAAAATTCTTGGCCCTCCAATCATCTAAGCCTAGAAACAAGAAATCTGTTGTTTTGAGTTACTGTAAAAAAAAATTTCATGATGATGGTAAGATCCTTCTAATTTCTCTGGAACTGCGCAATTTTTTTAAGCAGCGAGCCGAAGCCCCGACTTGACAAGAGCGTTGGAAGCGTTTAAAAAAACTGCTGAATAGTGAGAAGTATGCTCCAATCCACGCTTTTCATTCCACATTGTCTTGGGATTTGTAAACAGTCACGTCCGTGTGGTCATTTCTGATTTAGCTGATAGATTCTAAAAGATATAACTTTTCCTCTGTGAGAAATAGTTACTTGAGTGATCTTTTCTTGCTACTCTGCTTTTCCACAATTTATTGAGCATATATGTATTTAAAATTATGCGTGCCCTTTATTTCGAAGTAGCTACCGATTACTGTATCGCAGTTCCTCTTCAATTGAAGAGATAAAGTATGCTTTAATTGAAAAATAGGCTTGAAGGGCTGGTTACTGAGTTTTATGGGTTTTCTTACAGTGCATGAAGTCTTGTGAAATATGACAATAAAAAACCAAAAAATGAGTTCCTATTTCTTAGCTGTGCTTATTTCACCTCATCAAGTGACCTTCGTGTTTTCAGTTGGGCATGGTTCATGCGGCCACCATCTGCAATCCCGATCCAGATCACAACTGCCAAATCATGGATTATCTTCATTTAGCACATATTGACTTCGACCATCATTTTTCCTTATGGCATTCGAACCATAACTTGGGGAACGTAACAGCGTTTGTGTAATGAACAAGATCACTACCATTGTATTTTCAGCCCTCTGTTGCTAACAAATCTGCTGGATAACTCCAAAAATAGCATTGAAATCGTGTTACGTAGGTAGAAACAACTCTAAGTTTTCGCACCCTCCAGTTGATCGAAAACATAGTTTTCAATATGTGCTTTTCCTTCAGTGTTGATTTTACCGCATTAGTCATATAAAGAATACTCCAGGATAACACGAGTATCAAAGAACATTTGTATTCAATACTTTGTGCTTTTTTTTTGAAATGCTTTCATTTTGTACGTATCAAAGTTGGAACGGTAGAAGAGCATTCCTAGTAGGAGGCGCATTCGCAGCCCATGTGATCTCTGAGTAATCGGTCTTCACTTTGATAACTCGTGGACACTCATAAAAAGCGGTGAGTATGCTTAAAAATGTTTTGCGCCTGATGCAAGTGAAACCGAGGTTTGGTGAATTTTTCTGTTTGAATTATGGAGATATTTGGCTAAATGGGTTGTGGACAATCTAATCTGCCCAGGCTCTGAAGAAGGCGAAACCGCTGAAGCGTCAGCTGCCAGAATTGTGTCAGAGAACTCCATGTTTAGTTAAAAAAGAACAGAGAACTATTAAATCCTTGGACCGCTTATCTATTAACCTTGGCATAGTGTGAACAAATGAGTATCTTATTCTGTTTAGCTGCTCCGAGGTGTTATTGATATTATTTATTGAATATCAGCGAAGCATATAACAACACAGTTAATAATGCAGCTTGAATATTACAACAGTCGTGGTAACTTACGTTTCGGCAAGGTTCGCCATCTTCAGAGCCTCGAAAGGTCAAATTGACTCGCAAATTATTGAATCAAATGCCTTTAAAACCCCAGCAGAAAAAGTAAGAAATAAATTTATAGGTCGCATAGGAAAAACTTCATTTCAAAAACACTCACCGCTTAGATATTTTAGGTCTTTCAATTAATCATTAGAGACCTGCCACTTGTAGTCTGTACTCAAGTGAGACTGTGCCTGGCTCAGGTCGGGAATATTAACCTGAGGTATGGTTTGAGGTCACGCGTTATTACGAGGCATTCCTCTTTGCGGTTCATTTTTGGGCCTTTACTATGTATCCAGAAGGCTTCCAGAGTTTTACGCGTAGATATTTTTGATTCCTGTGCAAGGACCGTGAATTTAACGTCAAAATCTGCTCCTTTATGCTTCTGTTGCTTATGCTTCCCTAGTGGGGTTTTTGGGTCGGAGTTACGATTCAAAGCTAGGTGCTCTTTTACGCGAATGCAGAGTGGTCTACTCGTTTCGCCAATATATTCATCCCCGAATGCCTCGCAAGAGATTAGGTAAATTGTACTCGACCTCATGCAGTCGCCGTCTCTGCCGTTTGGACAAACTTTACACAGTCGGTTGCGGACTAATTGGCGTCTTAGTGTTTTTGGTGGTATCTCGAGTACTGCTGCCAAATTATCTAAACCTGCTCTTCTTTAGCAACGTTTGATGGCTGCACTTACTTTGTTGGAAATAGAAGGCAGGATGAATGGAACTTTATCCTTGCTAGACCTTCCGTCTAAGGGCGTCGAATTTCCGCTAATTTTAATCTGAGAAGCTCCTATCGTGTTGTAGCCATTAGAGATGGCTATTTTTCGCGCCAAGCTCAGGAACTCTACCTTATGTTCTTTTCCTATGCACACATTAGCAGTTGTTCGAAACATGTTTTTATAAGTGCGCATTTTGTGTGCGAGGGATGAGCAGATAGGTAGTGAACCAGGATGTTTTTTGTTGCTTGGTTTGCGATACCATTTTATGTTGTAGGAGTTTTTGGAGAGGTTGAATTGAACGGTTAAAAATGTAAGCCAATTTGTCTTAGGTTTCTCACTGGTGAACTTTATGTGCTCTGACTGACTATTTAACAGCTCAAAACATTTGCCCATCTCTTCTTGCGTTGAGCAGACGACAAAACAATCATCTATAGAACTACAGCAGAGTAACGGCCGGACATCGATTTTTGGGGCCTCTACTCTAGACATAAAAGCGATAGCAAGGGTCGGGGCTAGTCGTTGTTTTCATAGTTCTTTCTTGCTCCGTTAGAAGCTCGCAAATGGCTTGCATTGCAGACTCATTCGACACGTTTGTATAAAGAGCGGTTACGTCGAACAATTCCATTACGTGCGCGTTGTTGGGAGACGCGCTACGTAGACGATCCAAGAACATTTGGGTATTGGTAAGATGGGCTGGAATGTGTTTTAGTAGTTGGATTAGTATTAAGTTTGAGAACCACGTTAATCTATCCGTTGGCCCGTCTACACAACTGATGATGGGTCTAACTTTGAATTTTGATAGATCAGTAGACGCAAGATCATCAGTGCACACCAACTTATGTCTTAATAAGTACGTACAAAACGGGGCATGATGGTGGACTAAGTTTTAGCTGAGAGATAACGGAAGATTTTGAACCAGCCAAACTTGCTTTTTTTCCCATTCACTATTCAACTTTTGATATCGTTTTCGAAATTCCTTATTGGATGATGGACGATAGAGTGTAGCGTCCTCTAGGTGTTTTTTCGTTATCTCAACATTCAATTGATGAGGAATTACCACGAACTCTCCTCCCTATCACTAACTGATAGTCGGAAAATTTTTGAATTTATTAGCTCCCGTATCTGTCGTATACCTTGTTTCTGCGTTGATCAGGTTGGACTATTATATGGGTTGACTCTGGAAAGCCTATACAAAAAAAGCTATGGATTCATAGTACGTTAGTAAAAAGAGTGGTATCGTCTTTGGTATGTCTTTGGCGCAGCTTGTGTCATTTCGATAAAATAAATATCTCACTGCAACTCATTTAGTTGCGTTTGCGCAACTTATCCAATTAGTGGATCTCTTAAAACATTTAGGTTGTAGTGTCTTCTGTTTCTTGACCACTATGCAATCCACTGCTATATTCTTCATATAAGAATACACTAGAAAATGACGACATCGATGGCAGAGAAGATTTGCTCGTTCCATCTGAAGTCACTGAGACAACGACGGAGTTCGCTGAGTTCACGTTTCATTGAACTCGCTATGTGTCTCATTCAATTAATCACATTCTCCCCAGAAGCATCCTTGACTGATGATTAGTGACCAGTCGTTTTGAAAGATCTATAAGGTAAGTCTTAAGCGTGAATGATTTTATGAAGGCTTCCTTTCACACGGCTGGGTATAGAAAATAATCAAATTTCTTGCGTCGAATGTACATTAATAATTGCAGAAACGAACACACCTGTTGCATATTAGAAAGCACAAAAACATACATAATATTTAGAACATTTGCATTTGGGCATCGCATATATTCTTCATCTAAACACAAAAGAAGCAAGATTTAAGCTTATCCCGATTCTGAATTCTGTAGCAATCATGAGATTAAATCTTATAAGTATAATGCAAACTTGCCTTAGACCGAGGATGCTATTGTGTCAACGTAGTGAAAGACCACATCGATATCATTGGTGAGTATTGTAAAATTCACTTATATTCAATGAATTCCATAATTTTAAATTTATATAACCACAATCAGCACCTTATTTTGTGTTTTGAATAAGTTGAGAATATAGTCCGTCTGGTTGTAACGTCTAGTTCCTCCTCTTTCTGAGTTTCCGCTTCTTTCGGTTCGCGTGACTTAGCTTTTGCTGCACAATGCCATTGACGATACTTCTTTTCTCCTCATCGCTTTCAGCGATTCTCAGGCCAAAATACCTGGAAAATCCTCAGAAAGTTTATGATTGTTGAGCATCTTTGCATTCTAGCAGAGGATACATTGGAAAATCTTTCACAGGCCGGAAGTCTGATAAGAATTTATCACTTGTTACATGCACAATATTTATGCTGTTTCTATCTATCAAAACATTTACAGAAAGAGAAAAGAGTGTTTACTATCTAGAATTTCTATGAACACCTGAGTGGTCGAATAACAGAAGGAACACCTTGAGAATTTTCTGGGGCTACCAGTGTCTTCAAGCTAATTTTCACGTATAAATTTGCCGATCTGGTATTACTGAAGGCTCAGAAAGACTAAGGTGAAAAATCGAACTAGGTACGATTCTGAGTGTATTGCGGGGTACTAATAAACGCTGCAGCACGCGTTTAACTGTCACCGTGTTACTCTAACACAATCTTGAAGGGGATGCATGATTTCAGACTTCCAAAATTAGTTGCACATTTTTTATGAGCGACATGATTGAAAGAAGATTTTGAAACTCTCACAGATTTGTCTGCAGAGCTCTCGTTACTGGTAATTGCCAATATCAAGAACCATAGGCAGTTTGAATATGATGCATAACCTACAGTACTAGCAGTGCAAAGAAGACAAATTACTCTTCTGTATCACATGATAATAGACCGTGACAGCCGCGAGGGCCAATTATCAAAATGGAGCTTTTTTTAAGTGATAACTCAGGAAAGAAAACATCAACAGTAAATTAATAGAAACTTTGACAAAGCTTACACTATTTAGTGGATGTAGTTCAGTGAAATTTTCCTCACGATCACGATAAGTCACTAAAATCAGTATTCCTACTAGAGACATTAGAGGTGATAGTGACGTTGAAATAAATTATACTATAACAATGTGACCTATCTGAGAACTGAAAAAATTACTGATACTGCGCGAACAAACTTCATATTTGAGGGTAAAAAGGATAAATGATAGAGCTCTCGGTGTTGATCAATCCCTGAGGGATGCGCCATGCATTCGTCTCCCATTTAAACTTAGTCTGAGGTAAGTGACTATATGTCGAGCCTTCACAATGACTCCTGAGGCCGCGTCGTGTCAATGCTGCTTATCCTCCCAGACATTTCTGAGATCAGTGTGGTACCAATTTATCCACCCCGTTGGGATGGATGGCTTCGTTAGCCATAAACGCGAGATCGATCCATTCACCCTGTATGCAAAGCAGAGCGCCTTTGACCACTGCCTCCGTGCGCTCAAAAGAGAATTAAATAAATGAGGATAAAGCTCTCGATGTTCATCAATCTCTGAGGGATGCGTCATGCATGCGGCTCCAATTTCTAACTTCGTTTAAGGTGATTTCATGCATGTGTGGCCTTTGCAATGACTCGCGGTGGCCTCCCGCTGAATCGAGTCAGTGCTCCTTATCCTCTAGTACCAATTTACCAACCCCGGAGGGATGAATGGCTTAGTGAGCCATGAGCGCGAGATTGAACCATTGACCTCATGTGCGACGCAGTGCACCTTCATCCACTACGCCACATGAGCTCATTCGAGGATCCTTCCTAAAACAGCACATGCCTGGTAAGTCGAGCCGCTTGAAAGCATTCTTCTATGTCAACATCAACAATTCGTGTACATGATTTCACTCCATCGATATCTGCAAGGTATAAGAATTTGCGGTAACATATTCGTTTCGATCATACCCAAAAGTATGAGCACACCTTCACATACTAATGAACCACAGCTTTTCGGACACAATCTTCGGACACGTTGCCAGTGGCGATCACACAGGCCGTTCAACGACCACTCACAGCAGTGGCCACTGTAGTCACGCGCTTGTTCTAAAACTAGTTATGTTTGAGATAAATGATTATATTTTAGGGTCAGATTAAAACTATTCTAAATAATTTCGTTCACCATATACTGCTGTTATGACCATAAGTTTTGACCTTTTGGCAACCGATGCACAAATTTCGACACTCACAATATAATAATTATGGTCTATCAAAACCGTTCTCAAACCTCTCAAACACTTTATGGGCTTTTTCTAATTTTGTTAGCTCGAAGTATATATGGTTAGTCTCAAAAATTAGTTTCGTGTCCTTAGTGATCACTAATTACTGAAGAAATATCAATTTTAATGCAATGACCAGTCATGCGCAAACTAGTTGTTCGTTTAAAACTCAAAGACACGCATCTCAACACAGGTTTATTAGTGAAAAAATTCCAATCGACACCTTTTTGTTTATGCGCTTTTCCAACTTTTTGAGAGCAAGGCGTTTTTCGCTTTTTCTACAATTTTAGTGGTTATTCGATAGCTCAAATCACGACAGTTCTATTGTGGAGAACCTACTCTTTTTCCAAGTCGCTGGATTGCTGTTTTGATGTTTAATGCTGTACTTCATTTTAAAATGGCCTTTTCATGCTGTGTAACAAATAATGGTTCACTAAGAGATCATTCGATAGCTCAATACTCGACAAGTATATGTTGTTTCTGGTTTTTGGACAGGACTTTTCGTTGTGGTGTAGCAGCCAAAAAAATTGGTTTCGCACTCGACGCGCATTGACTGTCGACAAGGGAGTATAAGTGGCCGTGTATCGATCGCGAGGTCGCTTCATGATGCAGCGCGATTCGCATATGGTGCGCAATTTACGCTCAGGGTCCTTTTTTCCTCTAAAAATTAATTCGGGATAAAACATATGTTTCTGATATTCAAAGATCTCCTTCGAAAGTTTAAATGCTTTTTGTGCATAGGCTTCGCTTGCTTAAACTTATGCTTGACAGCGAGTTTCGACAATATACCACGTTGGTGCAAAAGTAATGGCTGTTTGTGCACTGATTGATTTTGCCCTTCAGTAGTAGGATGAATTCTTGAGAAAATGTGGTTATGATATAAAATTTTAACACACATTTTTCGCTTTACGTGTTGTTGCCAACTACGTTATGCTTGCTGTTTATTTCGTGTTTATTTCAGACTATGGAAAGGATGTGTTCGCGCAAAAGATTTCAGACCACGAGTCCAAAATGGGCTGTAAGGCAGCATAGACAGCTCGCAACATTAAGAGCGCACTTGGACCAGAAACTGCTAGAAAAGTACGATGTAGCGGTTGTACGGAACTTTCCTAAAGGAGACGCATTTCTACAATGCATAGACAGTAATTACTTTTATACCAACCCTCATAAGAAAAACAGTCCTCGAAGCTGAAACTCTTAAAACTACGCTAGATGCAAGAAAACATAGCGTCGACCAGTCTGCTGTCCTTTACCTTTTTAAACAAATTGGAATGGGGAAAAGTTGGTGCAGAAGTAACGGCGGTTTAATAGCAGCCAGCCAACAGCCACATCGCACAACGAGCGCTTCAAAGTTCTAGTGAATGGCTCTTATTTCGATTCAAAAAAATGTCTCTGAGCTAGTTATTATGGTTTAAAGTTTAGGAAAACGAAACCGCCATTGCTTCTGTACCATTCTAATAAAATAAATATGAAAAGTCTGAGCTCACCAAGTGATAGGACAAAGCCTCTTTTGCATTCAAATTATAAGAAATCTTAAACTCCTCACAAAATTAGAAAAAATTTATAGATAAAAGCAGATATACACGCGAAAACGCGTCAGGTTTGATGCATAATATTCATGATTTTAATTCTATCCCAAAAAGTTTTTTTTTTTTTTGAAGAGCCCAGTATATTATCGGCTAGTTGTCGAGGGCTAAGCGATCGAATAATCACTGGAGCTCTGGTGAAAGAGCAGAAAATGCAGTGTTTCCAAAGGGTTGAAAATGTGCATAGTTACGAAGAAGTACTTCACTATCAAATTCTGTCCTTTCAAAGCGCTGGAAGAGGATAAACATCGCAAGAGAGGATTTTGTCATAGTTTCCCAGTTTTCGTGTTGTTTATCATTTTTTTATGAATTTCTGAATATCGCATGCACAGGAAACTTTTTATATTGTAAGATCATAAACCACCGCGTTTGAAGCAACTTAGGCAAATGTGTGTAAGTAAAGTAAATATTCTAACTTGACTGAATTTCAGCAGTGACTTTCCGCCTTGCAATAGGGTCAACGGAGTATTCAAGTTGTTTCTCGAGAAACATTGATTTGTTCTTGTCAACCATACGCATACCTGTGGAAAGTTGGAGTGCAGAGACCTCTTTCTTCATCTGGAAGAATAAATTTCTTCGTGATCGACATGCAAATTTCAGACGATAATGTATGTTTCTTCCAAATCATCTGATTCTTTCGTTTGTTACACGGTCTAATCACTTTACAAGTACATGGAATTGACTAATAATTTAGAAGGGCAAAAGGCTGGAATTTTCTATCTAAACAATCCAGTCAATATTGACAAAATCTATAAATTGATAGCATACTTTGATCTTCTTATGAGTACTGTTATGGCGCTTATATAGTGCTAAACGCACATTTCGACCTTTCAGCCTCATCAATAGCACAGCGCCTTTCGTTTCAACCAATCCCTTGGATAGATGGATATACCCCTCTCCCTCTACACAAAAGAGTTGACGACCAAGATAATACACTGCACATGGGTGAAAAATACCCGAAACGCAAAAGTCGATTGCTTGTGACTGGTAAAACCTGAATGGTTCAAAAAAGTGTTATTAGATTATATATGCCTCGAGCGAGGTCTCAAAAAACAGTTGAAGGGGAACTTATCACATCATGCGTTTTACCACTCACGAATAATCAACTGTTGAATACTACATGTCATGTGGTTTTCACTCACGTGCAGTGTAATATGTTCATTATTAGCTTCTTGACGTGTAGAGGTTTTTTCTCTACAAGGGATTGGCTGAAACGAAAGGCACTGTGCAAATGACAAGGCTGAAAGGTGGAAGCGTACGTCTAGCACTATATTAATGTCATAACAGACCTCATGAAAGGCTTAAACTTCGTTACCAATCTATAAATGCTTTGAACGAGGTCTCTAAAAACTGTCGAAAAGAAAGGGCTGGCAAAATCTATCAATTTCTCACTTTTTACAACGAAGTAGAACTGTTATTTTTTGAATGTATGAGAGATATATACTTGCTCTTGTATAATCTGCTCTACGTATACGCTATTTCAATCTCCTTTATCATAATCTTATGGAAAAAAGTTCTGTCTTAGTTTCGATATGCTTGGATAAAATTTATTTACACGGCAATTGACCTCAAAAAAGACAGATCAAAAGTTGAAGTGGTCTGCTTCCACATCGAGGCATTGCGTGGAGGATGTGCCAAATCGTCATTGGACCACAATCAAACTAGTCAGTCAACATCTGGCCACTCATTGAGAGATCTTCATCAGTTTGAGTGACGACTGCTTGTTGATCGATTTCTAATAAGCGTCCCTCTCTTAGTTTGTCGGTCAGTCGGTTTCCTTCTTCACATAATGTTTTGGACCCCAACGCTGAGGTGTACGAGAATCACAAATTCAGTCACTAGACGTTTTGCAGATTTATCGATGACCCTCACACGCGTTGACACTTATTTTATGGTGGAGGCGGAGCAGCAGACGAATCTCTTTCTTGGACAGTTTCATTCTCAGAGCTGGGTCGACAACTGGTATATCGTTCGATGGACAAGAAAACGAGCTAATAAGTTCAAGTTCGTGCTAAATGCATGTATGAAAAATAATTTTCTCTGGCAGTACGACAGAACTTTCTCTACAACCTATTATTTCGCGTCATTTTTTGACCTTTCAATTTAAAGGCCATTTATCGTTGAAGGATACCTACATTAATTCACCAAAATAAATTTTGGACTAACTATTACTTTTTTTGATACACTAAATAAACAACAGCAACGTACATCTCTCAAATCACTTATTATCTATGACCAACTCCTTCACGTCAAATACAAGAGCAAAGCTTGCATATGACACAGAGTCTGCAACTGCATGGTAACGATTATCGAATTGATTAATTGCCCGTATGCTTTTACTACGAAGTGTGCACCTATTATGAAATGCTAGGTTATGGAGCTCTGTCGGTGTAAGACTTTTCTCTGATTTACTGAGAATAGGAAAACTCATAATTAAGTTTGATAGAAGGAAAAAATGTGATATTCATTAAAGAGTGCTGTCTACTATTAGCAATTCTCCAACAGCTGGTGAAGAATCTAAATTACTGAACACACATAAGATAAAAACACGAAGGAAAGGTTTTTGCATCATAAGAGTAGTTAAGCACTGACATAATCAAGATCTTTTATACCTTTGTTCTCAAGTGTTTTCTCAAGACCACGCTCAAATTTCAACATATCTCGCAATTATTATTTAAGCCAAAATATTCTGTGGTCTGCTAAATGGGCTGACTTATAGAGCCCGATACACGTGTTTCGACCTTATACAGGGCAAAGGTATGATATACTAACGATACCAGCCAAGAGCATTTGCGTGTACAATACTGCGTGCTCAGTGATGATTTCACCTGGCACACAGTGCAAAATGTTAGTCGATGCCTACTCCTAGTATAGGGGACTAAGCGCCTCGAGAGCATTAGCTACAGATAAAGTGTACCGCCCGACTGATGAGACCTTCAAGGTTGAAACACGTATATCGGGCTCTATAAGTGAGCCCATTCAACAGACCACATGACACGTTGGCTCAAATGATAATTACGAGATAAGATCCTTCAATTCTAAAAGTATAAGTCATAAAGCGCTGATTGTTGACCAGTTCCTAAGTGATGAAGCATGCATCCGACTTCGCCAGGCATCATTAAAACAGTCAAATATGTATTTTGCGTCGAAAATGGCTCGTGCTGGCTACGATCCGGGCACGAGTTTGATAATTTTGTAAGGACGGAGGTCTTGGTGTACACGCTGTTCAGCATCTATGAAAAAGCCCCCTCCCTAGCCACCACTTTACACATGAAGCTTTTCAGCTTTCTCCTTCAAGGTAAATAGAAAACCAAACCACTCTGCGTCATTGGGTATATGTAGCATCATGCCACCGCAAGAGTCGGTCAAGTAGAATGAATTCTGACTGGTTATCAATACCGAATATCTGTCAGCATAAGTGCGATCAGTGTCGATATAAGTACTGATGCCAGACCGCTGACGGTTGACTGTTAACAGATGACGTGTTGTAGTGTTGAAAGAAGGAATAGAAAAAAAGAACTTCAACGAATAAGCGCTTCCTGCTCCTCTGAGAGAGACTGGAAAGCTACTCCTGAGTACCTAGCCCCACGTTCAGAGACTAGCAAGCTATATGCTGGGTATCAAAACCGCAAGAAACAGCTATGAAATGGGCCTCATTCCCCTGACCACGAAAAAGCCTCCGGTACGGCAGGACGAGTACAGAGAGGCTGCTAAATTCTCAGGGCCAAACTAGACTGCCAAAATCCAAAAGGACCAAAATACCTATTTGTACGTATGACGCACAAACACTTGCACACGAATCCGCTTCAGAAGATGTGCTGCCTCAAGCAAGAATGATAAGGTACACCGTCATTCACCTGGCCAAGAAGAGAAGAAGCCATCCTTTTCGCGCCGTTTATGACAACGGAGAACAACTGTTTCTTGGAACATGTTATCGCAGAGGTGTCGCCGGCGTAGGCGCTCTTGTCAAGTCGAATGCCATCGTGAACATCGATTCGTTCAAATAAGTAACAACCCGTGGTTGTAAAGTTGTGGATAAATGCCGGATTTGACTATCTTTGTGACTTACACATCAACATCAAGCTGTGACAAAGGCGAGGCTGAGAGTGCTACATGGGCCTAGAAGAGCTTCAGATAACACCATGAATTTTTCAAAGCCATTCGGACATTTTAACGTAAAAGTTGGATCTAGAAGTACGCCTGAGCAACTTCACATCGGGATCCACGGGTAAGAATGAAAAAAACGGGGAGAGACGCTACCTGAATCATGATAACATTCAAAACCATTCATGGTAAATCACATTTCCAAAAGCCTCACTCTCAACGGTGGACATGGGATTCTCCCAGTGCAGTGTGCCATAAAGAAATAGACCACATTGTAGTATATCGAAATTTTTGCCTGAGCGTTGTGACTGTTGTTCCTAAGTTTAGCAAAGGACCAGACCATCGTGTCCTTTGCCCAACGTTCCATGTTTCGCAAAAACGAGAGAAACCCGCCGTTTAAACGACGCAGTCCCCAGAACTACCATAAACTGGGATGTTATCAAATCACCTGTATCACCTGTTGTCCCGTTGATCGTCGAGTGACTTGGGCGGGTACCAGCAACTCTTCCATTTTTACCTATCGCTGCAAGAGTAGCCCAGTGGGTCCTCCTCTCTCTAGGGATTCGCTGAGCATCATATCTTTCTTCTATCGCTTTCGTAAAGAAATCGGACCAACGGGTCAGTGGTCTTCCTTTAGAGCGCTTGACGTCCCGAGAAATCCAGTCGGTAACGGCTCTCGTCCATCGGTTGCCGTTGAAGCGCATCACTTGTCCGGACGAGCTTAATTTCGATATCCTGGCGTGCAGAACGGCGTCTCCGATTTTCGATCGTTGACGTAGGTCAGAACATCGGATCCTTTCTCTCGTTTGCGAGATACGGGATACTACTAACATCTACCTTTCGACTGCGCGTTTGATAGCGCCAAGTGATTTTTATTCCTGCTTACGTAGAGACCAGATTTCTGCTGCATACGTTAGGGCAGGGATAACTGTCGAGTCGAAAAGGTGGGCACGGAGTCGGATGTTCTTTGTCTTCTTTGTATCTTCGATGCTCTTAAACGTTCCGCAAGCCGCTCGTTTCCTCCTGCTCAACTCTGGAGCTAGATCGTTTATCATGTTTATTTCACGACCCACATAGACGTGACTGGCGCATTCGGAGATAGTCGTTCCGTTGAGCGTGAATGGGGCATTCGGAACCCATCCGTTCAAATGAACATCGTTTTTGTTAGATTTAGTTAAAGACCAAGAAAAGATTGGCATTCAAATCATAAGTCGTATATTGGGAGGTTACCGTTGTTGCTTCAACGAAGAACATGAACGGCTTTTTCAACAACTTCACGTTAGCGCTATAAAATGCGATAGCCCTAAAGTCAGGAAGAAGCACCAGTCTCCCACTTGAGCTGATACGTCAACAACGTGGAATCGGACAAGCTACAGGCATCCGAAACCTTACGTCAGAACTTGTGAAACACTGCAGAGCAGCGATAAAGAAAGATCTTAAAGAGTAATGAACAGCAGTTTTGGAAGAAGCTGGCAGAGGCTGCAGAAGCTGGAAAGAGTATCGCAAATCTTTGCCATTTACAAGACCAAGATGATTGCACTCCGACGCATTGGTGAGACACACAATTACTAGTCGGATCCCCTCAATAGCTAGTCCTCTTACAGTCATATGAATTGAAGGAGGATGAATTTGTATTTCCACCTGTTCTACCTTTCAAAAAATCGACTCACTAAATCGTAGTTGAAGAATTTAATGACACTTGGTCTAGACATGGTAAGGCCAGAACATCTGAAGAACCTACCGCCAGTTCTCAACACCCTGGTTGGGCTCTTCACTAGTTACCTATCAAAACACAAGATTCCAAGTCAATGGAAAACCAACATGACTGTGTTGTTGTTCAAAAAAGAAGACCTTCACGACATAGACAATTATCGTCCAATCTACTTGCTGTCCACCGTCTATAAACTCTTCACTCGAGTCATTTTAAACAAGATTAGCAGAACACTGGATGATGGACAGTCATGCGAACAAGCAGAGTTTTGAAAAGCATTGAGCAACATAGACCACATCCACACAACCACAAGACTCACTTAAGTTTCACGAGGGTACAAGGATCGCTCTGTCTTACTATCATCGATTTGAAGAAACTCTTCGATTCAATGCTAAACACAAATGGTCATTGACGCTCTGGACACTCAGGGCACCCATACGCGGTACATAACGATCCTATGTGAGTTATATAGAGATTTCACAATCAACACATTGTCAAGCTATCACCTATGTCACTTGCTGATCCGTTAATTGTCGGGTGACTCAAGCGGACACCAGCAACACTTTCATTTTTCCCTATCGCGTGGAGGAGTGGCCCAATGAGCCCTCCTCTCTCAAGGAATTCGCTGAGCATTACATCTTCCTCTAGGCTTTCCGTAAAGAAATCAGAACATCGAGTCACTGGTCTTCCTGTAGAGCCCTTGACATCCCGAGGAATCCAGTCGATAACGACTCTTGTCCATCGGTTGTCGTTGAAGCGTATTACGTGGCCTGTCCACCATATTTTCCATAACCTGGCGTGTAGAACAACATCCTTGACATTCGGTCAATGGCGTAAGTCACAACTTTGGATTCTTGTCGCATCTGTGAAATACGAGATACTTTAGCACTGATCTCTCAACTGCGCGTCCAATAATGGCAAGTGATCTTTCATCCTGATAACCTAGCTACCACGTTTCTGCAGCGTGCGTTAGAGGAGTAACAACCGTCGAGTTGAAAAGGTGGGCATAGAGTCGGATGTTCTTCATCTTCGTTACTACGTCCTTGATTCTCTTAAATGCTCCCCAAGCCGCTCGTTTCCTATTGCTTAACTTTGGCGCTAGGTCGTTCATCATGTTAACTTCGCGATCTAAATAGACGTAACAGAAGCATTCGGAGATGATTGTTCCGCTAAGCGTGAATGGGCATTCAAAACCCATTTGTGGTCCCGTTGATCATCGAATTTCTAGAGCTAGGAGGACCTACTGGGATGTTTTTGCACGCGATAGGGAAAAATGGAAGTGTTGCTTGCGTACGCTTGAGTTACTCGACGACCAACGGGACGACAAGTGATGCAGGTTAGTCCAGTTGTGAAGCCAACTGAGAATTTCTCAACCTGCCATATTGAAGTTATGCTAGGCCCAATGCCCTCAAAGGTTTGCTAGAAAACTAGATTACTTTCTTATTGTTGTTGAATCTCCAATAAACTATTTAATTGAACTCACAGTTTTACTAAGCGTACACTTTCAGAAAAAAGTTTAGATGTAGAAGTAATCATTTGTAATTCAGATAGCAGCCATGCATTTATTGTTTGGACAATAAACCTAAGAGAATACCTCGAAGAGAGCCGCTTCAGCGTTGGCTGCTCCATCAAAACCACGACTATTACGAGCTTCTGAAATTTCTAATTGTTTACTACGTAAGACCATTGTTATTAGCATATAAAGTTTTGTAAATGGATTTTCACATGCTGTCGTTTCGAGATCTTCATGGAGAATGAACTTATCATGAATGCCATCCGATGTGCCACTACTAGCACCGCTTCCACAGTCGCTATCGGCTGGCTGAAATCCAGGAGGACGTGGAACAGTTCCAGGACTGAACGGCCTCTTTTCCTCGTTTGTCTCAAGAGATTGCAGAAGATCAACGGTTTTCAGACAACATATTGCCCTTGTGCGGAGCTGTAGTCATGATGTGAAGAGCATTCTGCATAGGAAGAGAAGTAGTTATGAAATAATATGGTGAAAAAGCCGGCGGTGATGGCTCTGCAGCCGGTGGCTGTGGTGCAGATAGATGCTTGGAAGGTGGCCGCGGAGCAACTGGGTGAGGAAGAGCATAGTTGGTTGAAAGAGGTGCATGTTCAGCTGTATAGACTATTCGCTCTTTGTGAAGTGACTCCCCATGGTCGACAGCTGATCTGAATAGCTAGACTCAATAAAAATTCAAAACCATCAGTAGTACAATAATGTAATATTTAGACGAAAAGACAAACTCTCATTTGTCCTAGAGAATGATCAAAGTATCTTACAAATAACTTCTTTTCAAAATTTGTAAGAGAATTGTACACCTTCCTTGAACAGTCGACGAATGTTTGGTTGGCTTCACCTTTATCAGAGCCTGTACGTACCATACCTCACCTAGTCATTCACTTAATATTTCCTATATCTAGAGCAAATCTATAGAACAAGCTATCCAAATCTCTACCTGCTTAGGAAAATTCACGTTTACTCCTTGTATGGGAAAGGTAGGGCGAATGTGACGCAGTACTTAAAGGTGTTCTGCAACTCACAAACAAGTGGCCGATAGATCAGTCCAGCTACTTTTCTTCCCTCGGCGGTCCGCGAATTGTATCAAACTTTTCTGCAAGCATAACAGCTTTGGCTTCATACTCGGTAAGCCACGGCGAGTGATTGCAGAGGTTTGACATGCTTTCGATCACCTTTTACGATTCTTGGGAAGTCCAGTACATGGTGCATCCTTCAGGGACTAGTCATCGCCGAGAACTTTTTTTCTAACTTTAGCTTCTTCGGGGAAAGGTCACCAGTTGCTGTCATTTATTATGACTCATAAACCTCATCCGATTAGAAATGAAATTCGAAATAGGATGCCATATTATCTGTGATATTCAGATAGTTTCTTAATGAATTCATTCTTGAAGTCTCGAATCATATCCGAAAGACATCAATGGTTTTCCACGTCGACGTTTTGACTTGTGCCTCAGGATTCTCTTGAAATCACCTCAAAGTCACTGTATGACCTGTTGTCCCGTGATCGTCGAGTAACTCGAGCGGGCGCAAGCAACACATCCATTTTTCCCTATTGCGTGCAAGGGCATCCCCATAGGTCGTCCTAGCTCTAGGGATTTGTTGAACATCATATCTTTCTTCTACAAGTGTAATATATTTCAACTCTTACAAAGTATGTTGATGAATACATTGACGAAACGGATGAACTAATTTGCGTTGGCATAAAATAGCAGTTAGAAAAGTCAAATGTCGATCATCTACTTCGTGAACTACATATGGGACGGAAATGCACATCGGTAACAACTTTAAAGTAGTATTGAGAATCCTGGGATACGAGTCAAAATGTCGACGTGGCAAATCTTTGACGCATTTTGGGCGAATTTCTAGGATCCAAGAATGAATTTTAGAGGAAGAATTTTACAAATGATATGACACCTAATGTTAGATTATTTTTCAGTTTGAATAATGACTATAAATCAGTAGCACGATGAGGGTGACTTTTCTTTTGTTAGGAGGTGAATAGTGGATTGTCCTTAACAGGTCGAAATCTGGATTGAAAAATTGAATTCCCATTAGATCTGGGAAAAACTAAATAATTAGACCTGGTTGATAATAGTAAGTCTAGGCTCCGAGGAAGGCAAGTTGCAGAAACGTTAGCCATCGCATTTAAGAAAATTATATCAACGACGCGCAGGCTTCGGAAAAAGACAGTTTTAAGATACTTCACTATATGTTAGAAAGAGCGTATAGCGGGCAATAAGAACCTGCCGCGAGCACGCGCTGAAGGACACAATAAGATGTACAACTAAAGGTTCATTCAAAATTGCCTGCAGCAAAGGCATCACATAGCTAACTATGGTTAAATTAGATTCATAAGTATAATTTTTCCAGAAAATCGGTTTATAAAATACAAATTTGACTATTTTAATAAAAAGCTAGGATCTTTGCCAGTTCTGGTTGAAAAACATAAATTGCTTATCAAACTTTTAATGAAAGAGGCCGCAACTATTTTGCACCTTCATGAGAAACGTATAGTGAGATAGTGCAGAATGAATTACTCTTTTGAAAGCGCTCTCAACGGAAGAACAACCAATTTAAAAACTGTTTTGATATCAGTTTAGATAGTGAGCAAGTCCTAATTTTACCTACTGCCAGCAATTTTCTGTGACAAAAGTTTGAGAATGCTCATAAACGAATAGCACAGGTTTTCAAGGAAAAGCACACTGATTTAGCTTCCATCATTTCAATGTAAAGAGAAGATGACAGAACCTCAAGTAGCCGAGTCTATATCCAGATCCGGCTATTGCAGAGGACGTCGGTTACAAAACAGCGAAACGAATGATAGAAGTGCTGGAAGCTGTACGATATGTATAGACAACTCATCTAAATGTTTGAGTCGATCTCTGTTGCAGATCTCTGTTGCAGTTTTTGATATGCAAGCATAGAAAATTTTTCACACGAACACATCAACGCAAATAAATCATACTTAATGAAAAAACTAAAGTAAAATAGCCTAGAAGAAATTGGAATCGATACAACAAAATTTAAGAAACTATACGAACTCTTGACCAGCGAGGCCGTCTAAGAAAACATGGTTTTTATAACAATCCTGGCAAGAATTTCAAGACGAAGCTAAAGTTAATAAAAAAGAATTGGTTGATAACTGAGATTTTTATGGGAAATCGCTTACGGATCTATCTCTTTGAGGGGTCCCGGAGCCCGGTCAGTCGCGAGAGCACGGTGTTGCGTCCCCCGTGGTGGATAGGAAAATTAAACGAGAACCAAAAGCGACCGTGTGTATCCCAGAGACGCAGGGCAATTCAGGAAATGAGCTCCCTGCTTCTTCAGCACCGATTTGACATATGTCTACTTCTGAGTGTTAAATTGGCCAAAATCCTGCAATCAAGCGGTTGGAATGTACACGGAAGGCGGTCAAGAACACCATCCAACAAATAAACTCGTCCTGCTTTTTCGAGAGAGTGTGGCAAGGGAGTCGTGAGAACCCAGACCACACGCTCAGAGCTTAGCAAGCTACATGTTAGTTTTCAAAGACTCGAAGCACAATAAAACAGTGATAAAAATTTGCAGCGAAATACCTTCGCTTTTCTCCAACGGGTAGCCAAAAGGCTTGGCCTAATTTACATAAGCTGTAAAACATTTGATCCGATTAATCTCAGATCAGGTTATAGGACTGAAATAGACCTGTTTGCAAACACGAGCGTGTTTGAAAGATTCGTAAGAGAATGAATCATAATGGATTCGTCCGAGGGCAGCCTTTTTCAAATTCCTCCCAAATCATTTTGAGAACTTTGTAAGTCTGATTGACTGGAATAGAAGCCATTATGAATTACAGATTTTCCTAATTTTTCATTCTACTTGGATGGATTTCTGACTTTCTGTATCTCATAAAGTGTTTTCATCGCTTTTTTCCTATGACTAACTTTTCGAATATGAAAGTGGTTGAAGACGATGCGAACCTTTGGACCATGAACGGGAGCTGATCTCGCGTCTCACTGTTTTCAAGAGTCTGCATGGTGACCAGTGCATCTTTGCGATTCCGTTTTGCTACCACTCTATCGCCCCCGAAAAGGGTGAGACCTGGGTTCAACTGCCGTCTGAGTGTTAGAGTTTTGCATATCACTCATCATCATTGAATATCTACTTATGGCATCATATCATTGCTCAAAAAGCGATTCAGTGAAGAATTATTGTCGAAAAGCGGTACATCCGCTCAATTACACAAAATTTTTGATTTTCTCGAATTCACGCGTGGTCACTTGGGATAGTGAAAGTCGAAAGTTCAAAACTCAATGAATAACGGATAGAAATTATATATGGAATAAGAATAATTGCATTAGGGTCTATTGCACAGTTTCCTAAAGTTCAAATCCTCAGCTACATAGTAGCAATCAAATCCTTGGCGGTTGAATGAAAATTACCGCAGTTACGAATGTGGTAAACTTTAAGCCACTTTCTGAGACTAAAAGAATAAACTTACTGTAAACGAGTCGATTTTGTATTTTCAGAGTGAGCACTCACGTCGAAAGGCACTGAAGTAATTTAAAGCTACCCAAGCTATCGTGAAACAAAAAATTGTGGTAGAGTATATACCGCTGTAATATTCAAGAGGCAACTCGGTGATGAATTCTGAAGTGTCTCTAACTGAGTAGACATTCTTCTTTATAGAAGGAGATTTCATCCATTCGTGACGTAAAGACGATGTCGTTACTTCGCCCATTATCGGTGCTTCGTTGGACCTTCAAAAATTCTCAAAATTCTATTGCCAAAATAAGAGAACAGACGTAGATACAAGTTAGATTACTGCCATTGTGTCCTAATTCTGGCACTTCTCGCACTTTTCTAGTAACAAAAACCAGAATACTGATCAGGACACTTCTTAAACACTTTATTGATCCGTCTTCATAGTTCTTTTTTCGCTGTGCGGATGCCAGTTCTTATAGCATTCAATTCGCTTTTTCGTCTTCTCCTCGAGCGCCGTAGTATACCAATTGAGCGCTTCTTCTTGCAATCTTAGGGATAACCTGGCTGTGGCGTTCTATAGGACGTTAGTTGATAAGTGTCGGGAAACTGTGAAAGGTAGGGTTCGGCTCCACGCGTCGCGATGAAGGAATAAATAAATATGTTTTGTTTTACGTATTGAAGATGAGTAATTTAGGATCCCACCGCAAAGTAAATTTGAGAAAGCTGAGTGTCAATCAACTATTCTAATATTTGCTAAGGCAAACAGTGGTTCTCACTTCTGATCAACTGACAACGCAACCATGGAAGATAAACCCATCAGTTCTCTCTCAATGTTCTCAGCTGTTTCGACTTCCGATCGACCGGCTTTTTGTATAATTGTGTCCTCATTAGTTTCTCGAAAATAGTTATCGATAGCAGCATTAACTGAATGATGTCTATCGGACGACGAGATGGGCATTGGTCTATAGATGCTGACGACTGATGGCGACCAACCGAGGTGCTTTCGGATACCCGACTGGCATTCCTTCGAAACTAAACGATATATTTAGGAAATTTATTATTTGAATTCTTATTTACAATCATATTAACAAAGACAAAGCTATCTTAATACATTCTGGATGGTGCGTTTTTTTGTTCAACTTGAGCGCTGTATTTATGCACATCCGTTTCAGTCTGTTCATTTGTGGAGCCCGGATAAAGCGAGGTTATTTATTTCTTGATACAATCGCTTAGTTGTTCGATTCTCAAAAATACCAGAAGGGAAGGAAAATTTAAATCTAGAAAAGAATCCACTTTACTAATTTATTTGAAGCAATAGCGTGCTGTACGGACAGTGTCAATGTAAAGAATTGTTGGTGAGCTTACATAATTTGCACTTTTGTATACCAGTTGCCGAGTGCATCATGCACATATATATTGCTGGATCACAGTTCACAAAACAATCATTAGCGGCTGGTATCCATTCTGGATCAGTAAATGGATCACCGCCTGAAACATTTTCCTAAAAAGACCAGTGTTCAGGATAATTCTGAAATGTTAACATGATTAGAAATGCAACCTGATTGTCTAAACCGGTAATAATGTACTCATTGGTTTGTACTGCTAACCGACTTACATAAAGCTTCATTAGCGAAGACAAATTTATAGACGAGAGTGACGAGATATTGGTCATCTTCACACTCCACACAAGAGAATAACGTAGAAAGGAATAGAATTAAGCTACCAAAAAGAAAATCATGATCTCATAGGTTCTGAAAAGTTTTAGTTTTATTATGCATGAAAGTTAAGTAAAGCAATGTAGCGACAACTGCTTGCAGAAAATTCATAGCGAAGAAATCCCGAGAGGTGTTTTGTCGCATCACCAAAAATTGACACATTTGCTAGAAGATAACTATAGCCTTTGAGAATCACCCTAGTCCCCGCCGTGCGGTCTCGCCGCCTGTCGCGCAAGATATCAACGCGGTTCCCAACGTGTTAAGCATAGTTCACTCGTGAAACTTAAGAGACTACTTTTTATGTTATAGTTACCACCTCAATCTTCTAATAAGGTGGATCTGTTGAAACTTGCATTACGACAACCAGCAGTCAGCAATATGGCGAAGTTGTAAATGGGATACTTTAACGTGGTCAAATATCGCAGTAGATGATTTTAGTAGTGTCTTCAATATCTTCCTTTTGAGTAATCACATAATTTTGTGCATTGAACTAGATAATCGCGTTTGAATCTTTTTATTCTGTTTTTGAAGAGATTCGAATGATAATTTCATAGTCACTTTAATCGCCTTATTAACCTTTCGGAACTGCGTACACTCATTTGAGTGCACGCTTACTTCTTTGGGATGAGCACGCGTAGCGCACTAATTAGACGTGCTCTGTGACTTTCATATGGTCGATCAATCGATGGGCGATGGTTTGATCTCGTGTTCGAGGCTCACTAAACCTTCGATCCCTCCAACGTTGGTGATTTCGTACCAAACTTCTTTGAGACAATAGCAAGCACTGACTCGGTACATCGTTGTACCACCGCGAGTTAATCTTAAAGGCTAGATATACATTCAATCGCCTCGACCGATACTGGATGAAGACGAATGTATGGCGCCATCCCTTAGGGATTGATCAGCGCTGAGAGTTTTATCCTTCTTACTTTTGGATACTTTCTAGAGTACGTGCAATTATTTTAATGCGCGCGTACTTTCTTGGATTTATCTCAGCAGCGAGCATTTTCACTAGACTTTTGGTAAATTTGATAGCTTGAAAAAAACCGATCCGATGTTGTGCTCGGTTTTTGGAAAGGCTTTCTTAGTGCCTTGTAACAACGAGAAGAATATCTTTTATCTTAGAAACGCAATTTCTGTTCAGCAAGGGTCTGTGGATGGCCTTTCACAAGACTTTTCATAAGTATTCGGCAGCTAAAATGTTCAAAAATCTGATCACAAATTTAGTCTGGAGATTTTATCCATAGAGCGCTATAAGAGCGCAAAAGGGCTACATTTCACATCCGAAGTAGTTGCTCCGGCGTTCAAACTCTAATGCTGGTTCATTTGCCGATGAACATTGTATGAAAATTGAAGTTTGCGCCTATTCACCCAGTGTTTTACCAAGAGCCCAATAAAAGAAAGCTTCTTTTGCAATCTTATACGAAAAGCCTAAAGACTCTTTCGAAGCAGGGAAAAGTAGTTGGAATAACGAAAGTCGCGTCTTTTTGACGGCAGTCAGAAACACCATGCGCAGAGCGATTTGAGTGGTGCGCTATTTTTTCCAACCTATCTTTTTTGAAGACCTTTGCAAAAGTAAAAATCATTTCCAAAAACATCGTTTCCCTAGTTATCTAAGTACTAAAAGTTTGGCAAAAAGCAGTCCACAAGCCGTAGCAGAGTAATAAATGAGCTCCAAAGAGATGCGTAATTTTCTCCTAGTTGCTAAGACGCACTAATAAGAGTTTGCAAAAAAAGAACAAGTACACGACTTGAGATATACGAGATTCAAGCTGCAGAATGACCACAAGAGCCTGAATAAAGACAAAAAGGCTCCTTAAAAAAAAGGCTAAACAATATATTGATAACTTTTTATGACCGTAAACTATCTATGACTCGCAATGATATATCAGCATTCTAAGCACTTTTTTAATCCGTCTTTAGAGTGTTTTTTCACCGTGCGCAATACTGTACTTCAAGCATTCAGTTCGTTTTTTCACCTCCTGCTTGAACGTCGTATAATACTCGTTGAGCACATCTTCTTGCAATCTCGAAAATAGCCTCGCTGTAGTATTCCATAGTGGTTCGTTGTTGACTGCCGGAGAGTGTTGGGGAAAGGGAAATTCAGTAAGCGCACGCCGCCAAAAGCATCACAACCACTCGGCCACGGAGCCGCTTATATTAGCTAAATAGTATAAATATGATGTCCAGCTGTCAAAAAAACAGTGGAAAAGATCATCCAAATCTCTTGAAGCAAAACAGAAGGATAGAAAATCGAAGTCATCTGATATCAAAGCAACATATCTGTCTATCGGCAATAAAGATAATTGCCACAGTACATAGACCATCTACTGCGATATATAACCACGCGATGTATCAACTGACGAATCCGACAATAGGATAGATGTGGATTTCTGCTTTGCAAAAACCTTGCGTTGTGAGGCCAAGTGTTCTTTTTTTCTTCATAGACGAGCTCACTGGTCACCAACTGACCAATTTGTGAAGACTGAATATTTCAATGCTTTTTGGAATACCAATGACGACTACAGCGATGCTGAAAGTCTGTACACGATTGAGCTTCCGATACTCACATTACACCAGTGAGTTCTTTGTATGGACTGATAAAGAAAGAGCAAATAAATACAGTTACGTATCAGTATCAGCGATTTAGCTGCATAAGCCTCCACGAGACTGGTGTTTCTGTTGCTGATTTTGTTAATAAATTGAGTTGGTATAGATAGCAGTACGAATCGTAGACTGACGTTTCGGCGACACCATCGACAAGTGTGCGTCCAGGCTCTGAAGAAGGCGGTGTCGCCGAAACGTCACTCTACGATTCGTACTGCGATCTATACCAACTCCATATCATCAACAACATTAGCAACAAAATTATCAACCTCAAGCTGGACCAAACAGCTAAACACATATTTGATGCCATGGTAAATAGAAAGTCGTTCTATCAAAAAATACAGAGTGGGTATTTCATATTAAAATGCATAGATATGGTGTCTGGTGTTGCGGCGACGAATGGAATGCCCGAATGTGAAGAAAGTCTATAAGCAAATCAAATGTATGACATAATTTCATGTATTCGGACTTCTGTATCTAGGGCATGCTGTTTCAGAAATATTGAACATAAAGCAGTGAAATCTTCTGCAGTTTCTTTATAAATTTGAACTCTATATCGGTCGAAGAGAGAAACAAGGCAAAGAGTTGAATGTACAGGCACACAGAAATTTCCGGTCTAAAAAATATGCGTCCGTCAAGAGGATATGTGAAGAAAAAGCCTTTCCATAGATTGAGGATGGTATTTGAGATTTCTAAACAGATGAAAATATTGCAACGTGTCGCTAGAAAATGCTGAGACAACATTACTACATAAAGGTTCCGATCAACTGTCTAAACCTTCATAAGAATTATTTGTAGACGTGTGACAAGTAAAAGATTCGATGCAATCAAATTATCAATGCAAGCTAATGTCGGGTCCATAGCATTTGCGAGACTTCTTTCGGTGAGTGAAATTCTGTTGAAAAAAAGCTAACCGGATGCGCAAAGCTATTGCAAAGCTCTTGAATATGATGTTCAGCAAGCATAACGTAAGTTGACATGCCCGCGTCATGCTCACAAGATCAACATGGTTGTTAAATAATGGAAAAAAAACTCCACAAATTCCTCTTTCAGAAGCTTTTCATTCAATCTAGCTGAGAATACTTGGCATTTGTTCTATTCTTTATCTCACGTCTTTGCAATTTTTCCAGAACTGGCAAGATCTCATGCAAACAGACACGTTATTTTTCGTCTATTCTTTCATCGAACAAATAAACTTGAATTGGTGCCTTGTCAGAGACAAAACAGTCTTTCGTAACTTATAAGACTTTCGAAGAAAAGTGGTCTCATTATCTAGAGTAGTATAAAAGATCAACGAAATTGATAAAATTTCATTTTAGCAATATCTTCATTAGAGATTAGGCAATGCGGCGGTGGTGATGCCACCCATCATCAACACAGTGCTGGCTCGAGCTCGCTCAACCTCACCAAGTTTCGAATCAAATGCAATAAGTGTTTGGATTTGGGCAGGAGATGTGAAAATGGTTGTTGGAGTAAAAAAATTTTTTCAATTTCCTTCTAATGGATGGCTCAGCGACTGCTACGCTTGTGATTTTTTGAAAATTTTTGATCCATCTGTATGACAAGCCTGTTATGATTTATTGGCTCAAGAAATAAAGAAGTGACAGTGTATATTACGGTTGAACAGTAGCAGCAATGCGACAGAAGAACTGTTTCATTCCAGAGAGCACTTTTCTTCAAACACATAGTAAGTACATAGTGTATGTGGAAAAGCCTGAATGGATATTGCTGAATAACGGGGAGTTAGTAATTCACTGAATTCGTATATATCAAGTCGACCTCCGAGTACCAACGTTCATTTTTGAGCTGAGGCAGTAAGTAAGATTGGAGAAAATGCAAAATATGACCTTGTCTGAGATCGTGAGCAAAGAGAAGCTTGAGACTAACGGTCGTTGATCGAAGTGGTTCAACTTCACACTCAAATTCGCACGTTAGTTGAACATTGCAAGACAAACATCACCGCAGCATCGCCAGATTTGCACGACAGTGACCAGAGCATTGTTATAAAGCTTGACAATGCAATGAAAATTCAATTGACATTCATTGAAGGGCAAGAAATCAGCGAAAGGATAACCATCATTTGACGTTTTAGCGCTTCAGTAACGCCTATCATAGACAGACTTTCGGTTTACCATCTGACCCATTACTTCCTGCAAAGCTTTGAACATCATGAATATTATTTCAATAAAACCTAATTTCAGTGTCCGAAAGTAGTCAGTTGTGCTCATCTAAACAGGCAAAAATGATCAGTTGGATTTGTATAGAAGGCCAAATAAATTATGTTCAAACCAAATTATCGAAGTATTAAAGAATTAGTGCAGGACCAAAGCAGTAAATACCATACCTCTAATCACATGGTGACAATGTGGTCGATTTCAAATGTAGGAAAATGTGTAGATTTCTAGATTGGCATACTACATGGTGACAATGTCCATTGGATAGATAGCGAAAAAATCAATGTCCTAGTTGATATAATGAATGGCAAAGAAAGAGAGACAAATACAATCAATTGAAAGAGCCACAGTATAACACTCAAACACATAATCTTCTAAATATTCAAAATTGACATGAGCGAAGTTACCTGAAACAAACTGGAAATACCAATGAACAAGTACTCCGGAGAGATGCAAAATTTACCTTGTATTGTCAAGCTTATTGAAGCGGAGTGAAAGTGGTAGGGTATGGTCTACATCAAAAACAAGTAGAGCAGAAAGTTTGTGGTTTATGGAGGGAAGTGGGAAGGCGATGAGGGAGGAGGTAGATGCGTTGAAAAACGATGTGGTTTCATAATGGACGCCGTCAAAAAGAATAATTCAAAAGTGTGCTCGTTGAAGCTGCAGGTTGCCTTGGGATTTGAATAAAAATGCTGACATTCCGATCCGATGTTTCATAGCTGCGATACTTTGAAAACGAACAATTGCACGTCCTCTCTTTAATCAGCGAAAAGGAAATTTCTGCCTTCGATCAATGATCGTTTTCTTTTTCTGGACTGTTTTACATATGACGTATCACGAAAGTTTTTTTGCCAGAGAAACATTGAAATGCTTCATACATAATTTCCGACAAGCCAGTGCCTTCTCAGCTTTTCACTATATCGTATTATAGCATTGTGAAAGTATTCAAAACATGTTCGTGTACTAACAATTCATGAATGAATTGTAAGATGCTCGAGGATCCAGTCACGAGGAGAGAGGAAATTATGATTTTAGTAGCTATTATTGTTGACACCATGGTTTCCTAACTAAGTAAAATCCGTGAAACTCATGATGGAACATTCGGCAATACCTTTATGTGCACATGATCCTTGCCTAACGGTTAGATTTTTGCTCGTTACGTAAAGATGGAAGCTGGAATGCAACATTTCAGGAAGTCCAGAATGTAGGCAATATGATACATTGCTTCCCGTTATTCCTCGATTTTCAGTGAACGTTGATAATCTGGTAATTGAATCTACCAATAAATGCAAAAACTGTATACATATCGCACATTTTTTGCATAACTGCCGATGTTTTCGGTAACCAATGCAGTCAAGAAGCTTGCAACTTGGCAACCAATAGGAGATCATTATTCTATTGCCTTAAGAAGGTATACATACTTCGAATAAATTATTGTTTCACTTTTAGAATTTTTAGGGTTGGAATCCACATAAATTGGAAGTAAAATTTACGTTTCCAAATTCTCTGTTGTAAGCGCAACAGTCATGACAGTCAATGGTGAGTTGCCTCTGTCGTATCCTATTGGACAGGATTTCTATTGTCCATTGCTCCTGTGTTCAGAAGAAGAAATCCAAAAAGCATAAGCAAACAAAAATATATCTCGTGCGTATCCAAAGATCAAAATTACATCGTGAAACAAAAAGACAACTTACAAAATCCCGACAAAAAAATTTACAAAATCTGTAAAAGCGGCATTATCTACTTAGTAGAATCAATTTATACTTCATTCCATGTGTCAAATGCGTGCACAAATTAACTAGAAACACATTTCAGTTCCATTATTGAACTTAGAGTCGATTCGTGTATCGTTCTCGATTGGCGTTTCATCGGTTTTACTCCGACATATTTCTACAACTAAATGACGAATCTTAGCACATCTTCCAACAAAATCGTGTCTTTGCATCCGTCACCTTCAGAGCATTGGGTTCCAGAATGGGTGCGAGCAGCTGTCTAACTACTTTAATTTGTAAAGATCCACCATCGAGTGTTGATCAAGTTCATCCACTCCCGAATTGGGATAGCTAATTGGAAAGCTTACGGGTCTCCACAGGCAGTCGCCTTCAATCTGGGACAGGAAGGAGCGTATTTACAGAGGAGTATGGATGAATTACTCTACACAGGGCAGAAAGCTTTAGTGCGTCGAAACCCAATTTGTTATAATTATATAGAGTTAAATGAATTTGTAACGTCATCAAAAAACGGGAAATCAACGCCTAAACAAAGCACTCTACGTATGTTAACATTTACTTACCAGTACAGCTACGATGTTCTCACTCATGCTGCACTTCGACATTCAAAACAACAGTGGATCTGGCAATAAAGACATTATTAAGACGTTATTGGACATTAATAAAAATTTGTATTGAATGTTCATTGCTAGGTCCTGAAAACAGTCGATGCCATGAATCACTTTTGTTCTACCAGCCGAGATCCATCGACTGAGAAGTGGTGATGGCACAGTGTTGTTGTACACTGTGCCGTCACCACATACTCCTCCCTCCTTGCTACAATGCAGGGCTCAATGTGAGGCGTGAGTTAGTGACGAGGGGCGAGACCTCCGAAACACGCGTGTATAGCCCTGGCGTACCATCCTCGAGTAAAGCTTTAAACATTATCAAAATTTCTATAGAAAGACTTTTGTAAGTGCATTTACAGTAGATAATCACTTACAAAAAATCGGCTTTTAGTAATTCCATTTACGAATTGAGAACGCAATCTAGCAGCTTTACGCTTCGAGAACCAAATAACTGGACAGAAAAAACTCATCGCACCACACATCAAAAGTTATTATTCATTTGATCCTCAGGATTAGAATAGAAATAGGACCAGTCGAGACAAACTGGCCTGTTACTCGTCTAACGTCGGCATTACCTAGTGTATCAAGAAAGATCAATGCATACTTGAATGGATAAAAGCTAAAAAAAATTTCGGCGCTGATCAATCCCTGAGAGATATGCTATGCATTCGCCTTTAATCTCTAACATCGTTTGAGGTGACTGAATGCATATTTGGTTTTTACTATGACTCGCGGTGGCCTCCCGCTGTATCGAATCACTGCTGCTTATCCTTCCAGACAAGTCTGTGGCCAGTCAGGTTTCAGTCACCGACCCCAGAGAGATATATCCTCCTATTAAAATCCAAATAGCAAGAGTAAAAAGCATATGCGAATGATGATACAATACAAAGATGATGAAAGACGTGAACTCAATATCTGAATTTAGCAATGATTAGCACAGACTAAAAAATTTTTGTTGTGTTATTTGATGTTACGGACCTCATAGGTATACTGAAAATGATCACCATATTTTGAAAAGATAAAGCTTTGCCTTTTATTTGACTAATTTTGACGGCTTTTTAGATTGCTCTAATAAAAGGCAATGTTTGGATGGTCGCAGCTGCAAAACATCGACTGAAAGCAAGGCGGTGCAACACATGATGTTTCACTTGTCGAGCATTGTGAAATATTTCCCTTTTGACACTCTCATTATGGGTCGCGTAGTACTGATGAGACGAGCGAAACCGTCGAAACGTACGTATACACACTAAAAAGCAATATCATACCTCGTAAAGGGAAAGTCTGTGAACGGTAAAGCTTTTGATATTTTCTTCTAGATGACTATTGAAAATATATTATGACTTGTGAAGGGCTTTTCTACTGAGTTGTAGCAACGAAGAGACTACTAGTTTTTTTTCTTCGGAGTGTATAGTGTATTTTGCACTCGCATTTGCTTAGCTTTTTCACCCCATAAAGTTTTTTGGTGTAGTTTTAGCGGTCATCTGATAGACTGAAAATTGGGGATTCTGAATCTGAATTATTTAGATTGAATTATCAACATAGGTTTGTAGTGCGCTGTAATAACGGCAAACAGAAATGACGTTTTGCCTTTGGAGTGTTTTGCGTGCCTCGCTATTGTCTACATTTGGCTTTACTGAAGAGTTCTGGCAGCTATTTGATAGCTCAAAAAGTGCAGATTCTAAAAGTTTTTTTAGATTGATCTTTTAGTGGGCTATGGCAAGAAAATGAATAGTATGCAGTCTAATAAGCTTTGGTAGAGCTCACAATCATCATCTGTAAAGCACTACTGTGAACAAATTGCATTTTCCTGACTCAAATTTCCCAAGCCTTTCACTGATCTTTCTAATCTTCTTGGTAAAATATCTATTCAACAATCAACAATTCACGCATTTAGCATCGATCAATGGCAATTCACACTAAACAGTGCCGTTCAACAACATACCCGCATTGCATAGAATTTCGCTTGTTACGTTCAAAAATTCCTGCCTTCTAAAGCAATGAACTTCAAATCCTAAAATAATCAGTTTTCACTCACTTATTGTCTGCATTATTATGCATTATGATGTTTCGACTTAAATGATAGAACGCTTTATCGAACGCCAGAACGCCTAAGAGCACATTTCCATTGAGCAATATTGAAACAAGGTAAACCAAGATACTGCTTACATTGACTGCACCTTATGCTTACTCGTTTAGTTCTCTTCAAGCTTATTCCGTATTTACATGATACCAATTTCTATAACATCCAATAAAACGTCCACACATGGCAAATAGACTTCGAAATTACTCGTGGGTGTCTGCTGTACAGATATGGTCTTCTAAAAATTTGAGACTTCAAGCACCTTTTGCAGATTTCCCACGCGTCCATCAGGCACAATGCGTCACTAAGTGCAAGAACACACGTATGTACCTAAACTGTGAAATTAGATAATGCGAAGCATTGTTGCAGCAAAATGCACTAGCCATTTACATGTCTTCCTGGTGTATGGGCAAGATAAGTAACAATTTGGGCCGTGAAATCCGCGAACAACATGTGCTTGCTGCATCTTTGCATGACCCCAAATTTCTTCGTCGCTGGACTGATGGTGAGACCCTGCGCTGTTGAAATTATCACAACATCTCTCTTGTTGTTCGTTCTGAGTACCATTACTCCTTTCTTTTTTGTACGGCGGATGCGTATCCCTTCCCCAGTTGGTGTTACACAAATTCTTTATGCAAACATCGCCTATTCTTTCTGCACGTCCCGATCAAGTGCGTTTTTCTCTGCAACAGATCCTCGGCAAGTTCAACACTAGTATGCCAATTGACGGTGTAGGTTGTTGGTCCTTATCAAGTGAGCCATCCACTAGGCCCATCACAATACTGCTATTCGTCCAGCGATGGAAGTTGTGCTTGCACCTGCGTATGGGAACGTAAATACGTGTATCCTCCTATACGGCACAGTGTGTTCAGTTTTCGCCCCGTATCTGTGTCTTTTGCTGTTACGTCAGTTATGCCAAACTTGAGAATTTTTCTAACACGGTAAAGATTTTCTAAATAAATGACAAAAGCGCACCCTCTAGGGCGGCAAATGGATTCTCTGCGCACAGATCCATTAGAGTGAGCGCGATTTCTGTTATTTACCTAGCAATATTTCTTTTCTTGCAAGAAAACGTTCGAATTTATTTTGATAACTTAATGCAACACTGCTGCCTCTACATGTTCACATGGTTTTTGACGCATATATCTGCCCTACGTGCAATTAAAACCCATGAAGCGATACGTAATTTTCTTTTTGCTCTGGCAACACCCTATAGAAACTCCTTGCAACAAGAAATTAATTTGGGATTGCCATGACTTATGCTATCAAACGGCTGCTGAACTTTGAATGCAAAGCTATCCGCAGACCATGCCGAGGGAAATAAGGAAATCGAAATTTAAACCCAACTTCGTTCTCGCTATTACAGCGCACTGAAATCTTCTTTGAAAATCGTCTAAGGAATCGTACTCGCCAAAATTTCCGCCATCAAATGACTACTGAAAGTCCAGAGAAAGAGCTTTCTCCACAGAAAAAGGCCTAGTCTCAGAAGGTCGTCTACGTTTCATTATCGATGACCTGGAATCGCATGCAATGTGCAACATCTTTTTTGGCAAACTTTCATTGTTTTCGAATTTTCAATGACTATTACAACTTTTAAGTGTTGTATATAATGAAATATGTCACAACTGACACATTTATATCACTATAAACTTTGCACAAATTGTTACAGTTGATAGAATGCCAGCATCAGTGTAATTACGTAGTAAAAGAGAGCATTTCAAATAAACATAAATGTTATATTTGCACCACAAGCATACGGGTGCGTAGAGAAATCGTTAACTGGAAATACTAGAACAAACTCTCGATTTACTTCCAAAAAGCTGAAAAAACTTTACAGTCTAACGTCCGCCGTTGATAGGCAGGGGGCGTCGCGCCGTGGCGTTCGCGGCACTCCGCTGGCCGGGTTATATGCGTCTCAGTGCGAAACTGTCGTTGTGCTTGCGCTCCTTAGCAGCAAGCGCCTTTATTCCACTCCGCCTTCTCGGCAGATGATTGAGACCGTGGGAAAACTGAGAGTGACAACAAAGGCAGAGGAGAGTACGCCCTGGGTATGGGCAACCACTTACTAGGAAGCTGTCAGTATCACTAGCACTGTCACCATCACCATTACTACCACTGTCACTATCACTATCACTATCGCTATCGTTATCACCATCAGTATCGCCATCACCACTATCAATGCTACCATTATAACAACCACTGTCATCGTCAATATTGGTATTATTAGCACCGTCATCATTGTCATCATCATTATTATCAACGTTATCATTATTATATCGTCACTACCACTATCATCACTATGGCTATCATCAGTATCACTGTTATCATTGTCACCAAAATGGTTAACACTCTTCACTATCACTATCATCATTATCATCATCTTCGGTATCACTAATAACTATCACTATCGTCATTATCACCATCATCGTCATCATTAATCACTATCACTATCATCCAAACCATTATCATCACTATCACTGTTACTACCATCATTGTCATCATCATCATCATTATCGCTTTCACTATCATTATCACAATAATTATCATCATCACTCTCACTACCATTATCATTATCACTATCATTAATATTATCACAATCATTATTGAATGGAAGTTCGATTCATTTTACCAGCTAAGTTCGACTGTTTGTCAATGCAATATCTATGCATTGAATGGAATGCCCTTTCTAATTGCCCTTATCAGATTTCACAAACAGCTCAAAGGGTAGTAATTATTATCACTTTTGTAAACATTAGCATCATCGAAAGCATAGTCATTATCACTGTCATGGTCATTTTTATTATGTTATCATTTAGCGTAGTCTTGTCATTGGAAAATACGAAATGTAGACGAAATATGGAAGATATAGATGTTCTCTTTGCTGGGAATACCTTCAAGAAAGTTTTTCAATGAACTCCATCATTTCATGATGGAGATGCTCTCTCAAAACCATCTGGATTCGTCTCACCACATCCATCACACTGTCTGGAGTCTGCCTTCTCACAAGATTCGCCGCCTTTCTCACGGGGCGCGACGCCGTCATTACAGTAACTGGAGACATTTGACGTCGCGAGGTGTGGGACGAAACGTCCCACATGGGCGTCAGCGTGTTATTTAAATAACAAAAATTGCCTATCTCCTGCTATTTGCCCTTTAGCTGGACAGAAACCTTTCATACTAGTGTTAGCAGTCATTCGAAAGCTTATATATTTGGCTAGTGCGCTACGTAGGAGCTCCTTAGGACCCTTTTATAACGTCGTAAAATTCAAAAATAAAATTATGTTTTACATCGGAAGAGAACTTTCACTAATACTTCACGAAAAGCATATAAACGTGTACAAAAAGTCTTTTAATATTGAAATCATACCTTTTCTCTGCAGTTTCTTCAAATACAGAGAAGAAAATTCCCAAATGAATAATAGAATTTGCACTTGGCATGTAAGTCGCTGCGCGCCACCGATCGATCGCCTTGTTGAACCCACGGACGGACCACCCGACCCCCTCCACCTAGCCCGTAGGTTAACAGAAAAACAAATGCTCGCACATGGGAATTAATCTTATTTTTCTTGCTACACTGCAGCGAAACAGTGTTTTCAGAAATTAAGCACAGCGTTGGAATCACCGAAACTTACGCCATCGAAAATGGTTACTTACAATTTGAGTAAGGAGTTCTGTCCTGCAAGAAATATGCGCTTGTGGAACACAAACGCTTCCTTTTTACTGAAGCGTTATGTAGAGACCTTTTCAAAAAACGGCTATGTAGTGCAATAGCCAAAGATTTACGCTATCGAATGATTACTAGAAGCGCAATGAGTTCTTCATCCCGTGTTGTCTAACAAAAAATTGCTTGATTTTCTTCACTTCTGTGCTGTTATGGATTTGATTTGGGATGATGGATGGGAAAAGTATTGATCTTACGCCCCATTGTCCAGTATTCCTCCCACTTGTCTATGTCATCAACGTCTTCCTGTGTTTGTTGTGCGTCTTCTCCTTCTCACTCCTGCTGTAGATTCAATGAAACATTTCTTAATCCTTCTGCTGTTGTTGATTTGAATCTTTGATCTTTCTTATATATAAATAAACTGAGGTTGCAGGAAGATGGTATAAATCGCATGGAAGCTGTATGCGTAATTTATTCCCTTACATTATAGTTCATAATTGATCACACCCTATGAGGATGGACGGTTTTACGAAAAGCTCATTCTAATTGGATGCAAGGTTGAGATCGTTTTTTCGGACGAAATCCATCTCTTTCAGAACTTTTTCTTACGCTTGAAACGACTTGGTTTTAGGATTATGTGTGAACAGGAATATCGAAAGTTGAATGTCTTCCGCACTTTTTCCTTTCCACTAGTTTTCCAGTAGCACTTTTTCTTGCTGAGTCTTGTATATCATTCGAGTCAAATGTGTTCACATTAGTTTAGTTTCGTCTATCGTTGGTGATGAGCTCTAATGCTAGTTTTTCGTCTTTAAAGGGCAATTTGGCTCCTGCATCCAGTAAAACGTAGATTTTCTAGACATTTTGTTAATGGGTCCATTTGTTGTCAACTGTCCTGCAGGCTACATGGTTGATTGCACATTGTAGTTGGCTTGGCGACTACAGCGTGAATCTCAAACTCAGGCATAAAACCGCTTCAAAAGCAAATCAAATGGCACAACATAGACCACCTGAAACCAGGATACAAAAAGCAAATCTAAGCTGGTGGGTAGCAGGTCAATTGCTTCCCAGATGACAATTGGCAGCCTTAAGCCTAATAACAAAGCGCTCAAAAAGATTCCACATTTCACTGAACACAGAAACCAAATTGTTCTTCATAGATGAAAAACTAGCGCAGGAACTCCACCACCAACATTAGACGAAGCTAACTATTTTTGAACATTAGATCCTTCCACAGGTTTCGCACTGAGAAATAAACAACAATTTGAATAACATACATGAATTATTGGTAGTCATTCGATAGTCCGAATTTCGATAAATTTAATGCTGAAGCTGGTGTTTGAAACGGTCTATACAGAGCGTTGTTAGAGGATAAAGAAAATCATGTTTATAATAACTCTCAGAGCCGACTATCTATTAACCTCGACATAGCTTTAATAGATGAGTTATTCTCTACTGCTAACCCGTTTAGAGGTGTTATTGACATTATTTATTGAATATCAGCGAAGCATACAACGATGCAGTAAGTAATGCAGCTTGAATATTACAATATTCAAGGTGGCTAACCTTTCAGCGGGTCGCTTTCTTCAGAGCCGTTTTGATGTTGTAGATCTATCAATTATTGATTGAAGACCAGCCGCTCAAGGTCAGTGCATCAGTGAGCTGAAAGTGAAAAACCATGTTTCATACTCGAATAGCTAGCTCGTCGCTTGAATTTCGCAGTTTGTATATTTGGCCATGTAAAATGAAAAAAAATTTTATACCTACAGAACGGTGAGACGAAATCTCCTCTACAATTCTTACACAACAAAATTGATTGGAATTTTTCCCGGAAAGAGAAAAAACTTTTTTAAATAAGTGACGCTGTGAGCAAGGATTTGATCCATCACTTCGAAAAAACGAATTATCGAAAGCCGCGCAATGTTCTTCATAAAAATAGAAACTTTTCCCCTTCTCCGAACAAACTTCCAAGTTTAGTGTCTTTTTTGTATAAGAATTGTAGAAGAGACCTTACTTTATCGTTCTATCAATCCAACTTTTTTTGTTTCACAATTCCATATTATTCCCGTTGTAAGCGACGAGCTAACTACTTCGAGAGCAAAACATGATTTTTTTTTCCCTTAATAGGGCTTTAAGTGGACCGTTTCAAAAACAGTTTTAGCAATAAAATTGTCGAGATTCGGACCGTCGAATGATTCTCAGTAGTCCATGTCTTTTATTGATTTTGTTGTTTACTGCTCTAGTGCCAAAACTTATAAGAAGACACTATAACGATGCCGCTTCAGTGGCTGAAAATACGCTGGGAAGATATGGAATTTTTCTAAAAAACAGTCTCAGCAATGCATCTAACGGAAATGAGCCTTTCGAAAAACCGCCCACCCTTCCACGATGTGACCAATTATGAACTCTGATAAAAGATAATCACACGTCCAGCTTCGGCCTATATTTTCATCCAATAACACTGCGATATTTGTGCATAGGAAGGGTCAAAGAATCAGGTCAATGAAAACTGAACAAATAGGAAAAGGCGCTATTGAAATTGCGCTAGAAACGAGAATGAAAAAAACGCATCGCAAACACAAAAAGGCGATGATGACATTGGCAAATGGGAGAAACACTGGACAATGCTGATTAAGGACATACTTCCCTCATCCACCAACCTCAACTAACAACCCCGCGCATCGGCCGAAAATCGAACTCGGGTCGTTTGTGTGGAAGGTGATCATTTTACCACTGAGCGCCGATGCAGGACGTTGTTCACTGATGGACATCCTTTTAGTGAACTGATGAGTTATAGACTATTCTCAGTCTGGCTGCCGCTTTATGCGGTCTGACAACAGCGTGATAAAGGTTTTGATGACTTCGCGAGGTGTGTAGAATTTTCTTTTCATCAGTTTCCTCAAATATGCTCAAATGAATTGTTCTTCGAACAACTTATTATACATGTATGAATGATATTTACCACTTTGTAGACATTTCCAGACACTTATCAGTCTACTAAGTCTGACTGCTTTATCGGTGATGGTGTATAGACCTCACTCCATGGAAAACAAACGTAGTATCTCAGTTCTTTCTTCAATAGTTTTATTGAAGTCGTCCAGATCTATTAATCCATCAGCATTTTCTGTTCCTTTTTCACAGTTTGAAAATCCTTCTTTCCAGATGATTCTGGTGTCCAAATTTTTTTCAGCCCTTTAGAGCCTGAACGCATTATTCATTGTAACGTTATTCATATAATTATGCAGATTATAATGGAAAAAATGAAAATCTTTGGCATCAATAAGCGACATCTAATTCAGAAGAAACTACTCACCGTGTTATGCAGTCTTCGGACTACCTGTTTTTGAGTTATTAATCAGGTAACTGTTGTTGACATTAATTTGTCAACTGTCAGCTAAGAAAAGAAGATAATTAATCAGACGAAGGAATATACCAGTTAAGAATGCACTGTTGAGCTGTTTGATGAAAAATTTTGAAGAAATGATAGGATTCAGAAACTCAACCTTTACATTTTCATTATGCTTGGTGTCAACATGAGAGCTCAAACTGAAAGACGACGAAGTCGAGGTCTCTTAGCATGGTGCAAAAGTAATTGCGGCCTAAAATCGTGCTGGACCCACAACTACCTCTGTAACTTGCTTGACATGACGATATTAGTGAAATAGTAGACGCTGAGTTTCTTTGAAACATTCCTTGATGTCTTAAGAGGATCACCTTCAATGATCGTTTTCTCACTACTTCTTATGAGGGTTGGTAAAAACTAAATGCGGAATATACATTGTTGATGCCATTCGCTTTACAAAACTTCTTGAACCACCACTCAACTCTGCGTTCGTTGATATTTCATGGGCCAGATGCGTTGGTGATGTTGCCAGGTGTTTCTGCTGCTCGACGACCCATTTTGAACTGGAATAAAAATGGCTCGGAATCCTTTTTGTTTAACATTTTCTCCATAAGATCGACTGTTTTTAAAACCTCGTGTAAACATTCAAAATAATTCCAAAAAAAGAATGTTTCAAGCCTAAACGAGGTTGGTACGCCACGCCCACACACCGGTGCTTCCGAGGTTTCGGCCTCTTCGTCAGTGACCCCCGCCCCACATTAAGCCCTGCATTGTAGCAAGGAGGGAGGCTTATGTGGTGATGGCATAGTGTATAATGACACTGGTCCATCACCATTGTTCAGTCGATGGATTTCGGCTGGTAGACCAAAATTAATCCATAAGATCGACTGTTTTTAAAACCTCGTAATAAAAATTCAAAATTTTTGAAATAAAAAATAAACATTTTTGGAATTATTTTGAATGTTTATCACGAGGTTTCAAAAACAGTCGATCTTATGGATTAATTTTGGTCTATCAGCCGAAATCCATCGACTGAACAATGGTGATGGACCAGTGTCATTGTACATTATGCCATTACCACATACTCCTCCCTCCTTGCTACATTGCAGGGCTTAATGTGGGGCGGGGGTCACTGACGAGGAGGCCGAAACCTCCGAAACACCGGCTTATGGCCCTGGCGTACCAACTCGTTTAGGCTTAGAACATTCTTTTTTTTTTTGGAATTATTTTTTCCATGGTCTTTAAGAGATATGAAGTAAACAGCAAGTATTGCGCCATTGGAAACAAAGCGAGAAGAGCACCAAAATGATGTTTAATGAACCACATTGCTCAAGAATATACCCCAGTATCAAACGGGACATTTCAACGACGCATTACTTTCTCGCCAAGAAACGCTTCAGACTGCTACGAATAGAGCGTGTGAGAAGCACTTGGCAATGTGGTATATTATATTAGAAGTTAGATGATCATCAACATTAAGAAAAATGTACTCGTCAAAAATCAAAAAAATGACAGAGGAGACTTCCTTAAGGCTATTTTTAGTTTAAACGTGTCAAAACATTTACAAAACAATAGATTCTTTGACAAAATAGCACTACACTTTGATATGCGATGCCACCTCATCGATAATTCAGGGCAAGTTTTTTTTATGAATGTATAGAGGTTACGAATTTTATAGGGTTGCAGAGGAGGCTTATTCTATAATTATATGGTAAAAGCTTTTCATATAATCACTTGTACTCACTATAAACGTTATTTTATCACCCAAAATCTGAAAGGAAAGCCTACGCTTCTTACGACGTCCAACTATCCACAGAGTTTGCTGTGAGAACAGGCGATGGAGATCAAGGACAGCCGTTGGGGTGGCATTGTATTGCAGTCTGTTAGATCAATTTTGGCCACCAAGCCATGTTTTGCAATTGTTTTCACATGAACTTGTCATTTTCTTCGAGCTACAGCCACTAGCTTCCTAGGAACTGGTTGTCGATACTCAGGGCGTACTCTTCTGTCTTTCTCTCAGTCTCAGTTTTCTCAAAGTCTCACTCAACTACTATATTGGCGGCATTTGCTTTTGTGAGAAGGAAGGCTCAGACAGCATGACATCCTTGCGCGGACACGCAGATATCTCTACTGTGAGTGCCCCACAAGCGACAGGCGACGCTGCCTACCTATCAACGCTAGTCCTCAAAGGGTCAAGCGCGTCCACACTAATGTACCGAGTAGCCGAGACATTTCCCCAGTGTGGATCACATGGCCACGAATCTCCCTCTCTGAGGGATCCCGCTTGTTAGTCGCGAGGGCAAGTGGCCTGATCCCAAGTGGTGAATAGGGTAATTCAACGCAAACCAAAAGCGACTGTGTGCTTCCCAGAGACGCAGGTAGATTCAGGAGACGAGCTCCCTGCTTTTGCAGCGACAACTTGACAAAACCCAATTTCTACGAGTCAAATCGACCAAAAACTGCAATCAGCGGCTGGGAAGTATATGGGAGGAGGTTAGGAATTGCCTTCAACGAATAAGCGCTTCCTGCTCCTCCAAGAGAGACTGGCAAGCTAGTCGTGAGCATCCAGCCTCACGTTTAGAGCCTGGCAAGCGATACGTTGGGTATTAAAACGCTAAAAACAGCCGTAAAATGTGCCTCATTCCTTTGAGCCTGAAAGAGCCCTCGGTACGGCAGCGTCGGGAAGGACGAGTACGGAGAGGCTGCTAAAATCTCAAAACCAGACAAGGCTGTCAGTATCATAACGGACTAAAACGAAGATCTGTATCTATAATGCACGAACATTTGCTCAAAAATCCTCTATAGAAGATCAGTTAATTCAGGCAAAGAGCATAAGGTGCAACGTCGTTGGCTTCGTTGAGATTAGAGGCGCCATCCTTTTCACGCTGTTTATGACATTGGAGAAGCAGTGTTTCTTGGAACATGCGATCGCAGAGGTGTCGGCGACGTTGATGTCCTCGTCAAATCAAATTTTACCGTAAACATTGATATTTGAACAACTAACCATCCGTATTGGACGACGGCGGTTGAAGCGATGTCGATCAATGCAAGCTTCGAACATCTTCGTTGCCTAGGCACCAGCATCAAGACCATTACCAATACCATTACGCACCATCAAATGGGGAAGACGAAGTCGCAGCATTCTATATGGACCTCGAAAATTGTTGAGAGAAGAACATGCATTCTTCAAGGTTACGCTGGAGATTTTAACGTGAAAATTGGACCTAGAAGGACGTATGAAGAACACCACATAAGAACCCACGGACTAAAATGGAATGAATAAGGTGAGAGGCTATCTGAGTCTATTATGACGACGCAAACTACCCGTGATAACTCACAATTCCAAAAGTCTCACTCTCAGCAATGGACGTGGGAGTCTTCCGATGGAGTGTACCACAACGAAATAGACCACATCATAGTTCATCGCAGGTTTTGTCTGACCGATGTCGCTGTTGTTCCTAAATTCTACACGGGATCAGACCATCGCCTTCTTCGCGCAACGTTCCGTTTTTCGTGGAGAGGAGAGAAAGCCGCTAAATTCAAAGAACGATGTCCCGCAAGTACTATAGACTGGCATGTATTCGAATCATCAGTCGGCTGTTGGGAAGATACCGCTGTCGACAACATCGACAAAGGTTACGATCGACTCGTTGAATATCTTCACATTAGCACTATAAAAGCCGCGAGTCCTAAGGTCGCGAAGAGAAGCTTGTCTTCGCAGACACTCGAGCTGATACGTCAACGCGGAATCGCACGAGCTGCAGGTAACCGAAGCCTTACGTCCGAACTTGCGAAACGCTGCAGAAAAGCGATCAAAGAAGACCTCAAAGAGAGAACAGCAGCAGTTATGGCAAAAGCTGCAGATGCTGGGAAGAGCATTCGCAAAGCCCGGCGAGGCTTCGCCAACTATGTGACCAAGATGATTGCATTTCGATACCCTGATAGGGCACTTACAGCTTCCAGAAGGGCAAAAAAATATCCACGACTACTACGCGTATCACTTCGCTACCCATGTCCTTTTGCCGTCGTATAAATTGAAAGAGGATGAATCGCTCGCTCTATCGGTCCTCTCTTCCTAAGTCTAACATGCTATATCTTCGGTGAAATACATAACAGCTCCTGATGCAGACACGATCAGACCAGAACACCTGAATAATATACCCCATTCTCATCAACACCCTAACTCACCTTTTCACTCGCTACCTGCCAGATTTCAAGGTCCCCAATCAATGAAAACCGGAGAGACCGTGCTGTTGTTCAAAAATGGAGACCTCCACGACATGGGCAATTATCGCCCGATCTGTTTGATGCACGTTGTCTATAAACTCTTCAATCGAGTCATCCTAAACAGGATTTACAGAACACTAAGCGAAGAACAGTCATGGGAACAAGCAGGGTTCGGAAAAAATTTAGTACCATAGATTACTACACACAATCACAAGACTCACTGAAGTTTCACAAGAGTACAAACTCGCGCTCTGTCTCACTTTTATCGATTTGAGGAAAGCCTTTGACGTTCACAAAATCCGTTATAGAGACTCTAGACAACTAGGGCACTTCCGCTCGGTACATAACAATCCTTCGTGAGCTATATAAAAACCTCACATCTAAAATATGGCCATTCTAAAACGATTTTGATATCAACTTAGGAGGGGTTCGACGAGGCGATACAATCTCGCCAAAATTATTCACTGCCACCTGCGGAACGTCATGCGAATATTAGAAAGGGACGAAATGGGATTCAAAATTGACGGTCGATAATTAAACCATCTTTGCTTCACTGACGATATCGTCGGCATACGCCAAGTATGAGCCAAGCGGAAGGAATGTTGACCGATTTCGACAACGCCTGTGGAAAGATTGGTCTTCAACTAAATCTAATATAAACGATGTTCGTAAAGAACGAGTGTGTTCTGAATGCCCCATTCAAGCTCAACGTAAAGATCATCTCCGAGTGCTTTAGCTACGTCGTCGTGAAATTAACATATGAAGGACCTAGCTCCAGAGTTGAGCAGAGGGCAACGAGCGACTCGCGGTAAGTTCAAAAATATCGAGGATGAAGTGAAAAGGGCAAAAAAATCCGACTTCGTGTCCGCTTTTTCAACCCGACGAATATCCTTGTCCTCACGTCACCTGTCACCTGTCGTCCCGTTGATCGTCGAGTGACTCGAGTGGGTGGCAGCAACACTTACATTTTTTTCCTATCGCTTGCAAAAGTAGCCTAATGGGTCCTCCTCGCTTTAGGGATTCGCTGAGCATCATATCTTCCTTCTATTCCTTTTGTGAAAAAATTGGACTACGCTCTAAAGTATGCAGTAGAAACCTGGTCGCTGCGTAACCAGGATGCACAACCACTTGGTGTTATTGAGCGCGCAGTCTAAAGGTCGATGCTAGGAGTATCCCACATCTCGCAAATGAGAGAAAGGATCCGAAAATCTGACCTACGTCAACGATCGAAAATCGAAGACGCCGTCCTACACGCCAGGATATCGATAATAAGATGGGCCGGACACGTGATGCGCTTCAACGACAACCGATAGACGAGAGCCGTAAGCGACTGGATTCACCGGGATATCAAGTGCTCTGCAGGAAGACCACCGACTCGATGGCCCGATTTCTTCACTGGAACCCTAAAAGAAAGACATTGTGCTCAACGAATTCCTAGAGCGAGGTGGCCCACTGAATCTTAATAGGCTGGGAAAAAGTTCTGAGAAAATGCTTGTAACTTTTATGGGTATCGACCATTTTTGTGTTTTTAGGCTTGTTTGAAAGTCCGTTTTCTTCAGCGTTGACTGGTATATAATTTATCTACTTATATCAAGATGGAGTTAACAAGAGAGAAAATTAGGTTGTTGATGATTCGCGAATGGCTGCTGCGTTGAAATGCAACGGTGGCAAGTGAACGAATCAATCTGGCTTTAATTCTTCTCCAATCGCCGTAACAAAAAAAATCGCAGCAATTCCAAATTTGGCTGCAAGCGATTATCCTTTTTTCGCTCAATGAAGCACTGGTTGGGCGACAAGAAGTTTGGTACCGATATTAAATTTCACAGTTCGGTCACTCATTTCTTCAACAGCAAGAAATCCAATTTTATGCTCGCGAAATCGATCTTTTGCCAGAGAAGAGGCAGGAAGGGATTGAAGTCGAAGAGGAGTACTTCGACTATTAGTTTTGCCCTTTGTTCGGGTGTAATAGGTGTATAAGTAAAGGTTTACGAACATTTTCTCAGGACTTTTTCCCCAATCTATTAGCTTATTAATGATCACCAAAACTCCTATGAAACAATTCAAAATTTCGACTTTCTATAAACCTCGGCATAATTAATTGTTATATGAAAATCGAGAAAACTTATCTTGATTAGCTGACGCGAAATTAGTAAATTAGTCGTAGAAGATCGGCTGACGTTTGAGCGGCCCGCTTTCTTCAGAGCCTGGGCGTATATAGTATTAGTCTATTTAAACCATTCGGACGGTCTTATTTATATGCTGCCTATGTCACGTTAGAAGATCAAACGAAGAAAAGGCGCCAGATCTCGTGTGATGGTGACGCACTCGTCCTTCCGATTCATTTCGGGATTTTGGGGGTTTATCCGAGATGCCTCAAGAGTCTTCGGCGTGGATGTTTTCGATTCCTGCGCTAAGATTGTGACAGTTACATCAAAATCGTTGTAATTGTGTTTTTGTTCCCTATGTATACCTAAAGGTTTCGTTTTATCTATCTCAGATTTACTATTTAGATGTTATATTATGCGGATGAAAAGTGGTCTACCCGTTTCGCCTATATATTCTTCCCGCATGTTTTCCATGTTATAAATAAATTGTGCCCCATCTCATACAATCCCCCTCTTTTCCGTTAGGGCAGATCATACAGTTTTTCGTGTTGCACAATCGATCATAAAGTTTATTGCGGATCAGCTGATGGCGTAGGATGGGAGGTGGGACTTCAATAACTATCACGGAACTTTCAAGACCGCACCCTTTTAGGCACCTTTTAACCACGCTACTAATTTCGTCTAATATAAATGGCAGTTTGAAGGGGACTTTATCCAGGTGTGGAGTATTGTTCTTTCGGGGCCTAATTCCTTTTTATATATTCAAAGTAGCAAATGTTTTGTAGCCGTTGGAAATGGCAATTTTTCGTGCCAAGTCTAATGATTCGTTCCTTTCCTCTTCTCCTGTGCACACATTTTTAGCCGTTCGAAACATGTTTTTAATTAGCGATTTTTTCATGTGTGAAGGATGAGAGGAAAGGTGATTGACCAAAATGTTTTTGTTACTTGGTTTTCGATACCATTTCGTTCTATAGCCACTATCCAAAAGCTTCACTCGGATGTTAAAGAATGGAAGCCAGCTCCCGTTTGGACTTTCTCGCGTAAATCTTATATGCTCTGACTGTCCGTTCAAGACTTCAAAACACTTGTCCATTTCGCCTTGTGTGGAACAGACAATAAAGGAACCGTCTATATACCGGCAGTAGAGCAATGGACGGTGAACGAGAACTGGAGCTTCCATCTTATACATAAAAGCGATGGCAAGACTAGGTGCTAAACGCTGACCCATGGCTAACCCCCTGAGTTGTGTGAAGTTTTTTTACGACCACCGAAAGATTGAACAACTAAGACATTGTTTTAGGAGGGTCTTTAGTTGATGAATTGTGAAGCCACACAAATTTACTTTCTGTTCATTTTCAGTTACAAGTTCGAAAATGGCTTGCAATGCAGAGTCATTTGATACGTTTGTATAGAGTGAGGTAACATCAAATGACTCCATTACGTGCGAGTTGTTTGATTTCGCGCAACGTAGGTGATCTAGGAACATTTGGGTATTAGGTAGATGGGTTGGTATAAATTTGAGCACCTTAGTAAAAATAAGGTTTAGAAACCACGTTATTCAATCCGTAGCTCCGCCTATACCACTGATAATAGGTCTAACCTTGTACGTTGGTGGATCGGTTGACACTAGATCATCAATAGATGTAAGTTTACGTGCTTTTATGAGAAGGTACAGGACCGGACAAATAGGATTATTGTTCTTGAGTCGAGAGATAACTGAAGTTTCCAAACTTGCTGCACTTGCCGTGTTGACCCATTCTTTGTTGAGATTTTACATTGAAGTTTATATTCCTTCTCGGAGGATCGACAACCGATCCATCAACGTACGAGGTTAGAAATATCATCAGTGGTATGGGCGGAGCTACAGATTGAATAACGTGGTTTCTAAACCTCATTTTTACTCAGGTGCTCAAATTCATACCAACCCATCTACCTATTACCCAAATGTTACTAGATCACCTACGTTGCGCGAAACCAAACAACTCGCACGTAATGGAGTCATTTGATGTTACCTCACTCTATACAAACGTATCAAATGACTCTACAATGCAAGCCATTTTCGAACTCTTAAATGAAGATGAACAAAAAGTAAATATGTATGGCTTCACAGTTCAACAACTAATGACCCTCCTAAAACAATGTCTTAGTTGTTCACTCTTTCGGTGGTCGGGAAAATACTTTACACAACTCAGGGGGTTAGCCATGGGTCAACGTTTAGCACCTAGTCTTGCCATCGCTTTTATGTATAAGATGGAAGCTCCAGTTCTCGTTCACCGTCCATTGCTCTACTGCCTGTATATAGACGGTTCCTTTATTGTCTGTTCCACACAAGGCGAAATGGACAAATGTTTTGAAGTCTTGAACGGGCAGTCAGAGCATATAAAATTTACGCGAGAAAGTCCAAATGGGAGCTGGCTTCCATTCTTAAACATCCGAGTAAAGCTTTTGGATAGTGGCTATAGTACGAAATGGTATCGAAAACCAAGTAACAAAAACATTTTGGTCAATCACCTTTCCTCTCATCCTTCACACATGAAAAAAATCGCTAATTAAAAACATGTTTCGAACGGCTAAAAATGTGTGCACAGGAGAAGAAGAAAGGAACGAATCATTAGACTTGGCACGAAAAATTGCCATTTCCAACGGCTACAAAACATTTGCTACTTGGGAATATTCAAAAATGGAATTAGGTTCCGAAAGAACAATACTCCACACCTGGACAAAGTCCCCTTCAAACTGCCATTTATATCAAACGAAATTAGTAGCGTGGTTAAAAGGTGCCTAAAAGATGCGGTCTTGAATGTTCCGTGGTAGTTATTGAAGTTCCACCTCCCACCCTACGCCATCAGCTGATCCGCAGTAGACTTTATGATCGATTGTGCAACACCAAAAACTGTATGGTGTGCTCTACCGGAAAAGAGGGGGATTGTATGAGATCTGGCAAAATTTATTTACTAACATGTGAAACATGCGCGGAAAAATATATAGGCAAAACGGGTGGACCACTTTTCATCCGCGTAAAAAAACATCTAGATAGTAAATCTAAAATAGATGAAACGAAACATTCAGGCTTAGATAGGGCACAGAAACACAACAACAACGATTTTGATGTAACTGTCACAATCCTAGCGCAGGAATCAAAAACATCCACGCGCAAGACTCTTGAGGCATTTTGGATAAGCGCTCAAAATCCCGAAATGAAGCGGAAGGACGAGTGCGTCACCATCACACGAGATCTCGCGCCTTTTCTTCGTTTGATCTTCTAACTTGACATAGGCAGCATATAAATAAGACCATCCGAAGAGTCGTTCAAATGACTAATACTACATACGCCTAGGCTCTGAAGAAGGCGGGTTGCCGAAAGGTCAGCCGAACTTTTACGACTAATTTACCAACCTAGCGTCAGCTAATCAAGATAAGTTTTTTCAATTTTTTATATAACTCCTTGTAAACTCCCTGTACAGCAAATGAGATCGGCTTTTCATTTGTCGCCGTCAAACCGATTTGTACCCGAAATTGGAAGTAAAGTTTTTTACGTTAGAAGTGCTTTATCGCCACAAAAAGGATGGGATACTACGGACGAACGTTTTAGGAAGGTAACTTTAGTAGAACGAACACGTGTAAAGAACTCCCCATGCTCCTTATATTCTTCTTTAAGCCAAACACGAGGTGTTACAACAAACTTTATTTGACAGCTGACGTTTCGGCAGTTCGCCTTCTTCAGAGCCTGGAAAGGTCAAATTGTCCGCAATGTTCTTACGAGGAAAGCACAGCTCCTCATGTTCTTATGGCAAAAGCACATACTTGCAAAGAGGAACTAATTTCCAGCTGTTGTTGAGCAGTTTTTATCTCACTTTGCCTCTGTTTCTGTTATCATTAATAACTTAAAAAATGCTGATAAAACTATCAAGCTTGTTTTGTGGTAAAAAAAAACTTCCAATAGTAAGCTCTTCTAAACAAACTCAATGTTTAGACTTTCCCGCGGATCTTGTTGGCAATTTCATGCCAACACTGTGGTCTTAAGAAAATATTAATCCGATGAAAAAGATAGACTATAATCGAAAAAAATTTCTGTCAGTGTATTTTTAAGAAAAGTACGTCCGTTGGTCCTAAAAATCTCCACTTTTTAATACAAAAGTTACGTCCTTGAGATGACAGTGCATTTGCAACACATTTTTCACAATTCTTTCGATAAAATTATGAAGGCTCGCTTCAAAAACACATTTTTACAAGCACAAGTTTCAAAATGCACTTATATGAAAGATTTTCTGACATTTAGTGAAACCAAGTTTTGTTAGAGTTTGATTCACCATGTTTTGGGGTACCTCTTCGGCAAAAGTGCATTTCTTCACCCTCATTTTCGGGACTTTTTACTGATGTTGCAGATTTTCAATTCAGGATATCCAACAATTAATTTTATACAATTTATATCACTCTATAACATGTTACCTCTGCTCATAGATCGGCACCGGTCAGAAAATCAAACTCGTTGCATTGAATTCATACTTAGTTCATACAAAAAAATGTACTTCCTTCTCTTTCACTGATCGGCAAGTGGTTACTTCATAGCTTGGCAGATGTAGAATTTAGCATTAAACTTTGTTTTCTGGGAGACTTTTATAATGAGATATACCAGCAAAGGGAAATGTAATCTTCACCATTAAGATGGGCAACCCGATGGATGGACGGGTTTTGTTGGCACCTACATAACAAAGTTTGTATATTAGAGGGACTTTAGAGTAAAAAACATGGAATATCATTGAATCGACTTCCTTGCGGCTACTGCTAACAAAGAACTCCTATGCATCCCACAAATCGTATCTTCTAGTATCAAAACAACATCCCTAGGAAATAGATATGTTCCGCACTCTGGATGCGCTTTTTTGCCGCTTGTCTTGTGAGAATGAGAGCATTTTTTTCTCATATCATTCATTTGATCGTCATAGATATGTCTGTAATACAATCAGCTCTTGAAATCGGGATATAGATTACGTAAAAGTCTATTAGATTCTTGCAACTGAGCTTCTCGTTTTCTTGAACACCTCCCATCGTCACTAAAGAGTAGAGTAAGATTCTGGTGACAGCACCTTTCCAACCATTTACCAATTATATCTTCATCCCATTCGCTTCGAGTGTTTTTTTGAGACCACGTTCAAATTACGATATGCCTGATAACTATGTTTGGAGCCATGCATGTGGTCTGTTATGGGCACTTGTACAGTGCAATGCACACTTGCTTCGGTCTTGACAGCCTCGTCAGTTGCACAGCATATAACGGACCCACACGCATAGCTCAAAAATTTTAGTTATCAGGCATATCTCTTCATCATTCTCTTGTGATGTAATATGGCATACTATCATGTACTATCGGTTATGAATTCGAAGGTCTCCCTTCATGGAAATTGAAGAAGGTCAAATTGACTCGCATTCACTTAGTCGACCGCTTCCGAAGTCACACTTTCGAGGAAGTGAATGTTGAGTGACAACAACAAATAAACGAGAAATATGCAGACCTAACTAGCTTTCCTATATGCATCTGTAGCTTATGTTTGTCCGTATGCAAAAGTGTTCGACTCCTCTCCATATATATGAACCATAGATGATTCGTGAAACATAGCATAGTGTATGCATCAAGCGATAAACGTGGAGGAGTATACCTATGCGAAGCAGAGGATGACGAAGTCTGTGAATTACTGATGGACGGCTAGAATCACCTACACATGATCGCATTGAAATTATTGTGAATTCTTGGAAGGAGATAAATGGAATCGCCCCCAACGACAACTAACTGACAAATTGCATAGAATACGCAAAACACGCAAAACAAATCGCATGTACAGCGGCAAGTTGCAACGACGAATAATGCTCATACCAAAGATAAATGGATACATAACAAAAAAAAATTCAAAGGACAATATAACGAAAGGCTCTTCTATGATTCTACGTAGATCCCAAATTTTGAAGTACACTAATAATCCAAATTATTGAGTGTATCAATGCACTAGTATCGCATTCAGTATACATGGTTAAAAGCAAGTGTTAGGCAGTTAAATGGATAGTTAGGAAATAGATTAAATTTCCAAATTTTCCAAAATTAAACCAACGAACGACCACTCAAACTTTGAAAACAACCAAAATACGTTTTTTTCGAGGGCTGGAACTGGGAGCGGATAACGAAATGATCTCATCTCTCTTTATTCACCTACGCAAGCTACAGATACATTTGATCCACAAACCCGCAAATCTCATATACAAGTTGAATGGCCACTTGCTCTCAATCATAAAAAGCTGAATGAAATTATCTGCGGAATTCTAATCTCAAAGGGACGCCAAAAACGAGTGACAAGAAGTTTGCAAATAGACTGAAGTTGTAGTGATTATTTTCAAGGTCAGATAAGATACGAATTAAGAAACGAATTTTTACGAATTTAGCTCCAGGGATGTCGCTGTCTTTATCGATACCTGAGAGACCAACGCTCAACACTAGCAGTGCCTAGTTCTCATTTGCTTTATCAGTTCAATGATCCGTCTCGCAGTCTCTTTTTCATTTCTCATTTACTTACTTATTCGAAAATTATAAAGGTAAAACATTGCACGTTGATCAATTTCTGAAGAATGTAGCATGCATATGGTCTCATTGTGGGTGGATGAAGGATACACAGAGGTTGTGATCACCAAAGAGATGGTTAAGGGCAAATCTGTTGTTAATTGCAGAAATATGTCGACAACATTGAGTCACTGACTGTAAATCAGCCTTGTAATGACGTGTCGCTCCACGCCTCTAAAACTGATTTTTGGCATGATTCACGCAGATTCCTCATCTATGTAAGACCTGCTGCGCAAGTCTTTATTAATGACAGGAAGACTTATAATGAAGAAAATGGTATGTTTTGTAATAGAAGTTTCATCCCATCCACTTGGAAATTGAGTGAAAGTTTTTCCTATAGTAAAAGTTATGACTTTACTGCATATATTACGTGTCAGTTTTTTGAGCCTTCCTATAAGTTTTGGCACTAGAGCAATAATCAACAAATTCATTGATAGAGGTAATTAAGATTGCTCAACAACACATTCCAAAGCACGCGCCATCAGTCTGAACACATTTCTGCCATCTCTAAGGCAGCAATTCCATACCGCTTCGTGCAGAATTTTCTGGACTTTTCTAGTGCCAGATTTGTTCGTATTTGCGGCAAGCATCATGGCTGCTCAACAGAGTCTTTATTGCAGTTTATTGCTTTACGAGTACGAACTGGGTTGCGCTGCACAGACAGCCTTTGAGAACATCAACTATGCAAAGGCATAGGGAATCGGTGTCCAGGCCAACAGCGTCCGATTCTTTGCTGAGTTTCAAGAGGTCGACACCAACTTGAGAAACCAGCTGTGGTCTGGGCGTTTACGCAAAGCTGATCAAGAGACCGTCATCGAAGCAGCTGAAGAGCATTCGACTTTGATTATCGAGTAGTTAGAGGGCGACTTTGACAGTAATTATGCGACAATCAGCAGAAATTAAAGGCAAGAGGCAGCAACTGAAAGAAGAGTTGATGGATTCCACACGAGCTCACTTAAGCACACATGCGCAAACGAGAGAACATCGCCTAAAAACTGCCCCATTTTCATCTTCGCGTTCGATTTCTGACCAACATCATCATCTTTGAAAAAAGTGGGGTTTTTTCCGAGAGTCAACGTCGTCCGAATCAGTGGTTATCACTTGGCCAACTAGGAACTCTAACTCCATATCCAAATCGATCCGCGCCGAAGGCTATACACATTATCTTTTGCGGCCGGACCGGCCCGATTTACAGAGACTTGCTGTCAGCCGGAGAGACGACGTTGAATAGTGTTTTTATGCAATTTTGATTACTTCTGGATAGTAAGTTTGGTATTCAGCTTTTTGAATCTTGAAGAAGGGAGAAACCACCGAGACGTCAACCAGTACTAGTAATATTGACAGCACGCTTGTTCAGGAAGAAAACACTGACCTATCGAATTAGTGTTCTATCCTTTCCGAAGAAGGCGCCCACATTTTATACACAAACCTGAACTCGAGGATCAAGACAAAATCAAATGCAGTGAGAGTCTCTCGTTGATATTAACCTATCATATATCCTTGATATCATCCTTGATTTTTATCCTTGCCTATTTTCCATTGCATGTTCAAAATATGCGCAACCATTAAAATTCATGTGTCGCCATTATATCATGTTCAAAATACACAAAATTATTAGAAATCATTCATTGCTAAAAACTTATTGTATATCTGACTTCGACGGCGCGGATGCTCGACAATATGGATGTTAGCACGCGAACTCGATACCGATCCACGAGAAGTACCACTTGAAATACGACGAACTGTAAGTATAAGGTATTTTTTCACTAGACATATTGCCTTTCATCCCTCATTCCAGTCATTTCGTCTGCCATCAATTTGAATTGACTGAACTGATTACAATCGTCTTGTTATCGCGCTAGTTTTGCGGACTTTATTCGATGTCCGTCATTCAAAAGAATGTTACACATGTGGACGACTGCCTTTCAAGGCTAATGAAGTGGATCAGCAAGTATAAGCTCTATCAGTTTTTGCGGTGGACGTCGACGAATATGTACATATATATAAAGGATAAAAGGATAAAGCTCTCGGCGTTGATCAATCCCTGAGGGAGGCGCCATGCATTCGACTTCAATTTCTAACTTCGTTTGAGGTGATTGAATGCATATCTGGCCTTTACAATGACTCGCGGTGGCCTCCCGCTGAACCGAGTCAGTGCTGCTTATCCTCCCAGACAAATCTGAGACCTGTCTGTTACCAATTTACCGACCCCGGAGAGATGAATGGCTTGGTGAGCCATGAGCGCGAGATCAAACCATTGACCTCGTATGTGACGCAGGGCACCTCTGACCACTGCGCCACATGCGCTCATATATATATATATATATATATATGCTCTAGCATCTTTGCAATTCTACAAAATCAATTTTAAAAATCTAACAAATGCTGCCATACAGCACGACAAGGCATAAGCAATTTTACTCCTTGTAGGAATAAGTTAGGTGTACAGATTCGACTCCGCCGTTTTTTTTTTTTTTGGTAAAATAATAGTAAAAATAATGATATGCAAATCCCTCTTTCGTTTGAAAATGCCCTGAAAACGCATACATTTTTACGTACCCTTCGAATACAAAATTTTTCATATGACGGCTTTCATACGACTTTGATAAACGACGACCTTCGTGCCTGAAAAACATCATTTTTCAAAGTTGCCGATTTGTGACTTGAATTTGATAATCTCAAGTGGTTATCTGATGCAGCAAAGTCGGGAAAGTAGGGTCGGTAAGGTAAAACCTCCTTGTAACCTTTTACCTCAGCTCTTTTATGACGTTTACGACCGGTTGTGCAAGATGAAGCCAAGCGCTATCAAAATTCAAAATGCAGTAAAATTGCAAAGTTCACACCGTTTTGGTTTTTAATAATATTTTTTCAATTAAATTGCATGACGGCGGCATTGTTAACTGCGGATTTTTACGCGAACATTTTGGTCGAAAATTTGCATGTATTTGCATACAGAAAGATTTCGCTTCAAGCTCCATTATTCCTGTGTGCCGCTTCACTAGCATCGTTCTCCTACGCGCCATTCGTGCATGACTGGCAAGCGAATTTGCCCCTACGACAGCTCATCTCAAAGTACAGAAAAGTTGTATCCTAAAATGTTTGCAAGAAAATACGCAATTGAGTAGTACGAAAATCAAGTAATTTTGATTGTAGACTAGAATGCTCGCAAGAAAATGCGCAATTCAACAGTACAAAAGTCAAGCAATTTGGATTACTCTTGGTCAATAAATCTGCAAAGTAAATTCCCGCAAATGGAGTTTTTCGGGTACAGAAGTCGCCATCTTCAAAGTCCTGTAAAACCATCTCATAAAATATTTCGTATACAAAAGACATAAAATAAATAACGTTTTCAACGCACTTTTGAACAAAAAAAGCTTACGTAATCATTGTTTTTTTACTATTACGGCAAAAAAATTAAGAGGAGGAGCCATATTTCTACACCTAATATGTACATATGTATATATATATATATATATATTACTTAATTTGGTTCTTTCGCTGTTCGGATCCCAGTGCTTGTAACATTCAACTCGTTCATCCTTTTCTTTTGAAGCGAACCACTGATTCTAGCACTCGTTTCTTCGCATGAATACTCCACAAAGGTCTACGAACATTTTGCGAGTTGTTTCTACTGCTTCTCGAGGATCGCTTCTTTATGAATGAAGGAGATTGCTAGTAGGAAGACCTTCGTCTAATCTCGGAGGAACTCGACATAGGGAGATTGCTGAATCGATTCCAGACGAGCTTTGGGGAAGAGGGTCGAACAGAACCTTGGCCCTTGCATCATTAACCACTTGGCCACAGCCGCAGCTCTCTTGCGCGATATGTCATTGAGCAGTAGCATCCAACAGAATTCAGCTATTTCGAGTTTTCTGTGCAGGTGACAAACGATGATTCCTTGGGACGTTTAGTTGATTTCACGACTACACTGATTTCCAGTTGTTGAAAAAGCCGGTACAGTCGCCGTAACCTTCTGTTCTACCTTTCTTTCTCTGATAAGTCTTCATTAGTTGACGACTGTTCAACCATTGTTATACCCACATTGCTAAAATACGAGCAAAACTCAGAACCTGATGGATTATGTGTTATGGATTTGAACCCCGTCTGTACCTATTCGTGGTAACTCGCCGTCGCACTACACTATCGATGTCCTGGATGTGCCTCTCTTAGCTGTTTCAATTGTATTACTTGCTACCATCATTCAACCTCAACGTGATTGATTTCCGATACGTAAATCAGCATTGAACCCACTGAATATGTTGCCCTAGTTAGAATCAAAATAGATCCTTTCATTATTATTCGAGCCAACTTGTCATGTGGTCTAGTAAGGGCTCTTGTACAGCCGATACACGTGTTTCGTCCTTACAGACTCGTCAGCCGGGCAGAACCCGTCATCTTTCGATCGTTTTATAGTCAGTTCTCTCATAAGCCTTACACTACTTATAGAGAGTCATTTAAGACGAACGTTTTACACTCTATGTCAAGTGAAACCTTCACCCAACACAGAGTTTTGCGCACTCGATTGCTCTTTGGCTGGTACTTTTATCATAATTATACCTTTATTTCGAGTGCTTTGTTTAAACCACGCTCAAATTTCAATAGATCCTTGATAGGATCAATAGATCCAAGTACCAGCCAAAGAGCAATCGAGCGCGCAAAACTCTGTGTTAGGTGAAGGTTTCACTTGACATAGAGTGTAAAACGTTCGTCTTCGATGACTCTCTAAAAGGAGTGTAAGGCTCCCGAGAGAACTGACTATAAAGAGATCGAAAGACGACGGGTTCTGCCCGGCTGACGAGTCTGTAAGGACGAAACACGTGTATCGGGCTGTACAAGAGCCCTTACCAGACCACATGACAAGTTGGCTCAGATAATAATGAAAGGATCTATTGAAATTCGAGCGTGGTCTAAACAGAGCACTCGAAATAAAGGTAAACTCAAAATATTAACCTCTATTTACTACTTAATTCACTTTTTGACGGCAGGGTGTGATGCGGAATGCATTTTATAAAAGTGATGAAGTACTAGAAAAATGTTCTGTTCCATGTTAGAGTGAGAGACGTAGCCTTGATCCCATGAATGCTCGTTTTCAAAAAGGTCAACTCTGAATTGCTTCAGAAACTAATATAATACATCCATAATGTTAAGTAATACGAAAAACAATCCAGTTTATCTCACCGCTTTGATAGCAGTGTTATGATATGACTATATATCAAAGAATGTTAAGTGATTCACAAAACTTTAGACTTTGGGAGGGAGTTGAATTCGCGGCTAACTCTTTATAAGGCTCGTGCAAACCACTGCGCTACAGCGCGCCTGTTTTAGTATCATTATATCACCTCTGGAAGGGCGAACGCTTGAGCAACGGTTGTGCAATGTCAGACTTTCATATACATAACAATGTTGGAGATATAGCTATAAAGCCACTGTATTGTTAAAGAAAGCTATAAAATGAACAATTCCTGTCGATTAATCTATACAGTACGACTTTAGCGGCTCTTCAGCTATATTCAATTTGATATTTTTAGTTGCTATCGCTTTTTGATAAAAGGTCACCTGAAACATTTTATGGGAAATTATCTATCGTATCCATAACTACATCTGTTTTTTGGCGCTCAATTTGTACACTGAACTCAAGACTTACGAGATTAGCGTGCTGCGTTCTTCATGTCCGCCATTTTATGAACTTCTCCATGTACACCATGTCCGAAAAGTAAGTGTATCACTCACCTTTCATCCGAGGAGGATGTTTTCTGTCGAAATCGCCATAGAAGGTCCGCAAATAAGTAGGTTCATTGAGGTACTCAAAACATTGGTTAGAAGTTTGGTCAACATCACCAATGACACAAATGTGAGTAAAAAAAAAACTATGAATGTCTGAACCTGTTCTATCATCGCGTCCGAGATCTCCACTGCGTTCTGCCTTATCAAACCACGGTGATCCGCTGCGCCACCGGAAGTAGGCGGCTGATTCAATGGCAAGCTGTCCTTCACCGAGCGCTCTGAAGCAAAAATCCTAACAAATCACGTGATCCCCTTTAGACTCACTGACTTGAAGAGAAAGACAATATCAAACGCCATAAATTATTAAGTTGAGCGGAGGTGCAACAGGAAAATTCTCACCTACATCAGGTGGGTCGTGATCGTTAAAGAAGTTGCTGAAAAGCAAAGTAAATAATGAGAATGGAAAGAGGTTGTAAATTATTGATTGGATAGTTACATAGTAAATAATAGCCTAATCGAGAAATTTTGAAATGTATTTACCTCGACCTCAACTCAGAAAGTGACAGTGGCTTGGGCTTCTGATAAAACTCCTTGCAAATGATTTTATCGCCATTATCGTTTAATTGCAAAAAACTGAAAATCACTTCTAAGCATGAAGGAAAAATTTAGTTAGTGGAGACCAGAATAACAAAAGAAAATTAAGATACGTTAAATTCAAGGTAGTTGCTCTGACCGGATAAAGTGAGTCAATTTTCTTGGAGATGACGACATTGGAGCGACTTCATTTCTTATTTCGCTTTCAAAACCTAGAAGTATGTTTTTTTTCCATTTAGAGAAAATATCCAAATTGAACTACTGACTCAATTGTAATTGTACGAACCCGGAGACAGCTGGTCTGGCAGTTGGGACTCTGGTAATAAGCGTTGTTTACATGCAGGAGAACTAACAACCTCCTGTGTTGATCGCTCTGAAGGCTTCCCATTTAAACACATCCATAAGAGATTACATAGAGGAATAAATATCTGTCATATCAATTTTTATTCTAGCAAACTTGTGCTATGCCATGGGAAGAGAAAATTTCAAACAGAAGAATTTAAATGCAAAAACAAAACCTGATTTCATTTTCTTGACAATTAAGCCAAGATGATCGGTGCTCAACAACACTCACCGGTCTTTAATTTGATCTCATCGTATGTTTCCTTTTTTATTGATTGCAGTACAAGTTTAAGAAGGAAAATAAACGTTTCCATCAATGTAACACAGCTACATCCCAAAAATAACGAAGTGCCTCCACCAATAGATGCTAAATTTGATTAAAAAATGAACGATTGCTTCTAAGATGAATGAAAACAACTCACACAGAACGTCAGTAATACCCATTTTCCGTACTTCCACGAACACTTCCATCATGCTGTTGATCTCCAATGTTATACTTAACCCTCGCAACGTTCGTGAATACGATGTACTACATTTCCATCGTAAAGAAGAACAAGGCGTATAACATGGAAAATCTAGGAAAAGTCATTCCGATAGGGTCTCATAAATCAGTTAGTTTTACAAAGAAAACGGCAGATTTCTTGGCTTCAACCACATAGATAATTTTTCAAAGCATTTAGTCTCAGTTTCAATTCGAACCCCGTGCAACAAAAAATACACGGTTATTCATTATTTCAACCCATTTCATTCACAATCACTAGGCTGAAAAAAAAGTTTCTTAACACCCGCAAAAAATTCGAATTGTTTCACACAGTACTGGTTATTATGATTCATGGAATCAGGATTCCATAAGAAACTTCCACGACAACGCTAGTTTAGTGCATTAAACTTTAATTTACCCTTCGCATATCAAATGACGACGATGGAGCAAACTGAGCTTCGAGTTTTGATGCGCTGTTGCTGGAAGCAACTACATTTCGACAAGCGAATGCTGCGAAGGAGACCTGTGGCGCCGAAGGTGGAGGAACGGTGAGGCTTGTGACTGTCGCAAAGTAGTACAAATTACTTGAAAGTGGTGATTATAGTCTCGAAGGCAATGGGACTTGAAGAGGCATGTTGGAAGTTTTATGAGCAAGAGCCCAAGAAATGGTTTTAAATAAAAACGAAAACTATATTCATACAATACCTGTTTGGAGAGATCGATTGAGCGAAATGTTCGTTTCATTGCAAATCGGCAACGCAAGCAAATTTTGTTGCACTACAGAGGTCGGAATACAATGCTTTTTCTCAGTGACCATTCAGCAACTTGCATCCATTCACAAGCCTGAAGTGATATCATTTTCGCGAAAATGAAGGTAACACTCTTTCATCCTTTTTGCTGCATTGAAATTCTTTGGACTTGTAGTGTATAGAATTCCAAGTGTGAGGTCAGTGGCGTTTGAATCCATGTCAATTCGGAGAAGTGGCTGACACACGGAGCGGTCGAAGTGTTCAGTCGAGAAATCTAAACACTTTCATATTCAGCCAATTTTCTGCACGAAATTACTCAGCGTGGAGAATACAATCGGATTTCTGTTACACTATTTACTCCATAATAAAATTTCTTCATCGTTAATTCAAAACGAGCTAATCACTTTTCTTTCATAATAGACCATCACATGAAATCACATACTTACCCACTTGCGTTGCCTCGACGAAAATCCTATGATGATATCGATTTCTCAAGTAAATCGGTTGGTGAACATCAAGCATTTGATCAGAAATTATTAGAAATATCGCGGATGATGAAATAACGTCTAGAAGTATGCAGATAAAATTTAGCACCACGAAAACTATGTAAGAAGGAATCATTTAATGTCAACTCATCTTGTTTGAATTCGATCGATAGCCGACCTCTTGATGTTTTTTGCTTCGATTTCAAGGCAATCACTTCTTCTGTATACGGATATTAGAGCAGGGATGACATCAATTAGATGATTAGCTAACCTAAAGTTCATTTCAATGAGCAGATTTCAGCTGATTGTTGAGCGAATGATATTGTTGAATATGATAGCTATGATGATGATGAACATGATCTGAAAAGTTCTACTTACCCCGGAGATCCACAGATTGAGAGGGATATATTTTGAACATTATAGGCCTCAAAGTATCGTCGCATAAATGTGTTTGCTTTTGCATAACTCAAAAGAATGTAGCCACTCTGAAGTAAAACTCGATTACGACATGAACGTTTCCGAAGTTTACCTTCTCTTTCGTGAACATGAAAATGACTGATTGGTCGAATCAATTTAGTGAGAGTACTTTTACTATGGGAATTATAATGGAAAGTCAAGAAGTTCAAAATGATTCCGCATTTAATTTTTGGCAAAATCGCAGAAGCTAAATTAAGTGAAACAGGTCTCAACAATTTTGTTCAAAAACCCATGGAATTTGTAGAACGAGAACTTAAAGAAATTACTTCCATCAAGATGAGCTTTAAATAGGACAAATGATACACTATGAAGATCTGACAAATCTAAGAAAGGTTGCAACTCACAGACATCATGAAAAATATCAAGCACGTGAAGACCACAAGCACCCAAAATATCAATGAAGTCCAAGTTTTTGACGTGAAAATGCGAATCTGAATTAATGCACGTAGGGGGGCGGAAAATCCTCACAATATGCTACAAGCAATAAAATTGACTGGAATACACAAAATTACAAAGATTAGATAACCTTCTTCGGAAAAAATTACATGCGATTTTTGAAAAAAAACCCCACCTACACACAGACATATATGCGTACATACATATATACATACATACATGCATAAATACATACATACATACATACATACATACATACGTACATACATACATACATACATACATACATACATACATACATATATTACATACATACGTACATACATACATACATACATACATACATACACATATATATACACGGTATTTCAGCTTGATGAAGACCAAGAAGCGCTACTTTCCAATGTCCCAACTATTAATACTCACTTCGTAATCTATTTACTTACCATTCCATGAAATGTGGTTACGCCAGCGAATTCTCGCCCTTCTTCATGACAAATGTGGAGATAGATGTTTTCAATAGACAACCCATCATTGCTACAGTCTAAACAAAGTTCAGAAAGTTCCTTTCTTGTCACGTGGCTTTCTTTCCTCAATAGGTAATCAGGATGAACGCGTTGTAGTTTAGTGAAATACAAATCAATAAACGAGCAAACAAATAACAAAATTCCAACGAGAAGCTATGAGAAAACTTTGTAAGGATTGAATAGGTACTTACAAGTACAAGTTTGATATTCTATCCATCGTTTCAATACATTGGGAACAAATGAAGCATTCATTTTTAATCACAACGAGCAGCTATCACGAGTGAATCCCAATACGCAAACAATTAACTTGAGGGAATTCGTGAAATTCTCCATAGACCTACATACATAAACTGTTTACCTTCGCTGTCGTCGATATGTGGTAGGTGGCAAACATTGTCCATTTACGGCTAAGCTGACAATAATACTGACGTACAAGAAAAAGTGATGCTGATAGTGACACTTATCACGCTCACACACTTTCTGGGCAGCGAGGGCTGACACACCGATAAGCGATGGTAAAACCACCACGGAGTAGTCTATAGCGGCGCAGTGTACAAGTTCATTACTGAATTCTGATTTCTGAAGTTCCACAATACCTACATGAAAGAGTTTGACCACTTTCAAAACTGATGTCATGTGCTAGAAATACATAACTCTTTGAAGCTGTACCGAACTAGGACTTTCCCATGTCTGACTATGTCCTCCTCACTTAACTTTGAAATGAAACTGGCAGCAATGTCCGAACGTTCCACTGTAACTTTTTCAAGCAAGTCCAATTTTGGCTTCTGATTTTGATTTGGAGAAGAATAGGACTATGATAAGATATCGCATAAGCAGCTAGTCTTCGGAAGTATTAACAGTTATTGCAGAGGTGCAAATATTGCCATTACATTTTGTAGAAGGAGGAATTGTGGTAGGTAATACTCTGAACACAATACTCATTGTCATATTCTTTTACCCACGACTATGAAGTAGTGTTTAATAGTAATCGCTGCAATTATATCACCAAAAGTATGAATTTTCGCAGAAAATTGTTCCCAGGACCGACTATCTATTGCTCTCGGCATGCCTCAATAGTTCCTAACTTTCTTCTTTGAGCCAAATATTAGGTGTAATATTATTCTTTAGTGAATAGCTGACATTTCAGCAGTCCGCCTTCTTCAGAGCCTGGGAAGGTCAAGTTGTCTACAATCTAATCAGTTGAACACCTCCATTGGTCCTTCAAAAAATAACCACACATTCAACACTCAACTTATTCACTCCCTTTTTATATGTATCCCACTTAATGATTCAAGTGGAAATCACCGGAAGTAGATCACATAGGCTCATAATGCACCCTACACATCAAAACTACAGTCCTATATACTGACTCATATCACGAGTCATAACGAGGCATTCTTCTCTTCGGATTTTAATTCGATTGGTCGTATTAATACAAACGCTTCTGAAACCTTCCGCGCCGATGTTTTTTGTTCCTGCGCAAAGACGGTGACCTCTATGTTATAATCTACTCCGCCAAGCCTCCGTGCTCTATATGTACCTAGCTGGGTGTCTCGTCTTTTAAGACGTTATCAGCTAGGTGTTCTCAAACACGATGCGGCAGTCTTCTAATTAAATTTCTACTTTTATTGTTACAAAAGGAATCTAGCCGCCAACAAGTCATGAAAGATGATAGAAAAGAGTTTAGTAAGGCTAGATGTAGTAGAACATTGCCTGTTCTCGTTCGTAGAACCCCGCGTAACACGGGAAAACCAGATGCTCACGAAAAGGGTGTTTTATACCGTTATTGAGCATTCTTATGTTGCCTTATCCATATTCACTCATTAGTCAATTATATTTATCTTCTATTTTTCATGATGACAACTTCTTGTTCTTATTCATTGCCGTATATGAATAGTGACCAAACAATCAAGCACGTTGTCAAATTATTTTTCTGAAGCCAAAAAATATCATAGAAATCTTCCAGTTTTGAAACTGTTCCATTTTATGATATACCCCAAAGTCATGATAGTGAGTGGAAGTAAGAAATCGACCAAACGTCTGTTGAAAACGATGTTGGGCACTGCATGCGATGCCACTTTATGACATTTCCCAATAATTTTCAAATTATTAGTAAACTCATGGAATTGGAACTTAAAAAGGATTCTATTTTGTTGCTCTCCTATGTGACCACGTGCAGAGGTAGACGTCCAACAGTAAAACAGTGACTTCCATGCTGAACAACTGTTACTGATGGGTATCGTTTTCATCAGTGGGAGTATTCCCACCGCCACATGATTTGTTCCGGTTCTTCCGCGTACACGTCCAAACAAAAGCTGAAGCTCTTACTCTATGCTTAACCAATTTAGCTAATGATAGAGTTGTTCACACATTGGCCTTATTAATTTTTACGAATATAGTTCCCGGATGCATAAAGGATTTTTGAGTACATTTGCGTCACCGAAGAACTCTGGGCGTAAAGCGAATTGTGTCTAAATGAACAGCAGACAGATATCTGTGGTGATCGGAGGGATTTTGAGATGGGAAAAGATGGCCTTATCCTACAAGATATCAGACAGCAATGGGAGTGACAGTTGAAAGTAAATTCATTTCTGAGGTTTTCCTATTGAAAGCGAATTCTTAGGACGTGCTGGCGTACCACATATTAAAAATGCTTACGGAAATTTCCTTGGTAATATGTTGCTCTCTTGATAAAAATGTGTCCACACAATCTAAATTTCGCTATATAATTGCCAACAAAATCCTAGACGAAGTTCAAGCAATGAGATAGCTATCCCGATGACGAGACGTATTTCCCCCCCCCCCCCCCGCTAGTATTACTCTTTAAAGAAGCCTTTCTATGAGTCAAGTATAGTACTGGAATCTCTATTTTTTAGCTACCGAATGACTACTAATAGTCTATTGAAAAAGCAGAAGGTATAGTGTAAGAGCATTTTTCTATGGAAGTGTTCCTGATTTGATCACTACAAACTGTCACTTACTCCGGCCAGAAACTGAAACTCCCTCCATATACTATGCCATATACCGGAATTAATAGTAATTCAATGCATTTCGCATTGTTATGATGTTTTCTAAATATCTCAGAGAATTCCGAGTATTAGTAATTAGAATAGCTGTCAGCTGAACAAGGTTTATAAAGCGAAATCGCATACACGACCAAACCTGTCAAAGGTTGGTGGCTGATAGCTAACATTGAGATGTTGAAGAATGAGTGGTCGGGCAAATGTGCCTCGGTAGTGTAGTGGTAGGAGCACGCGTCCCCGGATAGGATGAAGCGCGGGTTCGATTCCCGCCTGAGGCCGCGTTTTTGTTCACCACTCATTTTCATGTTTATTTACCCAAGTATAAGGTGTAGAGTCAGTACAACTACGACGTTCATGAAAAAAAAAGATCCTCAATCCTGAGATGGAAGCGAGGTAAAAAATCGATTGTTGAGAGTACTGAGAACCTCACAGTAAAAGTAATTGGAATAGGAGTCAAATGAAGTGATAAAGTGAAAAGTAATTAGAATGCCTGGAGCGGTGATCAATAGAACAGAGATGCGCCATGCATTCATCTTCAATTTTTGTCTTCTACTGGAATTATCGAATGCATGTCTGGCCTTTATAGTGACTCATGGACGCCTGCCGCTATATCGAGTCAGTGCTGGTTATTCTTCCGAACAACTTTGGTGCCGGCTTACCGACCACTGACGGATGGATGGCTTGGTGAACCCTTGGCGCGCGATTGAATCATTGGCTTTGTGTGCGACTTAAAATTCTTCTAAACACTCCGCCACATGCGCCATTCATGTAACGTTTGTAGAATGAAATATGCCAATACTAGTTGACAAAACATTAAGCTATTCCTAGTACACTTTTTTTAATTTAGAGAAATGTTGGATATTCACCACATGTATTGTCTAAACGTGCAGCGCATCGGATGAAGAAACTATTTCAAAACGTTTGAGACGTCGTGTACGTTGCAAATCAGCATAAAGTTTGAAAATACGCAATTTTATGAAGGCTTTCAAATGACATTTCATATGGCCGTTGTTATTTAGTATTAAGATTATTTCCTTACAAGGAGTGTATATAGAGAACATTCCTTGTCAAAGCTTCTCTATGTACCTTCTTTTTGTTAGTAGTATCTACTACTTCCAATCACTAGCTGTGCATGGCTATTGGCACGGTGCCAATCTTAAAGTGAGCACTGCCTCTGCCATAGGGTGGCGTAACTGCTTGAAATCCACCATTCATCGATCTGTGTAAATCATAAGTTGGTTTCTGCGCTCTTTCTGCTGGTATGCATTCTGTCTCAATATATCGCACATCCATATTAATCAATGCTAGCATAGCATCAGTTGGAACCAACTGCGTATATCATGCCATAACAGTCATTCAACCACCACAGCACAGATATCTCTCAAAACTAAACAACTTCCAGGTGACTCCTAGGTTACTTTGTTTTATTAGCGACTGTAGCTTTCTATAATTCTATAACTTTCTTATCGCTAATACGTTGTTGGCGCTATATTGATATTGTAAACAGGCAATGCACGAATACGAAGGCCAATATTGCAAATACGAACGGCTGAGAGCTGTTAATTGAACCAATCCAGTTTTGATGAAGAAGGTGATATTGGAATGTTAGCCAAGAATGACTGGTACTTTTCCGTTATCTGCACCTTGTTTTGACTTCTTAAAAAAACGTAATTTTTTTAGGTTTCGAAGTCTGGGTAGTGATTCGTTAGCTTGAATCAAAGAATTTGAATGGTGAATTTTGTTTTGAAAACAGTTTTAATATTACGCTACAAAAACAGAAATAAAATAATTCTTCTTATTCAGACGTTTTGCGCTGACCAAAGAATTTCTTTTGGAAATTTAGCAACCATTAGATAGCTTAAATTATGCCGATTCCAACGATGTATTTCGTTTTCAAAAGGACTTCCTGCTGCACTGTAACTATTGAAGGAAGATTGGGTCGCAAATTTAAAACTGGAAAAAGCACGGTGGCTTAGCGGCCATGTTGCGAAATCCCTGTTCACATACCGGCGAATCACGGTAATTCGATGCTGATGTTGCGCGAGGCGAAACAGAGCATTCTTTCGGCTGCTATACTGCACTAAAGAGTCTTCTTTAGAAGCCAAACAGATTATAGGAATTGATTAAATTAAAGCCGTCAAATGCTTGCTAAAAGTTAAAAGGAAAGCTTTGCTTAGCAAGAATTATTTGAATAAGAATTATATTTTTACATTTAGTGCGAACTCGTAGTGCGAAATAACAAAGCCATATTGGAGACAAATCACACCGTTGAAATTTCTGAGACCTGAGCTGTTAGATGGTTGCTGATACTTTACAAAGAAAGCAAACTGCGCGTTTTTCTGACATCGATAAAGCTATCTGTAGCTGTAATGATGATGATGCTTCCTCGTAAAACCTCGCATCTCGAAGGAAAAGACTGATGCTCACTAGAACGAACTCTTCTAGCAGACGCCAGCTTTTCTCTTAGCAGAAAGTGAAGCAAAAGTCATTTTACAAAGCAAACTTAGTGAGAGAATAGGCATTTCTCAAGTTATCGAATGGATCAAAAAACGTGGATGAAAAAGAAAGGAACGAAGTTACATAACTGCTAAAAGAATGCTTCCTTTCAGAACAATGTGCTTTTCCCGTTGAAACATAGATAAATTTCCGATAGATGGACATTTTCTTAACTAAAACTTTTCATAAAGGTCTCTTTTGCTATATTTCGTCAGTTAATCACGATAATATCTTCTCAGCACCTCTGTTTGCCAAACAAATTCTCATATTTCCATTACAAGGCGTGACAATAAAGGTGCGCAGCGCCGCCGCACACGCGGCGTGTGGTCTAAGCTAAAAACGGTTCAGATCGTTGTCAACGTGTTAGAAGCATAAAAACTCCGTAAAATGCCTTCATATATGGAATTTGTAAAATGCTATTCGAAGCTGCAGACAATTCGCTTCTTATAACACTTAGAGGAATTTGGACAATAACCGTCTAATTTGTGGCTGTAGAGGCATGTTCCATGACTTAATGGCTACCTGCTATTGGATACGTGGGTGGGCTAGCTTTCCACTTTGAATCGTTCGTATTCGCACCCTGAGTTTTCCATGAATTAAGTCTGCTTCCGATGTATGCGCGTTACAATTTTCCTTCCCGTTTCGCTGAACTCTCTGGTTATTATCTTTGTTTGAATAATACTTCTCAAAATGATGAAGATATTGCAGCATAACGAACGTTGTATGGGAAGCGGTGGTAAACATGTTTGGCGATATAGTGCATCGTTGCTGAACCTTTTTTCTTCCAAAAATGCTATATTTTCCTGGTATAGCTCCGATATCAGTGAGAGTAGCGATCAGAGGGAGATAATCGCACTCGACTGTTATGTTTGTTTTGGTACGCGCACAATATGATGATTTAATTCAAGCAGATCACTATCTGTTCGTTTTATTATTGACATTTCTCATTTCAGAACTCTACTGAATGAGCATGTTAACCCCACTTGTGAATGAAAAATGTGTACTCGCTGTTTGACAAGTTCCCCTTATCTAAGTATCCTGAAACAAACAAGATGCTCAATTGTAATAAATGTGTCCTCCAAGGTGAGAGTAAATAAGCAGCAATGGTCACGGATCTACTTCAGGAGCGAGCGTATTGGACCGCAGTCTGCAACACGCACCGAGGAAATACTCATGTTGTATGAGAACGATCGACATGGAACAACAAGAGATCGCAAGAACACGTGGCATCAGCCAATCAATCACTTGTTCACTGGGAATCTTGTCAGCTTGTAACGGCCCAGAAAGCTATATAGGTCAGTAAGTTTTGTCAAAAAAATCGAATGACCAATTTTTTGCATGCGATTTGACACCTAGCCGTGGTAGAAATAATCCCTGTCAAAGGGATGGAGAAGAAATCAATCGGATACAGTAAAGTAAGGCTAAGCAAGTCACAAAAAACCTTCTGTTTTGCTCCATTCTCATAAGGATCGTAAAACAGTTGCAATGATTTGTTCTTGAAGGGAGGCGCGCGGCCGAGTGGTTGGGATGCTGGCTGAGGCGCGAAGTCTCCACCCCCAAAACTATCCGATAGTCAACAACGAACACCCTTTGAAGCGTCACAACTAGGCTATTCTCGAAATTGTTAGGGAATGTGGCAGATCAATTTAAGTGGTTAATAAAAAGCAAAATCTTGTTGTCAGAAATCAAGCTCATGTTGGCAGATTGTCATACTAAATAATTATTACGCAGTATTCTAGTTTTCTAGGTGAGAACATGCCAAGTTTCATAATGTCAACATTCTCAAGCTTTCAAGTTCTCAAGATGTCAGTAAAGACAAGGATGTTAATGAACGCTTTGAATTGTATGTCTTTTCTCGGTTCTTTCAGATTTTTAGTGAACAAATAAAAAATCGATCTCATTCTCTGGAGAGTAACTTTCCATAGGAGTGTTAGTCACTATTCGATAGCTGAGACTTGAGACTACAACTCGAAGTCTCCGGCTTCCTGAAGCATACCTTTATAGTGCTGTATCATCCATTTCGAAAATCATGTTTCACACTCGCCTCTCGACTTCATTTTTGTCACACATGTAGTTCGATGGAAGCCGAAAAGTATATCATCATGTTGAGAAATTTTCGTAGAATTCCAGTCCATCGTTTTATCCGGAGTTTCTTTCAAATCGGAGAACAAAATTCCCAATTGGTTAACAAGATACCGATCGTTCCATCTCGCCCCGCTCCTGCCGCGCCCCATGCCACGACCCTCGTCATGTCGAATAAATAATGCTGCCAAAGATGTAAAACTCGATTATAATTTCCCTGTTGAACCGTATTTCCAGAAAATAAGCACATCTTTCGAATCAGGAAACATTACGCTAACAGATGATTACTGATAATCTAAAGAAAAAGTTTTGTTCGGCTAGGTTTAAAGCACAAATCAAAAGACCAGAGGAGATCAAAAGAGTTTTTTGGAAAGCGAATACTTTTATGAGTCTTTGAAGCTTGTACTATAGTTTGAGTACTAACACTCTAAAAATAAGTTTTTTCCAGCCAATAAGCGAGATGAGCGAAAAAAAACACCTAGTTTTATGAAATGTGATTTTCTTTTGAATTTTAGATGTTATAAAGGGGCTTTTCAAAAACCGGCAACATCCGGCTGTAGCACCAAATCTCAGCTTTCGAATGGTTACCAACACTCCCATAAAAAGTTTCTTTTCAGCGAATGAGATTGGTTCTTCATTTTTCTTTCCTAATCTGGAAGAACACTTTTTTCGTGGAGTCTACAGTTTATATGCCAGTCAACAAAAATGTCAATGTCCTCTACCGCAGGGCACTATATGGGGTGTCATATACTTGCTGTGAAGGCGGCAGGCGTTCATTGAACAAAATGCTACACGCAGTAGTTTTTTTTTATAAACTCCATCTCAGATCTGTCTTCTAACTCGTGAAGTTTCTGGCTTTAAGAGTGCATGTTTATTAGTGGTTCCAACTCCTCCGACGTCTCTCAAGGTGAGGAGGAAACTGACGCTTCTATCTCAAAAATATAGCTCAACAAAAGCAAAATACTCACTGGTTAGCAAATGTTGAGGCTTAAAGAAACCCTTTTACCGGTTTGTTAACTCCAGTGAAAAAAATCTTCCACTACGCAAAAATTACCACGGAATTGGAAAATATGATATATTCACTTCTTATGTTTCATGAACACGGACCAACATAGAGTTCCGAGATCTGGACGTTTTTTGCTTTGAAAAAAGCTGTGGCAAGAAACAAAGGGCAAGAGTACCGACATTGATCAACTTATAAAAAGTTTCTGGTGAAGTAGTTCTGACATAAATTTTGGCGACAAAGAAATACGCGTTCACTCTTTTGCGTTCAACTCCTCTAATTTATCAAATCTAGTCAATCATCGTCCAAAGAAATAGAGGTGGAAATAATACGTGACGAAAACTATCTGAATAAAATCTCATTTACGCATAACTAGCTTATTGAGAAGGATACGATTCATGAGTACTCTTAGCTCATCAGTAAAGGATAAATGATAGAACTCTCGGCTCTGATCAGTACTAGGGATGGGCCGCATATTCGCCATCTAACATCGAATGAGGTGATTGAATGCACATCTGTTCTATACAATGACTCGCGGTAAACTATCGATTTATCGACTCAGCGCTGCTATTTTCCCAGACAAGTCTGATACCAATACATTGACTGCGGAAGGGTGGAAGAGTTGGTGAGCCTTGAAAGTGAGTGCGAACCGTTGATTATCGATGGATCGGTCATGCGTGTCACAGGTACTTCAAACCACTGCGCCACATGCGCTCCTTCGTTCATCGAAGAGCTTAAAATTGTGCTTAACTTCCTGCACTTCTTCATTCGATCAACTGCGTGGCCGAAATGCAACTTTTGTTCCATCGACTCTAAATTTTCTTATAAGAAAAGCCGTCTAAAAGAAGGACATTATTTCGAGTGCTTTTTATCGTATAGCATTTAACAGTCGAGCCCTTTGATTCCACGGAGAAGCAGCTACTTCGGTAGTAAATTCCTATCAAATCTTCATCTAGCTAACAACATCGTCGTCATTTTGAGGGCCACCATCGAGTCAGGTACGATGATGAGTGTGTAATTATGAGAGGAAAAGATAAGTTTAGATTGGAAGAAATTTAAATGATACAGACTAAAAAATCGTTTTGTAGGAGCAAAAAAATTGAGCTGAATGAGTTTCTGATTTTAGAAAAGCAAACTCAAGTGTTTTTATTATTGAATTTTGCTTCCATAGCAGTAGTGAATAGTTTCTTCGAAGATGCATTGAAGGGCGACAGTTGTAAGACAATCACTGTTGTTCGAGTGGTGTTTCGTTGACCGATAGCCTTCACCAAAAAATACCCTGGTACTTGTCCGTTAGGTGACAATCAAAAAACCTATCTCAATCCTTGGACAAGAACTTTTCATTAGAGCGTTAGTAATCAAAAAGGCTTACATTTATGGCTACTGTCCCACGTCGCCGGCTTTCGAAAAGACCCTTTTCTAGCTGTAAAATAAACACGAAGATATGTCTCAGACATTCATGTTTCTTACCGGGCAGAGCTTCTTCCTTGAACTACTAGTAATCATTTGGTAACGCAATGCATGCTAGCTTCAGAGCTTTGCCTACTCTCTATAAAGACCGTTTCCCTGCAAAGCAACAGAGAAAATAAGTTATATTCACGCCGCGAGCAAAGGGGCCTTTGACCAATCCATGTGCCGGTGGATGAAACGGCCGTATGAAGTGACAGAATGCTCATCGATTTTCGAGCATATGAACGTGTAGAGAAGTATTACGTCAGCTGTTCACGTAGCCGCCTCAAACATTGGCACGTGAGTTGACCGAGGACCCCTTTGCTCGCGTATGTGATTTCAACTTATTTTTCTGCTGCATTGCAGGGAAGCAGTTTTTTCAAAAATTGAGTACGGTGTTAAAATCATAATACCTTTCGCTATTTATGACTGCTAATAGTCCAAAGAAAGAGCTCTGCTTGGTGATAAATACGTCTGTTTAGAAAGCAGTGAACATCCTTTTGTAACAACGTCAAAAAAGAGATTTAAAACTCGATCTCATTTGCTGGAGAGGAGCTATTCATAGAAGTGTTACGAATCATTCAAAAAGCGAAACTTGTAGCTACAGCTCCGCATCACCGGTTTTTCAAAACACCTCTTTATAACTCCGCAACGTTCAAAATAAAATCATGTGCCATAAAACCACGACCACGTGTTTTTTCTCTTATCTCGCTTATAGTTCTCTGGACAAAACTCCTCTTTAGAGTGCTAGTACTTGAATCACAGCAGAAGTCTCAATGAATTCAAAGTGTGTCTGTTTTTTTAAAAATTCTTTCGGTCATTTGATCTTCCATGGTCTTCTGATTTGTGCTTTAAGACTCTCCACGAAGAGCTCTTTCTTAGACTATTAGTAATTATCTGGTAGCGTAATGTTTCCTGATTTTAGTTAGTGTTTAATTTCTGGATGTACGGTTTAGCAAAGAAAATAAGACCGAGTCTTATATTTTTGGCAAATTTGTTCACAAGCCATTCGATAGGGCGTGGGTCGTGGCAGGGGGCTTGGCAGGAGCGGGACAAGGCGGGACAGTAGGTATTTTGTCAAGCGAATTTCACGCTCGACAAAATAAAGGCGAAAGAAGAGTTTGCAACATAATTTTTGATCTGGACGGTACAACAGTATAAAGGGTTGTTTTGAAAATCAGCGACGAAGAGCTTTAGTCTTAAGTCTCAGCTTTCAAATGGTTTCTAACACTCTCATGAGACTTCTCTTCCAGCGAATGAAATCGGTTTTTCATCTGTTTCCTCCTAAAATCGGCCACATAGGGTTCTATCTAGGAATTCACGTCTTTTAATGATTGCTAGCTCCCCTATGAAAACTTCTGTCTATCGAATGAGATCGCCTCATAATGGGCAAGTACCAATACTCTTCTGAATAGTGTGAGCAGTAAGAACGTGAAGGACCTCTCCAAGCAAGTCAAAGAAAAGGAAACGTTACGTTTGCCATTAAAGCAAAATAATAATATTCAGCGATCCTAAATTTGCTTATCTATCTCACATTCAATAAGATAAGAATTTATCGTCAATGCAGAGAGCATTTCTGTGCATATTGCAGTAGCTATCAATGCAAAGAAAGTACCAAATATATTATCCGGAAACAACAGTGCGGATCAACTCCGTTCCCAAATCCTTTTGCAAGCGATTGGAGGAATATCATAGCCTGGTTGTTTCTAAAATTACAATAGGGTTCGACTCGATCAGTATTTTATAATATCATAAATTAGATGAAATCTTCAAAGAGCAGTCGAAACAATATACGAATTCTTCGAAGATCTTCGGGTCAATAAATGCGAAGAACTGCGTCGAATCCAAGAAGCGCTGGGAAACATACAGTTGAGCCCCATATCGTGATATCTAAGTCTCTTCCTTAAACACATCAGTTTTGTTGTGGACGAACCAATTTGTGCGATAAGCAGTTGAAAAGCCACTGAACAGTGCTGCCCTCGCCGATACTGAGAACACCGCTTGCAATTGAGGTACTGTTCTACTATGCCGGTGCCAACTAAGGCCTTCGGTAAAAGCGTATTCTTTGCTATTATCTGACGAATGAATAAGCATCTGATAGCTTAAATCAAGTGAGTTTTAAAGATATATTTCATTTCTCATACTACATGCTTTTAACGCCGTACCAGTTAAAATGAGATATTTCTTTCAGATCTGAAGATTGCTCGCCTGTTAGAAGTTTTTTTATAACAAAATTTTAACCATGAGCTAGAGCAAATCTTTCTAATTATGGAAATGTGTTTGCTCTTTGGTATTACAGCTGTCCACACACCTTAGCCGACTAGAAGTGTTCACTGAGTGTGACCCAGTATTCTTTCGAGCGTTGCAAAGCTCGAAGAAGTTTTTTTCGAAAGCCAAGTATACCATTATAATTGGGAAGATTTTCTCTACCTAACGATCAAAATTTCGTTACAAAAAATTTTTGTCTAGTGAGAAATCTTGGAATGAGGAACAAAATCTTATTTTAACGCACCAAAAATAAGCTATTTGAGAAATCAAACATGCCATTGAAATTAAATTGATTTAAGCTATCGATAAAGTATAGAAACATTTTGCACAAGTAAAAAATATATTTTCACCAAAGACCTCAAGTGGCGCCACCATAATAGAATACTACCGCAATGGAAGGGTGCCTGTTGGATTTTGAAAACCGCAAGTGAACCAATTGTGCAATGAAATCAGCTGCATAACCTGCAGTTTGCTCAATCTTTTAATCATTAGTCGAGCGCCAGTAAACTTTTCATTACTCCCTCCTACACAAAAGAACAGCGGAATGGATGCATTTCATCGCAGACTTTTTTGAGCATCACTTTCATCTAGACTCTTTGTGAAAAAATCAAGCCATCGAGGCAATGTTCTTTCTGTTAAGAATATGACTATCGAAGAGTTCAGTTGATAGGGACTCTTGCATATCGAGCATCGTTTCACGTAACCGCTCACCTTATCTTGGATAGCATGATAAACATAGCAATCTCTGCGATTTTTGATCGTTGCCGTGTTTCAAGATTTCCGATTCCATCTCTCAATTGCGTGACTTGAGAAAGTTGCAGCATCGTCCTCGACGGTTCGTCCGATGAAATGGATTGCTCGCTTATCTTGTATAGGTAGTGACGAAGCTTCTAGTACGTCGGGTGAGATAAAAAGTACCGCGAAGATGAGGAAGTAGGTACGGACTTAAATGTTCTTAACTCTTCTTCACTCACCCACGATACTTCCAAAAGCTCCCTCAACTACTCGTTTACTCCTGACCAGTGCTAGTACTAAGTCGATGATATTTCAGGATTTTCTACCCAGATACATATAGCTGGAGCATCCAGAGAGTTATTCTGCAGTGCGTGATTGGGCCATAAGAAGCAGGTACATTATTTATAAACATCGTTTTCGCGAGATTTAGTAAAAGACTGTTCCTGCACAAACGTTGCTAAATTCGGCCATCACTCGTTCTGACAGTCTAATGCTAGGTGTTAGAAGAACACTATCATTAGCAAAACAAGAATCACATGACTATCGACGGTCGATCTGTACGATGTTCTCTGGTGGCCATGTTCTTTGGTGGCCATATATAATAGAAGTGAGACAGCATGGTTTTGTCGATTCTTATTCTTCTTGCTTACGTCCTCACCGAATGGTGATTTCGTATCCAGCCTAAGAATAATCATTATGCATGTGCTCAATGTACTAGGTAATGTCATGACCTTCATTGCTTGCAGCGGTTATAAGACTTTGTCTCAAATGACCAGAAAGCAGTGAAAAAAAAAAGAGACAAAGCGATTGCTCGTAGTCTCATGATCAGACGTGATCCAACAAGCCAATTTCCTTTCAAATCCTTATAATTCTCATAGCTGTCTTTCGCCCACTGTTCTGTCAATCATGCTTGGGATTAGCCGAGTGAAGAATTCATAGACGACAAACATCAAGCAAACTGAACGAAGTGCCTTTTCTTTGAAAACAAAACGATAACTTGCACTATGATCAGTTAAGTGTGAAGAGTTGAATCAATGTGTTGATGAATAATAGCACAAATCTCTACAAATCTAGCGGCTTTTTCATCACAAGAACAGGTGTTTTCAATTCTCTCTTGAGGAAAGCATGTCGGATTACAGAAGAGAGGACCGCAGGAAACGACAAATCCGTCCTCCCTTATTTCATATGACGGTGGGACTACGTGGCTAGTGAAAAGATACGAGTATAAGTGCTTGATGATTCCCTCCATTGCTTTTCTACGAACTGTAGCTTTTCCGCCTGGTCGTCAGAGTGTCAGTCATCTTCATCGTACGGCTGACAAAGTTTGAGCCTGTATTACGGATGTTTCCCAATTTGTCGTCTTTAGTCATGACTGCTCTCCTCTCTTCAACATCTTGTGTGAAAAAGTGAAAAGCTCATATAGAAATGATTCACATATGGCTCATGTTAACTGCTTTGAAGTCTCAACATAAAAAAAACTAATCATATATGACTCAATCGGAGTCATATATTTTGAACATCAAGAGCAAACGGATCCACCTATTGGTAGCTAAAAACCTCTTCATATTTGCGTGTACGGCTTGAAATTATCTCACATCGGACGGATAGTATTGATTATAAAGTCTGATCGTGAAAAGGCTTATTGAAATCTGTTCGTACAAGTGTTTTGGTAGGATTCTCTTCAATCAAAATTACTGCGAAGCCTTTTGAAAATTTCGATCGAGTAAAAATCTGTTCTAATCGTTATCCAGTAAAATGAACATGGTAATTATTTCGCTTTACAATAAATTTATCAAATACAAGTTGCTACTCGGAGAATTTCTCTTCTTTCTATTTGTTCATTGAAATTTTTTCTTTTATAGGAGCTGCAAGCAGATAAGTACCATCATCAAAGAATGGCGTCTGAGCTGTCACTGATTGAAAGGTTTGATCGCTTCCATCAAATCTATACAGCCTTTCAGCTGCTGCTACTACATCTCTGATTTTTTTTTTCAAACTTCTATTAGTCATAAGCTCTCCAAGAGCCCTCATGCGATTCATTTTTTTTAGCACCATGATCGGCCACTGCCTTTTCATTTCTGCTTCTAATTTTATATTTACAGGTGATTATGAGAGATGGTTTGCAGTGCACATTGAATCAGTGCTTCACTGCTGTGTTCTACATCCTTCCGAGATGTAATAAATGTTACCACAATTACTGTCACTGCAAAAACCGGGAGAACAAAATACTGGCTTTATAGATCCATATATTACCACAAATCGCTAGGATAATTTCCCCTAGCCACACCATATTTATCCCTTTGGGAAAAACGCATCTTTCGATCTTTCCAAAAATTTAGTAATGATTCGGTAGCTTAGATCCCGGAAAACTGAACAGTGCACTTTATTTTTACATGAGGCCTTTTCCTTGTGCTGTAACAGCAAAAAAATATTAATCCAAACTCAGGCAATTCTGGTGGACAAAGCTCTTTCCTTAGACTTTTAATGATCATTCGGTAGTTTCAGCCTCGACAATTTTGATAGTATACTTGGTTTTCTGAAAAAAAAAACTTGTTGACTTGTAACGCAGAAAATGAAGTTGCATCTCACACGCGGCGCGCATTCATTGCTCAGATATGAGAATCGAATTTCGCAACATTGGAATCTAGTAACCGTGTTTTCACAACATTACGCACACTATAGCAGACAGGAAAAGCGTGCCAAGTGCAAAATCCAATCTTCTTTTGTTTGCAGTAACGCACTAAGAAGACCTCTGTAAATCAAACATACTATTGGAATTGTTTAGATTTTTGTTCTTAAATGGTTATCAATAACCCAAGGGAAAGCTTTGCTCGGCGAGGAATGCCTGGGCGTAAAATAAAGTTCAATTTTACTGTTAAAACGCAATCAAGAAACAAATTGGAAAATAAAGTACATGTTCAAATTTTCGAGAATTAGACCATCGAACGGCTACTAGAACGTTCAGAAAAAGCGAAAAACTTGTTTATTGAAGGAGCTGAAAATACGTGCGGATAAGGGAAAGGAAGCTCGTTGTATAGGCCACACATGAATTCCACCAGCTCCATGATGCTACAAATGTAGTGCAATTCATCGTGTATTTATAGGACGATTAATCAACTTTGAATCACATGCCCTTCATCACTCAGTAGCGCATCTTTTTATTGGACATCCTCGCTCTATTTCCTTTTTTAGAATTTTTCAAATACTTAGATCATACATATCCTGATCATGTAGCAAGATATCGATCAAGCACTAAAATGAGAAAAGTTTGCTTACAGATACCATCTGGAAACTTCAAAGATTTAGTACGAAGTTCAAAGCTAAAAAATATGTCCGAATTGTACAATTAAGACTACCAGCACTGTTGATGTTGTTTTGTTGTTCTCCACGTGACCGTGCCTGATTTTAGAGGGTGCCGTGTAAGTGTACAGCCCTTCAAAATTTTGTTAAAGTGTATCATGTTCACATCGTCTTACTCGAAATTTTTTAAATTTCCTAAAAATGACATAGCGAAAAGGAACGATGTATCAATGAATAGATGTTTATGCTGGATAGAATTTGAATATAATGCTTTTTGTTGCTTGTGTTTACTCATCACGATCATATTCATGTCAAAGAAACACTGAATTCCGACAAATCTGGATCATACTGCTCACGACTTATTATGGTAAAATGCCAAAGTCAGAAGGATCAGAGCTTCAACATGCAGAGAACAATTCGAATTATGTGATTTCGATTAAAGTACGTTTTTGTTCTTTATATGTTAAATATGAGCTGAATCGATGACGTCTACTTGTGGTATTTTCTTCCCTCGTGATGGTATGTAGCCGTATCTGGAAAGGAAAATCAATTTCATTCATGAACTACTTGACACGCCATATTATCTGACTTATACTATCCGTACTATTGGTTTTTTGCCTAAAAAATCCTAAATAAAATCTGTTCTTACAGTTTTTTTGCTTGCGAATGTTTTTATTTCAAGATCACACTCGGAAAAGATTTTTGTGAAATTACATCACGAGTCATCATTTGAGAAAATATTGCTTGAGCATCTGGTTTTTTTCCTTGTGTTTTAGCGAAAACTTGAAAAAAAAAACCATTCCTTAGAATATAACATTGAATAGTGTTCGATGTGAAAACACGAATGATTTTTTCGCCAAGATGTGAGCTGTTCATCTCAAGCCATTCATGGATTAGGCACAAATTAGATAAAATCCTATAATGTAACTAATCGATGTCAAAAGTTGTAAATCATGAACCTCATTGTTCATATTTTTTTTAATCTTTAGCTGAACTAATATTTTTGTTTCAGCCTCGAAGACATGAACAAAGAAATCCATTTAACCATTGTTCATTTAAAGAAACACCTCTTAAATGGTTCCTGATCGTACTTTTTTCCTCTGGCTGCATGGAATCGGAAATTTCGTTTTTTGGTTTGAATCAAGCTACGCAGATCATCAAGATCAAATGAAGTTTTTGAAGGAAGCTGAAATTGTTCTAGCGAGTATTATATGACGGTGACTGTCTGAAAACAGATAATGCTATTTTTGAACTTACTGATTTGAAATCGAGTAATCTTTGTGCGTTCATTACAGAGGTCGTCAAGCAGAGAACTGCGATGATTACCGCAGTTTGTGACATGAACCTGGAATTCCTGTTGATCTACTGCTATATTAACGATTACGATAAATGACGGTGTAAGGACAATAAGTACAACGTTAAGTCCAAGTATCATTTTCAGCTTGGTCATCGACTAACTCGAAAAGGCACCAATAAACTCTCAAATGATCGCATTCTTAAGCACAAGCGCTTCATTCATTCGGCGTACACGTTCAAGATGTCATACTTTTGAAACAAGATCTATAAGTCAATCTTTACTCATGTTAACTTATCAGGATATCTTCGCTTAGCTAGATGAATTTCGTTGACATATAAGAAGTTACAAGGAGGTAGTGGAAGATCGTTAGGTATACTAATGGGTTGCTGTTGAGGTTTGTTAAGGTGGATGTGAGGCTTATCCGCTGGAGGCGGAACCACCTTCGATATTAATACTTCTCAGCCACTTGATGTAGGATTTTGATCTAATCGACATAAATAATTCAATTCGTGCATGTATATATATATATATATATTTATTTATTTATAGACATACTGGTATGTCCATATGAATATATGTATATATATATTTATATATAAGGAGGGCTTTATTCTTTGTCCTTTATATATACATATATTTTTATACATAAACGACGAAGAAGAAAGCTTCAACGTTGAGCAATATTAAGGCATGCCCTTTCTACGCGACCCATAAAGTACCGTTAGAGGTGATTGAATAAATGAGAATAGAAGGCCAGGTGAGCCGTGGGCGCGAATGAACCATCGACCAAGTGTGTTGCAAGACACCTCTGATCATTTCGCTAAATGGGCCCTATATGCATGTATATGTAGTTAATATTTTGGACGAATAAATAATAAATAAATTAGATATTGGCCTGCACATTGAACACTTGTGCCACTCAGATCCATCACTTGAGTTTTTATTATTTGAAAAAAATGTTTGTTTTTAGTCCAACCCTCTGTCAGAAATGAAAAAAAGAGGGCAAGATTTTCTATACCAGCAGTAAAGCACAGTATCGTGGACACGTTTAGAAAAGTGGTCTCGAAGTTGTCCTCTAATGTAAAATTAATAGCGGCCACGCACACGCTGCGCATATCGTGACACCTAGAAATCTCGGCAGATCGGTACCTGATTTGTTCGGAGGGTTCAAAATATCGACCTTATATATCATTATGCCCATGAAGTCAGATACAGTGGTTGATACAGAACCTAATGGAAGCGTTGCCTTATAATGCACTCCTACAGTATGATCAAAGTTGGACGTTGTGTTTTTTTTTTAAACGCAAGCAAATACGAGCAGAATGACGAGGATAAAATATCTCTGATTTCGAAACTTTTCAAGAATTTGAAATAGTCTGATAATTCAACCTAAAAAAATCCATTTTCATGTGAGGCAACTGCTTGTTTTCAAATTTTAAACGAGTAATAATGAATTATATAGCAACTGAGAGGGCTATTTTTACGAAATTAATACTGCACTGAAACAATAGATTTGAAATGTTTGTCCTTGTTGTGGGTAATAAGTAATATCGCCTTTGAGATAAATGCCATGAAGCCAGAAAGCATATTTTCAGTACTCAGACAATTTTTTATAAAATCTATTTGTAGCTTGGTATTTTTATACAACATGTATACATGTAGATGTATATATGGATGTAACTCTTACCAACATAATAGCAAAATATGGCTCACACTGTCTTTGCGGTATGTTTGAGTATACGCTCAATTCATATCACATAAGATAAAGTAATTTTACACTAATTATTAACATGAAGGAAACAGTGTTTTGAACATATGCACAAAAGATATCATAAAACGAAATTATGAATGTTTTTAAATGAAAGATTAATAAATAATGTGTTAGATTTTCAAGAGAACCACAAGACTTGTCTTCATAAATCACTTGGTTCATTTTTCATTTCAATGAAAAGAATTTATGAATTTCAGCTAAAAGAAGAAAATTCATACCGATTGCTTTCTTATATGTGGAGAAAGTACAAAATCTTCACATTAGCATTACTTTTGCACAAAACTGTGATGGAAGTGAATTAACTAGTTTTGTCATATTTAGATGGATCAATTTGACACTCGTCGTATAGACTTAGGAATTTTCGAAAGTGTCAGTCACGAGTGGTTGTGATAAAGAGTCATGCCATGAATGTGACTCATCATCTCCAAGGGAATGGATCCAGTAGCCCACGCATGGCATGCGAGTCGTAAAGTATGAGAACTTACGGGCACATTTTGGAATCGCTATTGAGAATACACCTGAAATAAAGTGCCATAGTTTTCACAAGTGATACAGATGGCATGAGTTGGAGAATGCTGGCCGACTAATTCACGTGATAAAGATGGAAATGTGGAGCTGTTGTACTTGACTAGTCTTTTCACACACTATAGAATAAAACTACTTTGTACCTTTGACTGACCGACTTGTGTGTATCAAGCACTTTGTCCATTTACAGGGTACGTAAAAAGTTGTGAATTTTCAAGATTTTTCAACAGCAAAATATATTAGGTAGACAAAGCATTTTATTCGACTTAAGAAATAATCACGTTTTATAAGGTCAACAATTACGATAGTAAACAAAAGGTTCATGAAAAATTCTCAAAATTGCCTCCGCTGCCCTTTGCACGTATTCAAAGTGGTTTACGAAAATTACCAACGCTGCTGGTACACTTTGCCACCGTAATGTCCTCCCAAGCGCGCGTCTACGCTAGTGTAGCGAGTAGACAAGACTTTCTTCTTTAGTATGGTCCACAAGAGTAATCCACTGGGTTGAGATCCGACAAGCTTGACGGTCAAATGTCGCTGCCTCTAAAGCCTGGAAACAACTCTTGACAGATGACATTCGTTAAGCGGGCCGAACGCGCAGGACTTCACTCGTGCTGAAGTTTAAATCCGTCGGCGCCAGAGTGTTAAGTGCTCCAAGGCCTCATTACGTTCCATAAAACTGGCTGGTGCGTCGATTTCGACGTTTCCGCTGATGAAGACCAACAACGTCTTTTCGGTGGAGCAAATTCCGGCCCCGATCATTACAGAGGCCGGAATGTGGTCCATGATTTTTGCTACTGCGGACTTCTGCTGACTGTTCTCAAAAAGTTGACGATGATTCTGGCGATTGTGGGGAGGTTTGACCGTGAGCTTCTCATCCGTGAAAAGCGCCTCCGACAAACGAGCGCCAGAGATCATTGAATCATTCAGCAAGCCATTGAAAGTTGTCCTTATTCCATCTTTCTGTCCAGAAAGCGAACATGAGCGATCTTGTAGTTGCACAACTTCAACGTATTTTTGACAATGTTTCGGACGCTTCGCTCGCTGAACCCAAACTTGCCGAGCCATTTTGCGCAGCAATTTCTCTGGATCTCATTGAACTTGGACATTCGCTCTTGTGTTAGCTTTCCGGAGTAGACGATGTGGTTGGATGACCTTTCCATGGTGTTTCTCAATCCCTCCAGTTTTCTGAAACGCCTACGATTCTGTGAACACTTTGTGGTTTGAAACCAATAAAATTTAACAAAGTCGGCCGTTTTCATTTCCGGGTTGTGCAACCCAACTACTGCTATGTTGATTTTAACGATCTTCAACAATTCAACAAAGCTGTCAGAATTTCAAAAAAATTCCATCAATGCTGAAAGTAACAAAGTACAAAAGTGGCGGACCTTTTTACTCACTTGTATCTACCTTTTTCTAACTCATTTATGCACGGCAGTATCGAAATGCTAACTAGTCCGCCATTCTAACGTCATAAAATTTTCATGAAGAGCTGGGATTTCTTTAGTCTTAAAATTTGGCAGTATCTTTAATTTTTGCATTGTAGACGAAGTAGTGAGCTTTATTGTACCCAAAAATACAATAGATTCATGGATGGCATCACACTTGTGAAAGGGATGGATAACGACAAGTCTTATAAAAAAATAATTCGAACGGACTGGAAAAAACGATGTAATCTCCATCACATAGAAATTTCACAGTTTCATTAGTCTGTCTCGCAAAAAATAGAAAAAAAGAAAAGCAGCAACAATACACATATTAGACTGAATATGTGAATAAGGATTTCTTATTGCTCATGGCGGATATGCTGCATAATCGGCTCCATAATTTCACCTTTATTGCACACTTCAGTTCATTGCTATTTGCTACGTAGAATCATACATGACAGTGAATGAGGAGCTTTCCATGATGTGGGGCAGCTCCGACTCCTCTTCGATTCACTTCGTTCTCTTTTCGTCATCATCTATTAAAGAATTAATCGAATTACTGTGAACCTTGAACCCCATTGTGGTAATGATGAAGAGTCCTCAAATGTTCGTCACGAATGGTCGCTAGCTATCTAATCTAGAAGATGGTCTGTTGCCTGCATTGTCGATTTCCTCCAGAACGGCAGGGAATTCTGTGTTTCGTTCACCGACTGCAGTTCAGCAGGAGTCAAATAAATCGCTGCCGACTTTTAATCGTCTGCACGAATGCACTCAGGCACTTCCAGCCTTTAAAATCCTGATATCTGTATGAATGATAGATTGGGTTCCAAAAATTGTCCATGTGATATAACTCTTTTTGTTAACAATCTGACAAATGTTGATGCAAATTTTAGGCTGCCCTCACAGATTGCATGTCAATTAAATGGTGAGAAAGAAGATAAATTCAGTTACTTTTTGAAAGCGGGACGTTGACTTCCGATTTACCTCCAATTTACTTTTATTGGCATCTTTACACTAAAGCAATAACTGGGCGCAAATACACGGAGGACTAAATACTTTAAGAAAAAAAAATGAAAGAGCGCATTTCTTGCCCTTTTCAAGACTGTTTATTTACTCCTTCGTAACTTACAAATTTCGAAGACAATAAATATGGAGATTAGTATTGATTACAAAAACCGAACTCGTGGCTAGAAAGTCACTTAGGCATTAAATAGAAGTTAACATTGTGATTTCAGTTACGGTTTCGGCTTAATTCTGTTCAATGTCGATTTACGTGTCGTTGATCCATTCCTGTGGCGAGTAACTGCTAATAACAACTGCAACACTTAGAACTAATCTCAGAATGGCAAAGCGTAAGCGTCGACGGTGTAATACGAACGTCAGATGTTCCGAAAGGGCATAGTCGCGTTTCGAATACATTACACATGTATTTGGTTCCAAGTTTTGATCGTACCTCAGCATTCTTATAGTTGAATTTTCTATCTAATTTGACGCCAAAAAAGAATTAGATAGTAAGTAAAAGTTAACATGAGGTTTCAATGGAAGAGAATTATATCCAAAGTGTACTAAATGAAATGCATATAAATGTCTTTGTAATCCTCTTTGCAATCCTCATCATTCATAGCTTCGTACAGTGACTAAGTGCATGCTTAACCTAATATAAGGGCTTGTTTTGGCTTCCTGATCGTCAAATCAGCTCAGTATTTCTTTTGATTAGCAAAAGTGAGGTTGTTACTGGTATTATTTAGTGTACAGTTCGATACAGAGCACCTTTCAAAGCAATGAAACAATGGGTGACGTTTCGGCGCTATCGCCTTCTTCATAACTTGGAATGGTCAAGTCAATCTTTCATCAACGCGCCCAGATACTTTCGTAATCCGCCAGAAATCAATGTAATAAACAATTTTTTTGATGCACACCATAAGCAAGTCCTTCCAAAACACTCGCAGTTAGGTTGCTTCTAGACCTTCTAATTATTCATTGAACACAAGCCGTACAGATTTTTTCTTGAGATAAGTGTGTGTCCAGCTTAGGTTAGAAGAAATTGGCCTGTAGGCTGCGAGGTCACTCGTGAGTACGAAGCAATCCTTATCGCGTATCATCTTTAGATTTATCCCATTTATTCAAGAAGATTCGAGAGTTTGTCGCACAGATGCTTTGAACTCGTGTATGAAGTAACCGACTTTTTCGTCGAAATCTCTTCCCGCTTTATAGACGTGTGTTAACAATTTACTGCTCGCTGAACAGGGAGTCATAGAATTATTTAAGTGCCGAAGTTAGTCGATAATCGGTCCTGGAAATCTTTTTCGTTTTGTTTATGTTCCCAATGCGTGCCAAGTAAAGTGTTTTGTGGCTTTAAATTTCCAACTAAGCGTTCTTCTTTCACGGATACACAGAGATTCACACGATTACCAATGTATACGTTTCCCCAAGCCTCACGTTTTCGGTATACCTTATCATTTCCATGAAATAGCCCTCCTTTCCGTCGAAGCATAATGTAACTTTTCCATTTCGAAGAGACAATAAACAGTCGGTTACGGACCATTTGGCGTTGAGGAGTATCTGCGCGTATTTCAATACTGCTATCGAGTTGTTCAATTTTATTCATTTTGAGCAGCGTATCAAAGCTGTACTTACTTCGTTGGAAATGAAGGCGGGACCAACGGAGCCACTTTTTTACTAACTAACGGCGCCTCAAGGACAGATAAACAGGGTCTTTTCAAGTCTAACTCAAAAAGCACTCACCGTCTCATAGTCATCGATTTAGCTATCTTTCGCGTCAAGTTTAGAGAATCCACCTTATGGTTTCTTCTTGTGCACACACTGGTAGCTGTTCTTAAATGCTCTTCACAAGTGAATTTTTCGTGTGATAGACGACAGAACAGGTAATGAACTGGCATCTACTTACTACTCGGTCTTCGATACCACTTTGTGCTGTAGTCGCTTCCAGATAGAATGGTCTAAACGTACAAGGATAAAAGAATTCGCTATCGGTTCGGTTTCGCGGAGAAATTATGTACTCTAACTGGTCACTTGAAAATTGTCTATCAGCTCTAATGTAGCTTAGACAAAACAATGTGACGAGACGTAAAGGTAAATGTGTTTTGAGTTGAGAGATTACTGGTAGTTCCGAGAAAGCCGAGCTTGCCGCTATGCTATTACCTGTCCAATTTTCCATAGTGACTTCTGAAATCCTTTTCAGGTGACGAGCGACAGAGTGCTTCATCCCAGAGGTGCTGTTTTGTAATTCCATCGTCTAGCTGATGAGGAATCACCACGAACTTATCACCCTTCTCAGTGACCGATAGCCTGTTAGTTCCGATTTTATTAGTTCTCGAATCTGTCAATACCACGATTTTGCGCTGGTGTAAAGTTGGAACTAGATTTTCACGGGTGGTGGTTGAAGACTGTGAGGCTGCCGTCAAAAAATACGCAGAAGTTTATGTTTGCTCCGCAGTACGGCTCTCGCTGCTTAGAGAGCGCTCAGGGAAAAGGAGATGTTGGTAATGCCCCTATTTGTTGTTGTTCATAGTGAATTTTGATTTCAGTCTAGCTTTGTAACGGAATCAATCTTGAAGCTCATGCATACTGTATACTACCCTACTACTCAAGAAGAAGAGGTTGGGCAGAGTGGATAGCGGTGATTTAAATATACCCAAACATTCTAAGGTCCCGATTTGTCCGAAAGCGACTGTATGATCGTCACCGAGACGAAAGACTGCATCATATATCCTAGCTGTAGATGGTGATTGCATAGCTTTGGTGCAGCATACCTAGTCTCTTGTAAGGCATGTGGAGACGAAAACATTGGTGGAACGTGTAGACCACTCTATATCCGTATAAAAGACCACCCAGGAAAAACCTAAAGCCAAACGAAACTCCCCAGTGTGGACGCAATAATGGTGGAAATTTTAATGCAAAAGTCAGTATCCTCATAGATAAATGCAAAAAGTTCAAAGATGAACGTAATGAGGAGTGTTTGTAATCACGCGTGACCTGACACCACACTTTGGCCAATTTCTTCCGGCCTAAATCAGGCACATTCCTATCCCATGAGAATCTGTTTGTGGGCCTCTCTTCTTCGAATAAACGGAACATTTGAAAGACAACTGAACTTTGATCAGTTTGAAAAGAGCTGTATATTATGTGAGCCAAAAAATATTCGCTACTTTTACGATTTCCGGGTTACGAAAAAATTTTAGGCTCAATTAATTGTGAATCAACTTGACCATCTAAATGCTTAAGAAGGCTATACCGCCAAAAGGTTAGCCATTGCTTCACTGTATTGAATGAAAATTTGTATCGATTTGTAGTCAATACCCGACTAATAAGTACCTCGCTCCTCCTAATGGAAAAGTAAAACGCTGCGTTCATTCGTCTTCGAAGAAGACGAAATGCGTCGAAGCGTCAGCCGAGTCGTTGATAAAGTTCTCTTTCGACTTCCTTCCGCTGAATAACCAAAGAATACTGCGTTATTCTTTCTATGCCAAAGTTATTAGATAGACTTCCTCAGATATTTTTGCGTCCTTTGCGTTCTCAATAATTTTCATCTTGCATTTACCACTAGAAGCTTTTCTAATATTTTGCAACAAAGTTATTCAAAATGAACCAACGTCACACAATATTTCATGCCTGTCTTGCCATAAAGACCAACTTTTTTGGGAAAGAAATTATGAAGGTAAATGTGGTTTTACTGTGAAAGGCAAACTCAGCCGTAGCATGAAATGGCCATGTCTAAAGTCAAAAAAATCATAACATTCCAGCTTCTTAAAGAGAAGAACTTAATAAGATTAGGGAGATACACGTGAATTTAGCACTGTGAAATCTATTAAGCGGGAATACTTCAACAATATTGTGAGATATACAAACCTCACCCTTGGATTTGTATCGTTTTATTCACATAAAAACAATAAGAAACTATTTGATTTCATTATGAAAAATATCTCTGTCCGATATGATAACTAAAGAGATTTTCAATATACCAAAGAGGATTAATCCAAAGTGAATTTTAATGAAACAATGTGAACGCTATCTGGAATAGCACTATGAAGAACAGTTTTCTGATGGCTTTAGTTGGCTGGAAATGAGGCTATGACGCACTATGAATACTGAAGGAAGAAATGCGGAATATTCCCAATTTTAATATATTTTAATATAAATAATGCATTCTATGCTACGGCATCGAAAAGTCCAGAACATCAATGATGCGCATTTCCTGATGAGATAAAATGGATGACTACAAGCGTGAACACTTTTTACAGAACATTCAAAACATTCAAATTTGATTGCTACCAGTTTCTTTTCGCAGAAACCAGCAAGCTATTGGGAATTGCATAATATAGCTCACTACTAAACTATTTTGCTCACTCTGAACTTAGTATTGCTGTTAGCTTTTTATAACCATCTTTCTCTCCAAACATGCTTTCAGTGAGTATTGAGGTGGTGCTTATGCAATAGCGGCTCCAGAACGTGAATTTCCAAATCGTTATAACTAAGCTTAAACACAATTTTATCAATCAAAATAGAAATCACTACAATCAATGCATATTTGCCAGTGAGAAATAAGTTTGTTCATTTCTACAGCTTATGAATCCTTCCACTAAAATTTGACGAAGTCTTGTAAACGTTTTTTGCCACCTGGTAGTTGTGAAAGCATTATGCGTGCAAGAAGTTGTCGAAATGCTTGATGAAGTGGTAGTCGCCGGGCGCGAGGTGCGGCGAAAATGGAGGACGTGGTAAGACTTTGTAGCTTCATTCGTTCACTTATTGAAGTGTTCGTTGTGCGACATGTGGCTACCGGCTGGGGCCCCTATGTTCTTCATCTTCGAGGCTATTGTCTCCTTTAGTAAACTTCTTTAACCACAGCTGTGCTCTGGTTCGTTAGCAGCTTCTAAGCCAAATGCGTTGTTGATATTGAGAGTAGTTTCCATTTCTTTACGACCAATTTCAAATTTCGGTTGAAGACCGCATTTATTTTTAAACCAACTACACCCTTTCCATAGACTAAAATAAAGTAAAAGAAACAGCAAGTAAAGCATTATTAGCAACAAAAACACAGAGTAACAAATGTGATTCGCAATAATATACACTATAGCCACATTTAACGATGGACTTGTTCCGTTATCAAACGGCGAATTTCAACAATGCATAAATTGTTGTTACTTTAATGCCAACCTAGTATTTTAAAATGCAGGTACACTTGATATCGTTATCCTGCCTTTGTTTCGTACCAGCACTGTACTCTCCCTACCATACTAAAGTGAAAACCTTCAGAACCTGAAAACAAGCACTTTCGCACATTTTTCTCTACATAAATACAATCTATGACGTAATTTCATGACTATCAAAGAACGTTCCATTGATTAAATTTTACTAGACATCGTAAAGATTATAGTATCCATGAATATTTTGGTCTATGAAATTACTGATTGTAGTCTAACTATGTAGCAAGTCGACGTTTTTATCCAAAAAAATTGAGACCTTGTAAAAGAATATGGAAGTAGGTGAGATAAAACGACATTTTTTGATTAGTTGGATCAGGATGAAAGTGGAACGAAACACTCTATTGATTCAACTTTGATTCAAAGCAAGCGTATGATGAGATCTTTTCTATGTCGGCCAATAGAAGCATCAAAGATGATTTTCTTTTGAATAGCGACGATGCTATTACATGAGAAAAGCTCTCTCTATATAGGTTCCTCAAAATAACACGACATTTTCGACCTACATTTCAAACGTACCTAATTCTAGTATTACAGTGTCCTAAGACGACAAAACCATGTCAAATCATGTGTTTTAGAAGATCACGTATACTGAGATTGTAAAGCCCTTTAGTATTAAATCATTATCAAGCCTATTCATAAAAACGCATCCACTTTCTCGATTATCATTTTCACTTGTTGAGAAGATCTCTATCAAATGACTTCTATCAAGAAATACGCTACTAAATAGTTAAGCTCTAGATGACTACTTCTCTACAGTGATGAAGTGATCTCAATGGTTTTTAGTCAATTCAACGAAGCTTATCAAGAGTTGGGAGTTGTGTATTTCAAGTTTAACTCGATAATCCAGACCAAATTTTCAACGGTATACGATAATAAATAATGTATTGTGTTCCGTGACATTGAAAAGGTCACGGCTTCAATGATGTGCATGTTCTAATAAGAGAAAACGGATGAGTACCAGCATAAGCCCCAAGTGATCGAACATTCAAAATACACAAACTCACTAGTTACAGCTTTGTTTTGCTTGCAAAAAATTTGAAGAGTAAGCTTTGGGCTTATAATAAAGACCTTCACTGAAAGTATTGATCTGAAACTACTCCGCAGGGAGTTCCCAAGAACAACAAGATAGAGCACGTATAAAGCTTTCCAAACTTAACTTATAATTATTGATATTTCCCAATTACGCGGTCAGCTTAGCATTCACAGCAGTACTGAATAACAATAATGAAAGTGTGAAGATTAAATTACACAAAAATCACTAGTGCATCCAGGAGACAGTCATTAATTATTATGAAGTATCCAACAGTAAACAAAAACTATAAGAAGTAACCGAAACTAGAGTCATCATATTTCAGGAAACTACAGAGAGATTTAGACGTTCATAAGGACCTTCAAATTGTTTTCGTGAGAAGCGTAATACGATTTAATCTAAACAGAACCGAAGCAATGAACAACTGACAATAAAGTATTATGCTTTACAGGTAAGAAAAACGTTTATAGATTTTACTGGATTACAGATTGGCAAAGTGAGAGAGGGATCAAGAACAAAAAGAGCCGATGCTTAATTAAGAGATTAGAACTGATTAAGACCAAAATCACTTTGGCAGCTGTTCATGCTCTACTAATCCGTGCATGATCTGTGATTTGTGATTTATTATTCTTTGAGTGAGTTGCCAAATTAGTCACTACTCATCACATCATATTTCGATACGTTTTCCCTACCTGCATCCATTTTCACCTATTAAAAACGGATTTTTCAACTATTTTTAACATAATAGAAGCCAGTCTATAGCTTAAATCTCGCAAAATTGAACAGTATGCTTTTTAAAATGGCCCCTATACGCTGCAAAGGTATAAGTAAATTTTTATTTTACGCTCAAAAATTTTCCTCTGAATAAAGCTTTTTTCTTTAGACTTTTAGCAATCGCTCGTTAGTTTTCGAAAGAGACTTCTTGGTGCTCTGTCGCAGCCAAATAAATATTGTTTCGGCGTGCACTCTTTGCTCCGGTATGTGGATGGGATTTCACAACATACCGCGCTATTTGCAATTTAACGGTTACTTGCAAAACCCAATCATTTTTTGGACGCTACAGCGCACTAAAAAAAGTTTTTCAAAATCGAGCATATCGTTGAAATCTTCAAGACTGAGCTATCGAATCGCTATGAAGTCTAAGAGAAAAGATTTGTTCGGCAGCAAATGGTCGAGTGTGAAAAATAAATTTATTTTGCTCTCGCAGGGCAGTAAGGAAGCCATTTTTAAAACAGAGTGAAATGTTTAAATTCTCGAGATTTAAGTTATCAAGTGACCGTTGAAAATGTGGTGTCTTAGAGCCGAAATTGTAAAATCCATCCACATATCGGACATATTGGTGCAAGGTATGCACACCAATTGTGAAATGCAATCTTAATTCCAGTGTTGCAGCGCAATAAAAAGTTTTACCGAAAAAACCAAGTACACTACTTGAATTGCCGGGATTTGGGCTATCAAATAATTACTAAATTTTTCGTCAGTGTGAAGGAAAGTTTCGTATTTACTGCTACTGCACAATATAGAAGCCATCTAAGAAATGAGATGCATTGCTCAAAATCTCAAGATTTAGGCTATCAAATGGTTATTAACACTCTCAAGAAAAGTTGAAAAATTCTTTTTCTACAAAGGGCTGAAAATGGGCACGGATAGGGGAAGGTATTCTTATTTCACTCATGCATCTAATTATACTTATGAAAAGCAGGCTCCTATTCGACTGTTTTTAGTGAGAAAGATTTCACAGAAACATCGGATATTTCGTTTACACTGCCGTGAAGAAGCCGACTAGATCTACGAGATATTATAGGGCGTCTCAAAAATACGCATCAGCCTTGTATGTAGGATGTAAAGTCAAACCGCCTTCTAACTTTCTATTCATGCGACTGCCTGAACTCTGCGGAGTCATCGCCTACATCACGATGATATATTCGCAAGAATACTAGTAAAGACGCGCAAATGATTACACTGTTGTGATGTACATTCGTTTTTACAGAGCTTAGTAGAGAGATTGAATGCAAACGTGGCTTATATACATACACAATGACATTCGGTGGCATACCGATGTTTTAGTCTAGCGCTTTTTTTCTCTCAGAGAAAGCACGAATCATTTTAGTTACTCTGGAGGTATAAAAAATTTTTTGAGCTCAGGTTGCGGGATCTAACCAACTATCGTCCCTACTTGTAAGACACTTTTGACTCAAACAGAGTTATACGAGCATGAAAGTTCATACGTAAAGCATCTAAGAAACACGTATCAGTCCGTTGCAACAGTTACAGGAAACCTTTACACTAAACAATTTGGACAGTCGATATTTTGTTTCACAGATTGTTATATAGCGCAAATTGTCATGATTAAAAGTATTACTTCCGTTGTTAAGGTTGAGGATTGAGCATATACGTAGTATAGGGATCTCAAAGACCAAGTGACTTCGCAAACTGGAGAATTACCCCCCTCCTTCCCTTTTTTTCTAGGAAAACCCTTCTGAACTAGACCATAAGCACTACGTGATTAAATCTTAAGCCTTTTGAATAACAGTACACCAAAAGCAATAAGGATAGAGCAAGGATGCTGACAAATTGCACTTACTGGTCAAAATATCTCTTTTCACTGTTTTTGAGACCTCGCTTAGAACAATATGAAGCCTGATAACATATTTCAAGCTTTTCATTAGACCTGTTCTTGAACTTATATAGTGCTAGAAGCATGTTTCGGCCTCTCAGCTTTATCAGTTGCTATCATATGCAGCTTTTTCTATATTTTCATCCCTTACATATAGGGGTTGTACTTTCCTACAAGAGACTGGCTGATACGATAGGCACCGTGCTACTATGAGTCTCGAAGGCTGGAACGTACGTTTAGCATTACATAAGTTCCATAACAGACTTCATGAAAGGCATAAAATATCTTATCGGATTATAAATTGGTCAATAGTCCGTCTTACTGCGTGCAAGAAGTACCTGCTCGTCATCGACGAGCCCGCAGCTTTCGCGATGATGAACAATGTATTTCAACAGAGTATCGGCTGAAGACGAGCGTGTAAGGTGCAGTCGTTAGAGGTGCTCCACGGCACACATGAGTAACACGTTAGTAATCGCGTAGATTTACTGCAAGGCAGGCTTTAAGACCGTGCGACGTGCGTGTGTATATACGCCACGGTCAATTCGCGCGTTAGGATTTTTACGGCGCATGCATAAGCATTGAAAATATGGGAAATCACCAGGTAAATTCAGGTTTTGGGAGGATATTTTCACTACCGAATGACGGATTATCACAGAAGAGACTCATGTAAAGTTTTTTTTTTTTTGCTTTTCTTCAGTATGAGGGCCATGTGTTGAAAAGTCTTCTATTTTCAACAAAAACGTCACATTTTTTCAAAAACAAACATATTTCCAACTAGCATTTATTTACAATTGGGTTTCTTTTTTTTTCTTTGTTTATCTATGTTTTACACTGCTCGATAGTTCCGAAAAACTTAGATGTTGATAGTACGCTCTCCATTCATAGGTCGGACCTTCATACTACGTTTTACTAACCAATAAAAGAAATTTAAATGCAAAGTTTAGTACTGGACCTGATATGTGAGAGAATCGTAATAATATGTTTTGCTAGCAAAGAAAAGTTAGTGCTTTGTCCAAATGGGAATGTGAGGCAGTGGTTAGAGATTTTAGAGTCGCTCACAAGGTCAATGGTTTAATCCCACGCTCCAAGCTCATCAAGCCCTCCTTTCCTCCGTGTTTGGTGAATTGCTACTAAACTTGTTTGAGAGGATATCAGCATTGTTCAATACGTCGATAGCTACCAAATTCTTTGAGAGACCAATATGCATACAATCGCCTCAAACGAAGGCATAAATTGCAGACGGATGCATAGTTAACCCTCATATGATCGACGCCGAGAGCTTTATCCTTGAACTTTTTGCTTTAGAAGTGCTCTGTTTCAACCTCACCACGAATTTTTTCAGTATTATATGAGGAAAATTGGGTTTTGAGCATATTTCGTCGCAAGAAAACATAATGTAGTTGGAAAAAGTTTCCTAAATGAATTTTAACCAAAAGGAACGCTCAAATCCATAAATTTCTGCTTTCCAGTGCGGAAGTTGCATACTTGGAAAGTTTATAAAAGTTGAATGGCTCTTTGCATGTGAGCACTATGCCGTTTGATGACTTGCGTGATTTTCCCATGACATAGAAAATGAATGATAAACATGAGTGAAATACTGATAGATATACATAAGCATGAAATTGCTCAATAAAAGTGGGCAATATGACCTTTCCACAACCATCTGGATTCCCTCCAAAAATGTGGTTTTGAAAAAAGCAATCTAGCACTTGCAATCAACTTGTTCCCTCGCTTTCACCACCCACGTAGGTCATAAAGTTTACGAGGCTTCGACAGCTGCTTGTGCACTGAACGGCATCATATGCAATTAGTGTGCTACCCGTACTCATGTGACGACTTGTATCCTAGTCATTTTGATTGTTCTTCTTTGACAGCGTAGAACTTATGCAGCTGTTTTGTTTAATAGTTCACTCTAACCATCTATTCAGGATGCGGTCTCTTCAAGAAATCATGCTCAATTTCTCCCACAACACAGATTTTCGATTTACGGCGTGTAGACCTGGTTTCGCATGATCGTGCTCATGGCTTACTAACCAATCCATCCATGCGGGATGATAAATTAGTACCGGAGTGTCTCAGACTGACTTGGGAGTATAACGAGCATTGTTTTATACAGCGAGGTCACGGCGAGTCACTGTTAAGGATAGATAAGCATTGAATCACCTCATACGAAGTCAAAAACTGGAGACGAATGCATGGCGCAATCCTAAGGAATTGATCAACGCCCAGAGCTCTATACTTTTATTTCTTATATATATATATATATATATTCCTTTGCGGACGATGCGGATATTCCTTTCCTTTCAATATGACCCTCAGCTGGGCGCGCCGTTCGGACGGACTACGAAGATTGGTGCGTGCTCCTATACAATTTTGGGCTAATAATGCTTTCATAAGAACAGTGTTTCTAAAAAACGATAAAATATCACTGATGAGGGTCCTGTATGAATCATTTTAGCGAAATTAACGCTAATGCTTTCCAAAATCTTGATTTTCAGAGGGAAAAACCACATCCCTGCTAAAGAGAAGTATATTTTCAACTGCTACTGAAGAGTTTCTCCTACCTTCTTGATGTTTCTGTAGAAAAAGATCAAATGAAAGTTTTGCAATCCCGATCCAATTTTTCTATTTCATAGCAGATTTCTTGGGATTATATGGTTAGATTTCAATTCTTACAAACTTTTTTCTCGATAAAACCTAGATCATTATTATAGGAACTTTTATAAACGTATCTCTGAGAAGAATAGCGTCAAACTATCTTACAAATCCTTATTTTTGAAAACAACTTCTTTCACATGCAATCGCATCATGAGAATTGCTCAGGTGAGCTCTTGATTTTCTCTTAAAAAGACCTATTCCATTAGATTATACGAAATTACGCAATGATTTAAGGAATGGGAATCTAAAATGCACTGTTAATCAAAAAAATTTTTTTTGAGGATTTTGACGACGTGAGATCGCATGCAATAAGCAACACTATTTTTGAGAAAATACTTATGGTTTTCCAGTTTTCAGGCAGTATGATGAATTTCATGCGCTTTATGCCACAGACTTTATGAAAACTGGTATAAAAGGACAAATTTGACAAAATAGTAGATAAGTAGGAATGAAACATTGTAGAACTTTTCGATGAAGGTTCTAAATATAGCTTCCTCGTAAATACTTGGTTTTCCTCTTTAGAGGTCTGGCTCAAAAGTGGAGCTATTATGTCATTTCTAATGAAAATAATTTTATTGAGGTTTGTTTCATGATGTAGGACCATTTATTGACACATGAACCTCATCTTTAGACGAAAAAAGCATGACCTTCATTGGAAAACTACCACATTAGCCCTAGATTGGCGCCGGCAGCCTCTCTTCGTAGCCGTCAAGTCGTCCGCCAGTCGAAAATGGCTCCGTCCACAAAGGGATATATGTATATAATATATATATATATATATGTATATATGTATATGTATGTATATATGTATTCCTTTTTGTTAAACTGCGACAAATGAATATTCGACCTTATTCGCTAGGCAAGAATTTTCTTAGGAGTATTAGTGATCATTCGGAAGCACAAATCTCTGGCTAGAGTCATAGGTGGCCGGCTTTACAAAACACCCATTTAACGCTCCTAAATCCAAAGTAAAATTAGGTTTTGCACGACCACGCGTTTTTTTCGTATCTCACTTATATTTCGCTGGACGAAACTCCTCCCTTGGAGTGCTAATTCTCTTTCGCTAGCAGAAGTATTGAAAAACTCAAAAATGTGTATAATTTTTATGAAACTTTTGACAGCGCTGTAGGAGAAATAAAAGATTTGTGCCTCAAACTTCGCCGGACAGAACACTTTTTTTCAGACTATTTGTAATCATTCGATAGAGTAAGTTCCAATGATTTCATGGTTGTGCTGATCAAGTTTCACATATTCGATGAACTTGTTAGCGGCTAATGTACGCGTTCGGAACGGGCCGATCGATCGATGGTACGAAATACTAGGCAAGTAGGATGCAACTTGTTATTCAACAAGAAATCTTACCAAACTTGCCTGAGAAAGTAGCAGCACTTGACTCGATGCATCCGCTCGACCACCACGAGTCATAATAAAGGCCGTCTAGGCATTCGTTCGCCTCAAACGGGGTATTGAAAATGAATTTATAATGCTCTCCTTAGAACTGATTGACACCTAGAGTTTTGAGCTTTATTTTTTCACTAAGGGATAAAAAGTTCAATTGAGTATTTTGCAAGCGGTGACAGAAATTGAGAGAACATGCTGAATCTTGATTGCCGCTAATTGAAGCATTCTACTGAGTAAAATATTCAAACTGAGATATTCATTAAAAAATATCATACCGTTTGTTATGAATGCTTTTTTGAGATCACTCAAAATCCAATATGCCTGGTAATTATTTTTTTCTTGTTACTTGATCTTACCCAAGAGGATTGGGTGAGAGGAAAAGCACTTTGCAATTGATGAGGCTGGCAAGGCTGAAACACGTATATCGTACAGTATAAATACCCAAAGCAGACCGCTTGCATTGCTTAAAAATAGTTATCACGAATACTGAAATCTAAGCGTGGTCTTAAGAAAACACTCGAAACAAACTTTATGATATATCATAAATAGCAACCAAGAGCAATCGATTGTACAACTGTGTCTATCCAGTTATTTCTTTCACTTGATGGCATGTGCTCTCCGCTATATAAAGGGGTTGGGTTTTCACTAATATCACTAAGAGTAACAGGCTACGATGAAAGGCACTGTGCAACTAACGAGGCTGGTATGGCCGAAACACGTGTACTGCTGTGTATAAGTGCCCATAAGTCATGCATATCAAAGATATATATAACAGCTTTCACTTTAATGATGAGCTCTTGCTTGAATGATAGAAAAGGGTGCAAGAGAGGATATCACATGGATGCAGGGATCTCACAAAATTTCATGCGGATTGAAAACGGATGCATGGTAAGATTTTAAGGCCTGGAAACTCAATATATATGGAGGAATGTAAAAATTCCGTACATTATACACGTACATCTAGCCAATTCCACCTATGTTCATTATTAACATGCATTCAAATTCGTGATATGTCATTTAGTAATACAGTCAGCGCTCTGGGACACGTCATCAGAAGATAATGAGATGATGAAATTCTAAAAAAAAAAATCATTTCCCACGCGACTTAGAGTTAAGATTGTTTTATTATGAAGTATTATTTCAAACTATTATATATTGAGTTCCCCAATAGGTAAAGAGGTATGTCAGTATATTATACAAAGTGCACAAACTTCACGTGTCCGAACTGCAAACCGTGAGACTGCTCAATATAATAATATGTCAAATGACACAACGATGACTGATTCAAAAATTAAACTTTTCCGGAAAAGTTTTGGAAAAAGCTTGAAACTCCTCCTAATGATGAAGTCGTTCCCGACGCAAGCAGATACGAATGACGCTTTGGCTGGTGCCTGCTCGATTACCTCGAAATCACTCAAACGATGTGTTGAGGCATGTAACTCCTGGAAAACATAAAAAATCAGCTGCTTGTTCTTTCAATAAACTGTTGTAAAACACGTAGAGGATGTGAAGCAAGATAATCGGACTACAGGTACATCGTGAATGGCACTGAGTTTGCCAAGCTAAATTGCTTTTTTTGCCCTATTTTGTAATTTATAATTCTGTAAAATTGATATTGAAGAGTCAAAATTCTTAGTGATCGAAGTATCGGTCGTAATTCTAGTCGTGCCTTCTTCTCAGTATAAAGCACTTTTTACAGATATGCACACAACCAATTATCACTAAGACTCTAACTTGACATTAATAAGCATTCTGATCACTTAAAGTTACAAATGAAATTCCAAGGTGCTCGCAACGCAGTCGTTAGGCTTATCATGCAACAGACATGCGATCATTGGGCTAATGGGACGATTTTACAATCCGTGCTCACCAAGTCACATGTCTAGGAGGACAGATTCGCTAATACTGCGTAAAGATCACTGAGAGTGCTGAATAATTCAGATAAGGATTCAATAATTTGTGAGATACGTAGTGCAATTTAATGCTAATACTACGTAGAGATCACTGAGAGTGCTGAATAATTCAGATAAGCATTCAATGACTTTTGAGATACGTAGTGGAATCAAATAAAGGCACGGCTAGAATTACGAGTGTTTCCTTGAAGTGAATCGACGTCAGAACCTTTATTTTCTACTAGCACGACCAAGTGCAAAATCTTAATTATTATAAGTGATAGAAGTCTCCTTACCCAAGGCCTTCAGATTGATAGAAGCGTAATTTTTAGTTGATTTTCGTACACTGATACATCATTAAAAGTTGCTCCAAAGTGAACAAAGTTTATTCATTATGGAGTACTTCCCACGAAAAGCTAACACTGCGTAATGCAAAAATCGCATCTTTTTCTTGAGTTGGTGTGGATGCAGGCATATAAGTTGCGATATTATAGCCACATACATGTACAAAATCCTTGTTAGAAGGTGATATAAGTGATTATAAGTGATTTGATATGTGAAAACAGACGACGTGCCTCACGATTTTGTCTGCACCGCAATATCATCCATCCTGGTTTGGGTTTGCCCTCATATCTACCAAATAGCGCGATAAACAACACTACAGCGGAAGCTTGCACGATCATGATGATCACTCCGCCATTCTCTTGACTATTTCAAACCTATTGCTAGGTGTCAGCAATGGCCCGTCAACGATTTATCTAGGAAGCATAATTTGACGTAAATCCTAGCGAGGCTGAAGCCATATAAAGTTGGAGAAGAAAAAAACAGCGTTTTTCAAATCTAAGACATGCGCCATGCATTTTTTTACCGTTAGAAGTAATTAATTGCATATCTGTCCTTTACAATGACTCGCGGGAAGCATATCAATGTACCAAATCAGAGCTGCTATCTTTCCAGACAAGTGTGATACGAATCCGTCGACTGTAAAAAGATGAAAGCCTGGTGAACCTTGGCAGCGAGATCGAACCAACAACCACGTGTGACGCCGCTCACGCGCCCTATTACTATGCTATAGGGTACTTCTCTGTTATCGCACAGGCACCTCTAAAGGATAATTTTCCGCTGAAAAAAATTATCCACAAAACTTTCAGCATTCATTCGAAGATGTAAATTTTGCAGAACTCGAAAGAGTGGGCATTTCTTAAAATCTTCTTGCATAGTGCAGCACTGAAAATAGGATGTAGTCTCAAGCGCATTGCGCATTATCGCATTTACACCTCAAAAGACAGAGCTCTTTCTTCAAAGTGTTAACAACTAATCGATAACGCAAATTTCTTAGATTCCAAAAAGTTTTATTTAGAAAACGCTTTATCTAGCGCTGAAGCAAAGAAAATGCATGTGTGCTCCCTACAAATCTATTTCTCGCCGGGTGGGACTCAGGTTCAACAATTTCAACGCTATGCTTGTTTTTTGAAAAGACTGTCTTATGGCACTGTAGCAGGAAGATTAATATTGAGTCACAAAGACGCCAAACATTGCTTGTCGGCTAGACGTGTGAGTGGCTGTGGATCAATAGCGCAATAGTTAAACCATGCACACACGATTCACAAGTGCAGTACGATTCCTGTTATTGAATGTAGCATTACTCTCCGTCTTGAAAAAAATTTTGTATGAAACATATGACTTTGATGCAGCAGGATTTCCTCTACACCTTCAAATGCTTTTCGTACTCTAGCTTAGACTGGTCAAGCTTCGGCAAATCAGCGAGTTTACATGGCAGTATACAAAAAATGGAAAGCATAAGCTCATTAGGTGATATGGCTAAGGTTGTTCTGCAATTTCATCTCAATAAATCTGGAAATCTCTACGAAACGGGGAAAAAAATCTGAAAAGAATGATGATAATCTGCGCAGTAACACGCGACGCACGCAAAATATAAATTTTTTTCCGCTACAGCGCTGTACAAAGCCCTTTACAGAAATGAGTACATTCTTAGAATTTTCGATATTTACGCTATTGAACTGTTATTAGTAGTCTGGAGGAAGAGCTCTGTCTTGCGAAAAATAAACGCAATAACGCGCGGTAAAGCGGAACACGTGTGAGATACAATATTATTTTTCTTCTCAAGGCGCTGTAAGAACAGCCCTAAGCACAGCCCACTGATGCACCGACCTTAAGCGGTTGGTCTTCAATTAATAATTGATAGACCTAAATATCAAAAACGGTGAGTGTTTTAAAATGAAGCTATTACTATGCGATCCAAAACACATCTTTAACGTTTTCTGCAAGGGTTATAGAGGTTTTTGGCTTAGTGGATTGTGGATCAATGTGATCTTTCCAGGCTCTGACGAAGGCGGCCCGCCGATACGTAGCCACCTCGAATATTGTGTATTCAAGCTGCATTACTGACTGTATTGTTGTATGCTTCGCTAATATTCAATAAATAACATCAATAACACCTCGGAACGGCTAAACAGAAGAAGCTATTCATTTATTCAAACACGATAATGTTTACGCGTATGAGGCATGATTTCATTTTAAAGCAATACAAAAAAGGCTTTTTGAGCAACAAGTGCATTTTCGAATAATCTATCGACTTATGATTAGAATGATTGCAAATAATCTAAAAGAGAACTTTTGTCCAGCAAAAGAGGTCTCTCCAAATGTGCCTGTTCAATAACACAAAGTATCCACTATACTGTCCCATTTCATATGAAACCTTATCGTCAACAAACTAGGCATCAAACAAAAGGTAAAAACTTGATTTCTTGGATAAATTTATTGAAAAAACAGTGATAATATTTGTTTCCTAGATCGATCCAGGGGGCTGCGGCCAAGAGGATAGTGATGCTTAGCGCGGCTTAACGCGAAAATGATCCCCGACCCGCCAACACTATTCGGCAGTCTATAACGAATTTCTACGGAATGCCCTGGCTTTTTTCGGGCTTGCAAGGAGACGTGCGCGGCTAGTATCATGTTCTGTCCGTGCAGAAGATTTAAATTTGCAAGCAAGCGAGGAGGCGAATTGGACCTTAGAAATACTGGGACCTGCGCAGAAGGGGAAAAGTTGCTGCGCGGGTAAAATCGTAATTATGAAGATCAATCGCGATCACCAGAGGCTACTGTCGACAAGAAAAGAGATTGTAATATGGATGAGAGAAAGATACAAGAACATTCAAGTACTTTTTATGCTTATTTCTCAACAGAGATTCTTCATTTATTCCTCTAGAGACCATGAGCATCTTTTGATGCTCATCGCGCGACGTCAAATTTCACTCAGATACTGTAATAACGTCGCCCCTCTCCAAAAATTTGTATTGGCGCAAACGGAAATAGAAACATGGAAGTTGATAGGTAAATCGAGGTTTTAAGGGAGAAAATTATTACCATAAAATGATGAATATCGTTGAAAAGGGTTTTTGAAAGATGATTCCAATAAAAAAGTCTATGTGTAAAATCCCTTATGTCTCAACGGGAAAGCCACATTGCTATGAAAGGTAGCATATTCCCAACTGTTAAATAACATCTTTTTCCTTGTAACCTTAATCGCTGCTCTTCTAGTCAATCAATAGCTTGGAAAGTGCCGATTCTCATGCTAAGCTTGGTTTTAGTTCTACCCTCATACTACTCCTTAATAACCAATAAAAGGTAACGTTTTGCAATTGCAGTCCTTCACATCGGAAATTTGGTACTATGTAGTGAAATTTCAAATTAGATTAAGATAGAATATTACTTAAAAGACATGTAAGAACGTACTTTTAGTGAAGAGAACACTCAGCTTTTTTCAAGAATTCCACGAGTGCAGTCGCATTGTGTCAAATATGATGGCGTTTCCTTCCATTTTTCACTCAGCAGAGCTTTTTCATTAGAATACTAGCAGCCATTCAGTAGCTCGAAAACTGGAAAATTTTACTGCTGAACATGATTTGTAAGGAGACCTTCATAGTTTGCTAATTTAGCAAAAAAAGATAACTTTCTGCTTAAGAAAGCAAGTGGAGCACTGGTTAGATGTACTCTGCATCGCATACAAGGTCGATGGTTCAATCTTGTGTACATGGCTCACTAAACTATTCGTTCCTCCATTGTCGTTGAACTGGTGCCAAACTTCTCTGGAAGAATAAGCAACACTGACTCGATAGAGCTGTAGGCCACCGCAGTCATTGTAAAGACCAGAATATGCTTTCAGTCAACTCAAACAAAGCTAAAAATTTGAGACAAACGCATGGCGCATCCTCATTCATAATGCAATATACAGTCTCTTCGATCTTCGCACATGTCTGAACACTTAAAGTATATAAATAATCGGAAAATTCTGGAGAGCAGTCGATGAATGGCATTGCATTACAATCTACAGTTCCAGTTTTGTAAAATTGGCATTATCTGTGATTCTTCTAACATGTTTTAAACAAAAATATCCTTACTGGATCCTCTTTATTCTAATTCTGTCTTTTAATGATGACAACATACCTTTTAGTGTTAAATTAAGCCTGTACTATTACTAAACCACAACTACAGGTGGATTAAGTGCTTCAATCACAAAGTCCATCGTGCCAAAAGCCGTGTAACCGGCAACGCGACGCTGCCTACCTATCAACGGTGATCGCCAAGGGGTTAACCGCTCTAGTATAATTATAATTACATAAGAAGAGTGATATGCAAAACTAAGAGATCTATCAGCAACCACTGGCAGCGGTTTGACCTGATAGCACATAACAATGAACTCAATCAGCTAACAAATGTTGGACATATGTAAGACAGACTTTACTATTTAACCACTCTTCTAGCAGCGGTATGATGAAATAATTGTATGTCCAATAATAAATCAATGTGCAAAGCTTTGAAAATCAAATAGGAAGCAAACCCTTCACACTTTTCGAAGACACCACCGAAAAGGGTGAAATGCGGGTTTGCTTCTCAAAATACTTGATGCTATGCTTCACATAGTACCTTGACGTCAAAAATAAATTAGACATCAATCAAATGTCGAGGTAATATTCTGAAACTTTCGTTCTACTTCTGCTTGTTTGAGAGAATATGAAATGAAATAGACTGATGACATGATCGAAAGTAAAACTGACTAATGCAACCGTCTTAACTAAGATGACTTCCAGTTCTCACGATTATTAACCGTGCTTGAGTTTTTATGAAAATTCCTCTAAAGTAAGGCTTCATATGTAGCATTACAAGGTCTTGAATCTTTCCTAACAAGCTCTCACTTGAATTAACGTGAACAAAAAATTGTTATTTTTCAAACTTCTTTCTAAAGTCGTGCAATAATTCATGCGATATGTTTCATATCTCTGCTTAACCATTGAGATTAACAACGAAGTCATGAAAGATTTTAAAGGTAGCCAAGTCTTGGTTTTTCATAACCAGTAAGTTAAAAGTAACATTTGAATGTTTTTTCGTTTCCACACCATTATTGCAGCTAGATAGAACTGAGTGTTGCGCTCTCTCATTATTCTAGGTGTGCGGTCGATTGGTGTTGCCAAGCAACGTAGTTAGTTTTCATATTTCAACAGTCCATTCTCCGATATTAAATACACCCAGGTTTTGATATTACGTCACCAAAAAAATTTCACACTGCCTCAATTCATGAATAAATGTATAATACTAGACTGCTTGAAGTAGCTACTTGCCATTTACTTGCCGTCATTCTTCGAGAACTTTGTATATTCAAGAAGAGAGAATATATATATATATATATATATATATATATTATATATATATATGTCTATTAATGGCATTTATTCATAAGTTATAGATAAGTTTAACAAGTAATTTTCATAGGTCTATATGTCACTTTATCACTCCAGTGAACCTGTGTCACAGATTTTTTCTATTGTGCGGGTCCGCAGTACATATGATATTTAATTCTTCTCTTCGCATTCATTAACTTGGCCAATGATTTGTCTATATATATATATATATATATATATATATATATATATACCACACATGTATCAGTATATGTTATATACACATATACGCATATATGTGTATATAATATATATTGATACATGTGTAGTATATATATACATATATATATATATATATATATATATATATATATATGTACGGGTCTCTCTGTTCGAAGGATCCCGTCCGCTTAGTCGCAAGGGCACGTGGCGCGTCCTCAGGTGGTGGATAGTGCAATTAAATGCGAACCAAAAGCGACCGCGTACTTCCCAGACTCGTAGGTGTGGATTCAGAGGGTGAGCTCCCTACATGTGCAGCGCCGATTTGACAAAACTCTATTTCTGCTAGTCAAGTCGGCCAAAAGCCAGTAATCAAGCGGGTGGGAAGTACATGGGAGACGGATAGAAATCGCTTCCAACATATAAGCTTCTCCCGCTTCTCCGAGAGCGGCTGACAACTCATGAATGCCCAGTCTTCATGTTCAGGTCATAGCAAGCTATAAGTTGGGTATCGAAACGCCAAAAACAACAGTAAATATGAGCCTCTTTCCCTGACCTCGAAAGAGCCCCCAGTACGACAGCCTTGGATAGGGCAAGTACAAAGAGGCTGCTAAAACCACAGGGCCAAATGAGGCTGCCAAAATCGAAACGGCCTAAAATGACGATCTGTATCGATAGTGCGCAAGCACTTGCTCTTGAATTCGATTTATAAGATTCATTGATTTAGGCAAGAGAGATAAGGTATGACGTCATTGGCCTGGCTGAGACCAGAAGGCGCCGTCCTTTTCACGCTGTTTGTGACACCGCAGAAGAAATGTTATTGGAACATAAAATCGCAAAGGTGTCGGTGACGTCGGCGTCCTTGCCAAATCGAATTTGACCGTGAACATCGAATCAATTGAAGAACTAACAACCCGTAGCGGACGACTGCGGTTGAAACTATGTGGGTCAAGGCCGGCTCTGACCATCGTCGATGCTTACGCACTGTCATCAGGCTATGACAAAAACGAAGTCGAAGCGTTTTATATGGGCCTCGAAAATTCCTTCGGAAAACACCATACATTCTTCGAGGTCATTGTTGGAGATTTTAACACGAAAACCGAACCTAGAAGAACGTCTAAAGAACGTCACATTGGGACCCACGGATAGGATGGAGTGAACAAGGTGAGAGGTTATCTGAGTATGATGACGACACGATCATCCATGCTAACTCACGATTCCAAAAGCCTCACTCTCAGCGGTGGACGTGGGAGTTTCTCATTGGAGAGTACCATAATCAAATAGATCGCATCTTAGTGAATCGAAGGTTTTGCCTGACCGATGTTGCTGTTGCTCCTAAGTTCCGCACGAGATCAGACCATCGCCTCCTTCACACAACATTCCGTTTTCGACGGAAAGGAGAGAAAGCCGTTAAATTCAAATAGTGAAGTCCCAGAGCTACTATTAACTGCGATGTATTCAAATCATTGGTTGGCTTTTGGGAAGATACCGTCGTTGACAACATCGACAAAGATACGACCGGCTCGTTGAATATCTTCACGTTAGCGCTATGAAAGCCGAGAATACCAAGGTCACGAAGAGACGCTTTTTTCGCAGACACTCGAACTGATACGTCAACGTTGAATCGAACGAGCTACAGACAACCGAAACTTTACGTCCGAGCTTGCGAAACGCAGCAGAGAAGCGATAAAATAGGACCATAAAGAGAAGCACTTGTGGTAAAAGCTGCAGAAGCTGGCGAGAGCGTTCGCAAAGCCAACGAAGCTTCGCCAACTACAAGACCAAGATGATTGCATTCCGACTCCCTGCCGGTACACTTACAGTTTCCAGAAGGGCAATGGAAAAAACCATAAACCACTAAAACTTGGATCTCTTAGCTAGCCCTGTCCTCTTACCGTTATATCAATTGAAAGAGGATGAATCTCCCGTTCCATTGGTCCTTCCTTCCAAAATCCGACATTTTGTACCGTCGGTGAAAAATAAAACAACACGTGGTCCACACGAAATTTGGCCAGAATCCCTGAGGAACCTAGCGCACTTCTCATCACTATGCAGGGTTCTCTGTCAATGGAAAAACAGCAAGACCGTGTCGTTGCTAAAAAAGAGAGGCATTCACGACATAGGCAATTATCGCCCGATCTGCATGCTCTCCACTGTCTATAAACTCTTCACTCGAGTCGTCTATGACTGACAGAAGACTAGTCGGCGAACAGCCATGCGAACAAACAGGATTCCGAAAAAGATTTAGTACCACAGACCACATCTACACAATCACAAGATTCTTTGAAGTTTCACGAAACTACAAACTACCGCTCCGTCTCACTTTCGTCGATTTAAAGGAAGTTTTTATTCCAGTGGAAACAGAAGGGTTATAGAGGATCTGGACAACCAGGGCGTCCACACTCTGTACATAACGACCCTTCGCGAGCTATATAAAGATTTCACGAACAAAATATCGCCATTCTATGACAACACTACCAAGGACGTAAGAAGAGGGGTTTCACAAGGTGATACAATCTCGTCAAAATCATACATTGCCACGCTACGTAACGTCATGTGAGCATTAGAATGGTACGAGATGGAAGGGAAAATTGACGGTCGACAATCAAACCATCTTCGTTTCGCTAATGATGTCGTCCTCATAACCAAGCTCCGACCAAGCGAAACGATGACGGATTTCAGTAACGGCTGTGGAAAGATTCGCCTCCAACAAAATCTAACGAAAGCGATGTTCATGAGGAACAGATGGGTTATGAATACCCCATTAACATTCAATGAGACGACTATCTCCGAATGGCCTACGTCAACGATAAAGGTCAGAGATGCCGTTCTACACTCCAGGATATAGGAGAAAAGTTAGACGGAAGCGTGATGAGCTTCTACGACAGCCGATGGACGAGAGCCGTTAGCGACTGGATTCCTCGAGATTCAAGTGCTCTACAAAGAAGATCACCGACCCGGTGGTCCGATTTCTTCACGAAAAACACAGAAGAAAGATGTGATGCTTAACGAGTCCCTAAAGCGAGGAAGGCCCACTGGGGTACTCTTCCAAGCGATAGGGAAAAATGGAAGTGTTGCAAGTGCCCGCTCGAGTCACTCCGCGATCCACGGGACGACAGATAATGCATGTATATATATATATATATATATATATATATATATATACAATATTGTGTGTATAAATATGATGATCTCTTTGGTTATCCGAAAACACATTTAGAAACGACCCCTTTCGCTGGACGAAGGCTTTCCGTTGCACAATTAGTAATCGTTCGAAAGTTCAAATCTCTGGCTAGTGCTCTATATGTGCGTCTTTTGAGAAAGTCTTTTTATATGGCAGAAATGAAAACATTTTAATTCCACCCATGCATATTTCTCGTAGAACAGATCTCTTTCATTGAATTGAAAGAAACCATTCGTTAGCGCAGTTTGCTTGATTCCAACTCAATACTTATTTTCTAAAAAGCCAGTTCCAATGCAGTGTAGCAGAAAAACAAGATCAAGTTTCACATACTATGAGCGCTTGTTTACCTCTTTGAGGATCAGCGATGATAGGCAAACGCCGTTGTGCCGTCACCTGCTCGGCAGTCAGACAAGCGGCTCTATATGACTGTGCATGTGTCTCCGGCTGTCCTCCTGTTTTCCCGCGAGACGCACGCTGCCACCATAGTCTCTGAGTGAGATTTTACTTGGCACAGTGAGCAAACAAATGGCTCTACGGTCCTTAACGGGTTATCGGCCAATGTGCGGTCTGTGTGTCTGCTGATCTAGATTTGATACGGTGCTCCGAAATCGATGGACCCAAATACGTTGATGCGTCACATGTGAAGTGCAATTTTTGTTATTCAATTAAGGATTTTTTCCTCCGCTTTGAAAGAAACTCCAGATTTATCTCTGTTATAAAGAAAGCTTAGGTAAAACGTATATTTTTGTACTGAAGGATTTCTTCTAAACGTTCACATGCTTTTCGTATTTTCAGCGAGGTCATGGTAAACGCACGCGCTCGGAAACATAATTCCATTTCGAATGCTACTGCGTTACAAACAGGTCTTTTCAGAAAAGGAGCACGTTGCGCAGTAGCCAGAGATTTGAGCTCTTGAATGATTACTAACACTCTTGTGAATAGCTCTTGTTGAGCAAAAAGGGTTGTTTTTTCGTTTATCCCCGGATAACCGAGAAAACTTTATATTTAGACATATATATATATATTATATATATTATATATAGTGCATGTGGGGCAGTGGTTAGAGGTGCTCTGCGTAGCATATAAGGCTAACGGTTCGATCTCGCGCTCATGACTCACCAAGTTATCCATTCCCCCGAGATCGGTAAACTGGTATTAGACTGATCTCAGACTTGCCTAGGAGGTTAGCAACACTAACTTGATAGAGTGAGAGGCTACCGTGAGTCATTGTAAAGGCCAGATATGCATTCAATCACCTCACATAGTTAAGAACTGAAAACGAATGCATGGCGCATGGCTATAGGAATGATCAAAGCCGAGAGCTTAATCCTTTTATTCCTTACATATATATATGCATTTATATATGTATATATTTAGTAGATATATATATAATGCGCGAAAAGTTCTGTTAGTTTTGTATTTTGTAGTTTTAGCAGTGACATAATATTTTCTCTTAATTCTGCCAATTTTGCTGTATTCTTTGTTCAATCTTCGTTTAGAATCTGTTTTATTTATTTGTCTATTTTGAGTTGTGCTAAAGTTATGGATCGCAAAAATGAACTTGTCATAGTAGTTGAGCTGCACAAGACAGGAATAAAAGCGGCTTACAATGTTAAACCAGCAAGTATCTATAGAGCAGTAAAACGGCCGTCAAAGAAACTGTAGGGATTGAGCAGTGTCCACAAAAAAGTCGCTCAACTACCTCACTCACTACGGAAAACATTCGGAGGATCCAATGGTCAAGTTGAACGAAACCCAGAGCTTTCAATGCGCAGAATGGCGCTGAAAGCTTGGGAAGCTCGGGATCACCAAGTGAAGCGTTTCAAATATTGGCAAAAATAAGTTGAAGCTGCGCAGTTCTAAGGTAGCTTCGTGTTTACTTTCTCGGCAAAATTATGAAAGAAAACGGCTTTCAGATGCTTGCCGAATGATTCGTTTGATAGTCAGTGCTCCTTTGTCAAAGGTGCTTTAAACGGATGAGAAGAGATTCACGGTTAAAGCGCTCCATAATCGCCAGAATCGACGCCAACTTCGCAAAAAGAGAAAGCTCACAGTATCAAGAATCATATGCCGCAGTAATTTTTCGATCTCTGTAATGGTCTAGGCAGATATTTGTGCCACTGGAAAAAGCCGCTGATATTCATGAATAGAAAAGAGTTGAAGTGAACTCTGTCAGCTATCGACAGCAAGTTTTACGGGGAGTACTGAAACCTTAGACTACTTAATATTTTGGTACCGGCGAATTTACGTTACAGTAAGACGGGTGAGCTCCTGTGCATTTGGCCCGCTCAGCTATTGCCATTTGTCAATAGCATCTTCCACACCTTTTGGGCAAGGACATTTCGTCGACAGGCTTGTCGGATTTCAACTTAATGAATTACTGCGTGTGGTCCACTCTGATTGAAAAAGTCTCAGCCATTCGCTACACTAACGCAGATGCGCTTAAAACGGCTTTGACACACGCTCGGGACGAGATTACTGTGATGTGCGAGCATTGCTGGAAATTTTCGCAAGCGACTTCGTGAACCGTGAAAAAGCCAAAGGAGACAACTTTGGGAATCTGTTATAAACTTTTCTGCTTAATGTTATACTTGTTGACCTAATAAGCGTAATTCATACCTCTTGTTTCAAGTATTTCTTGAGATCACGCTTAAATTTCAATATGCCTGATAGTTATTGTTAAGCCATGCATTTGGTCTGTTCTGGGCACTTATGCAGTACAAAACACGTGTTTCGGCCTTTCGGCCTCTCCAAATGAATGGTGTCTTGTTGATTAGTCACAGATACACGAGTTGACGAGGAACGTTTCACACGCGCCGATAAATAGCTGCACGAAATGGCACCGTCCAACTTACGAGGCTGCAGGGCCGATAGAAGTATATTGCGCTGCATAAGCGCCTATGACAGACTACATACATGGTTCATAAATAACTATCAGACATAAATGTAATTCCTTCAATTGAATGAACGTATTTATTTAAACAGTAATTTTTTACTGTTGAAATTGAAAGAATTGACATAACCTTTCTCGCACTCTGTATTTACATACAAAAACATTTTTTGTCGTGACTATTCTAATGCGATCTCCATTTAGTTCAACCTTCTATGCTTTAAAAACAAACCTTTTATGCTTTAACATCGCCACTGCATATAGTGAATGGCACATTTTTTTCAGAATGATTCGTGAGAACTTATTAATTCAAAATGGGTAGGTGCAACATTTTCCAGCATTCCTTTCTTTCCATTAACTTACATCGATTCTTAGATCTATAATACAACTGCTCAACAACTCTCCCAGATATTCAATTGTGCCTCGAGAATTTTCTGCGGTGTAGTGTGAGTTAGAAATTAAAAGTAAATATAAAACGCTAATATACTTCATAATTCATATCATAAGCTGTCAATTCTGATAAGAGAACAACTTCCAATTAGTGTTTACCTTTGGAACGGGAACGTCCGCAAGTATCTATCTGAGATACTAAATGGCCTAAAGCGACCTTGACACACAAATGAATTTTTTGTAACAAAGGTATGAGTTAGAAAGAAAACAAACCAGGAAAAACTCATGAGGGAGAAGGCACCTCAATGATTGCTCAAGCGATTTTATCGATCAATCAAGAAAAATTCCGGGCGATGCTCATCCAAACACTGTGACCTGCAATATGCGAAAATCTAAACCGGTTTTGCTAAGTGAATGATAATGAAGTGTTCCTTGTTCCCCATTCTGACTAGACACCGAGTTTTTCGTTCACCTTTCCTGCCTCCTAATCAAGAACATGATAAGCGATTTATTCACAATTAAAAGCTCTCCACGTCTTCGATCAATACTCTCTCATTGTACGATCGTTCCAAACTATTTTAGCTTGGATAACGATGAACATTTTATTTTAGTCTAGATAACAACATTTTTTCCATTCAGAGTTTATACAATCTTCTCATGTTTATTGAATGATATAATTAATTAATTTCCATAATTTACGAAGAGCTTCATAGGCGCGTATTCGTTTTCAATCACTACGTCTAAAAAGCTTCACCATGAGTGAAACTCGCCAGTAACTATCATCCACGCTTCAATTTTATTCCACTACTTTCTTATGAAATGTGGGATTTCAATCAATACTATCATAATGGCGAACAATATAACATTGTGGCTAATAAACATGACGTCTTCCTCTTCTTTTCATTGAATCGTTAAACAGTTCTCTTTTCGATATTGCGATCTCCAATTTGGAAACCAAACAATCAAACCCTTCCGTTTTAAACAATAAATATTAGCAAAGAATGACACAAAGTAATATACTAAAAGTGCAAACCAATAAACTCAAATAGAGTTTTTTGACTCTGTTGGAAAATGATGATCTCATGTGTAAATATAACATCACGTCTTTAGTCGCTCGTCAGTATTATCAACCGTGTTGAGCTTTCGAGTCTCATTATTCACAGTGAAAAGAAAATACTATCTATAGTGGAAACCAACCATCAGTCATTCTTTTCATTAGACTTTCTCTTCTAGTGAATTTCATTAACGAACCTAATTACTTACCATCTTCACTAGTGAGAAAAAATCTCAAATATAGAATGAAATCTGACTACTTTTTCAATTATTGTCTTCTGAATTTCACTAAAACCACCATTTGCCCTGCAAAATTTGCCATATTCCTTTCAATTTTTTACTACTAAGTATAGTTAGTATAATAATAGGTCTTCTGACAAGTTCTAGCAGTGGAGCAATAAACACCAATTTTCTTAAGCAGAAGTAATTAAAATCGCTTAACAACACTATTCAAAGTATCAAAATCGTCAGCCAACTTCTCAGTAGTCATAGTCGGATTCTTTCAATTGCTTCGATATAGGCTTCTCGATCAACTTCGTGTGGTCGTCCGGAGCGCAGCTGCTCCTTTGAGTTGGTGTTGTCGGCGGGAAATTTAGCAAGGAACAGAAACGATGTTTACCTGGACACAGATCCTTGAGCCTTCGTACAGTTGATGTTCTCGAAGGCAGTCTGCGTATCGCATCCCAAAATGTACTCGTAAAGCACTAAATCGCGATAGAGGCTCCGTTGAGCGTCCATGATGAGATGGTAGAAATGTGTTAAAGCTAATGACGCACACTTCTGATAGTGTTGTTGAGCAATTCTGTTTACTTCTGATTACCAAAATTGGTGTTTATTGCTCTACTCCCGAAACTAATGGGAACACCTAATATTATTGATTATCAAGAACATAGTTATCGCATTGATTTAGAAAAATATATCAGATTTCATCACAAGTACAATTTTTTATGAATATTTGCCCAAGATCACATGTGACGTAGTGGTTAGAGGTGCTCTGCGTCGCACTCGAGATCAGTGGCTCGATCTCGGGCTCATGGCTCACCAGGCCAATCCCTCCGGGAACCGGTAAATTGGTACCAGACTGGTTTTAGACTTGTCTGAGAGGATAAGCACCACTGACTCGGTTTAGCGACAGGCCACCACGAGTCATTGTAAAAGCTAGAAATGCATTCAATCATTTCGAACAAGGTTAGACATTGAAGACGAATGCATGGCGCATCCCTCAGGGATTGATCAACGCCGAGCGCTTTATCCTTGTTATTCGTTGCCCAGACTGTTACATTGGGTTGTTTGAAGGATATCCTCTTGCTCAATAACTTTCAGTGCAATATTTCTTCTCAAAGTTGCTCTACATCAATCTTGAACCATAAGTCAAAGCTTGATTGAAGGTATATGGCTAATTAAGCTGTCAAGAAAACATGGATTAGAGATGAAAACGGACAAATCTTCGGGCGTTTATCAATTCCTGAGGAATGCGCCATGCATTCGTCTACAATTTTTGACTTCGTTTGAGGTAATTGAATGCATATCTGGCTTTTAGAATGGCTCGCGGTGGCCTCCCGCTGAACCGAGTCAGCGCTGCTTTTCATCCCAGACAAGTCTGAGATCAGTCTGGTATCAATGTAACACTGCGAGACAATGAATTAGGGAACGACTTTGAAGTGCGCAATGCTGAGATGGTTAATGAAAAATTTATCTCTAATATATTAGTCATCGTGACCACAAATATCGTTTTTCATCAACCTATCACCAGTCAACGGCGACCAATTATGGTGAAGAATCAACCCCCATTGTATTCTAAGAAAATACTTTGAAGGCTGTAGAAAAACTTAGTACTCACAATTTGATAATTGCTAGCTATTTGGTGGACATTGAAAGGACGAAAAAGTTCAATAAATGGACGCCACACGAATTGAAAAAATGGCAACGAAATGGCCATTGCGAGGTCTGTATTATACTTCTTTTACACAACAAAAACGGTCAATTTCTCAATCGCATTGTGAAATGCGATAAAACTGGATTCTACGCGACAATCGAGGGCTTTCAATACAATGGTTATGGAGATTTCATCCCGCTGGTATGCATCTAAACACGTTAGAAGTTGAAGTTATACCAGAAGATGATTCTAATAACATTTTTGTCATCGGCATGTGGACTGACAGTTATGTTTTGGATGTTCCAATGTGATTTTGTCAACGGGAACGGTTCAGTCCTTTTCCAGAACAAATGCATGTTCCACGACCAAGTGCTGAAAAAATCCAACGAATCGGCTAACGATCGTTGCTGATTGGGTTGATTTAGAAGCTGAATTTGATTTTACCATCAAAAACGATTCAATGATCCGAGTACCAGAGCACACATACACCATTTCGAATTATTGCGTAGTTTTCTAATTCATTTAAGCCCGAAGTTGGTGACACACAACTTATTTAGTGCACCATAGTTTTGCACTGGTTGACGTTTCGGCGATTTCGCCTTCTTCAGAGCCTGCAAAAATCGAGCTCTTATGCAATCTACTCAGTCAAACACTTTCAAAAGGGGATCGGCTGAACCGAAGGGCACCATACTACTAATGAGCCTAGAAATGCGAAACGGGACTGTCTAGCACTGTATAAATGCTATACCAGATCTCACCAAAGGTTCAGAATGTCTTACCATATTATCAGATTACTATTGTCTTTGATTGAAGTTTATAAAAGTAGTTGAATAAAAAGGTATGATTTAATTTACCAACCAAGAGCTCGACTGCTGATCACTGCAGTGTCGTGGAATTTCATCACATGGCTTCTGATAACTTGTTATTTCGACGTTGATTCCCTAGGAGTATATCCCCTGCAAGGAACCGGCTGAACAGAAGAGCACGGTACTACTGTTGAGCCCGAAAAGGCGAAACAGGCCTGTGAAGTTCTGCATATGCGCCATACCAAACCTCATAAGAGGCTTCAGATATGTTACCATATTATTAGATTTTTACTTTCAAATATGTATGAAGTCTTCTGTTCAAAGACCTTTTAAAAGTTTTCAACTGTGCATTGCATGCCAGTTTGACTCTTGCACGCTCTGAAGAAGGCGAAACTGCCAAAATATCAGCACTGCAACTGTATATTGTACTGCCCTTATTGTACTAACGAAATAGTCTGCAACCTTTTGCCCACTCAATAAGAAAGTTACGGGATCATTTTATTGATGCCGAGGTTAATCGATATTCTTTTGGGGATGCACCATTTCGATATGGAAAAACTCTTTAGAATGCTACCCAATGTCTATTTATTTTCAACAACTCTGAGACATTATCTCTATCAAATTGCCTTATTTCAAAGAACACCGTTCGTTTTCAGCCCTGTGAAGAAAAATCTCGTAAATGTTATTCCCATTAGACTGGTTAAATAGTTATATATTATGCTACGTAGCAGGTTTCTCTAAGAGACAAGCGAATGAACACGTACATAATAGGTCGTTGCTTTATCATGTGAAGCAGATGCATTCACTGAATGAGCTCCTTATATATGATCGATATGACTGAACTACACATTCCAAGTACATATATAGTATTCATTTATGTGTATTGAAATGTTTCCCCATAGGTATAGAATGTATTTCTCACATCGATTTAATCAACACTTGGATCACGGAGATCAAAGTAGATAGTTGTGAATATATTCATTTTACATCTATGTTAGCGCTACTCCTAAATGCTCCATTGTTAAAGGTAGTGAGAATAAAGGAGCATATAGTGCGCGATTGTTACGGTCAGGTAGAGCCTATTAGATGGCTTTGAAGTGTAGAAGAAATGAATCTTCATATTACTTGTACATCTCCCCCACGGTCATTTGCAGGTTTTATTGATTGCAAATGTTCTGATAGAGAAACTGAAATTTCCTCTATCACCACTTTATGTAATTTTATTATAAATCTTCACTAAGATCTTTAAACACATAGTGCCTGTCGGCGACACCCGCACTTTTCCGCCTTTTTGCGATGGAACAGGAAAACGAGCAGATAGGATCGAGAAAAGAGAGACGTGATGCAGTGTCCTGTGGAGGTGTCGAGAAGCTCCTTTTTTTGTGCGTCACGGCGCACGTCCGTCTGCACATGGAAATATTTCGTCCTCACTCTGCCCCTACCTTAGAATACCATTGGAAACTTTTCTACTATGCAGACATTCGTTTTTTACTACTTTCAGTTATTTTTTTTCTTGGTTCCCGTACCTACTAAGATAATCTCTTGCGATTTGAATCATCCAAATCAACTATATCTATAACGAAAAATAATCGGTTTAAAAATCATTTTCACACCTCTCCCAGTAAGCACAGAATTAGATTTTCCATCATCAAATATCTATTGAGTCGCAATAAATAGTCAAGAAGTTTTGTGATAAGAGAACGTATTATCCTGGAGTGGTGCTCTCTTGTTGGCACTTCGAAGCTGTGCTGTGACTGAATTATCTCCTTCTTTCTCTCAGTTCAAAATCACTAGGGCTTTTCTCCAATCTACAACACCTTCTCTTCGTAATAGCTCTATCAGCTAATAATTATAGAACGAATTTTTTTTTTTTTGACAACACGTATTACTCAGCCCAATTCCATAACCAAATGATCGTTTAGCGCCTCTCATAATCACACAAGTCGACTCTGAAAGAGTCTGAAAAACCAGCGAATGTGTTATATTTCCAGTGATACATGCAGCGCGCCACTTGGTCATAAGAATTATCTTTATAGCCAAAGTTCATCCAGCACACAATTGTGTTTAAGCTTTGTTACTTTTCCCTTTCGTTTTAAAATTTCTCTGAACCGGGCACTAGTCATAGAAACATATGGTTGTCAGTAATGTCTCAATCACACTTTTCTGTTCTTGTATACTTTTCTTTTCGTCTAACGAAACTTAACGCATCTACGTGCTTCAGAATATTTTTGTACTAAGCTTAAATTATAATTGCCAAATGGAAAGTGAAAAAAGAGTACGTAGCGCAAAATTTATGAATTGATTCGTATATCAAGAGATCTCGAGATGGTGACTCCACTTACAGTCTTTCAACACTAGTTAAATTTTGATGCTCCAATTCACTTAGTTCAGAACTCCTTTTACATATTCATCCCTCTGGGGAAGATGTGCGTCTTTTTTGCGCACTAGTATTTACGGCTTTTTTTTGCTGGAGACATTTCTTCACTAGAGATTCAGTTATCATTAGATAGCATTCTAACGCTAAGCTTATTTTGGTGAAAGTCTCCTTAGTGCACTGTGACAACGAAGAAAATGTTACGTTTTACCTTCGCATTAAATGATTGCTCCAACTTCTTATCGGATTTATTAGTATACAGTATAGTAAGTTTAGATTTTATGAAAGCTTCATTGCTAGAAAAAGTTAAACATTACTGAGAAGGCTTTTACAAAGATGCTTTAGTTTAAAAAAGACCGCTCACGCCTCCTAATTAACCTTATCTCAATGAGAACACCAATTATCTCAAGAAGAGTTAACTCCCAGCCCTTGTAGCCATTTTTATCGCCTATTTTGTAACGGCTTAATTCGAAAATGCATATTCTGCAATGTGGGGCTTTTGAAATAACTTTTATGGAAGTATTTGCAATATGTAGCTAAGATAAGCATGGAAAAGCGGGCATCCATCATTGTGAAAAATACAATGTTGGAAAAAACTCGTATTTCCAGCCTATGCTTTCCCTATTGCTAATGTTGTAAACTTTCTGTTTGCAATATTCATTTAACAATCAGCAATATTCCTCGTCAAGACCATTTGATCTAAAAACCGGTATCGGGCAGCATTTCGACCTTCTTCCAGAGATTTCATACTTTTTACATTCAGTAATCAGTATGTCCTAGAATACACTAAATTCTCTATAATATTCCTTTAATTCGATTGAACGCATGTGGCGCAGTGTTTAGAGGTGCGCTGCGTAGCACACGAGGTCACTGGTTCGATCTCGCGCTCACGGCTCACCAAGCCATCCATCCCTCCAGGGTCGGTAAACTGGTACCAGACAGGTCTCAGACTTGTCTGGGAGGATAAGCAGCACTGACTCGGTTCAGCGGGAGGCCACCGCGAGTCATTGTAAAGGCCAGATGTGCATTCAATCACCTCAAACGAAGTTAAAAACTGAAGTCGAATGCATGGCGCATCCCTCAGGGATTGATCACGCCGAGAGCTTTATCCTTTAGTCTTATTCCTTTAAATTGTAATATTTCACAGCTTCAGCTGATTTATGATGCACATGCAGTGATCTTCTTCGAACAAATCGTTAGAAATCCGTATTAGCAGTAGAAGAATGCTTATTGCCATGGGGTTATGAACCAATTCATCACCTTTATCAAATATCCCATTGATTATTTCGATGGTGAGTTTCTTATAAATTGCGACTGATTTTGCGTAGACCACCCCTATTTATATTCCAAATTCTTATTCTTGTAAGTCTGCTTTGCTCTTAGGTGCTGTAAATATTCATTTCCAATGATTATTTTCATTACACAAACTCATTTTTGATACCTGTTTATGGACGATGTAGTTTACGTGCAAACTCGACAAAAAACAAGCTTTAACTGGTACGGGTGGCCATCATCTATGAGAGGAACGGGACTTACCTCAGTTTTCCGGTTTCCTTTCCTACCATTCTCATATCATGGATCCTTCTTCTAAGGATCTCGAAATCCGGTTAGTTGCGAAACCACGTGACGCGTCCCCAGGTGGTGGATATAGGAATTAAACGCGAGCTAATAGCGACCCTGTGCCTCCCAGAGACGCACGTGGATTCACGTGATGGACTCCCCGTTTCTGCTGCGCCTAGTTCACTTAAACTCATTTCTGCGAGTCAAACTATCCAAAAACCTGCAATTAAGCACCTAAGAAGAACAGGGGAAGCGATAGATGTCGCCACCAACGAATAAGCTCTTCCTGTTCTCCGTGAGAGGCTGACAGGCTACACGTGAGTACCCATCTCACGTTCAGAGCTAGGAAGCTATGTTTTGGGTTATCGAAACGCTGAACGTCAGCGGTTTAGTCTCTAGTCGTTATCAAGTAATAAAAATAATGAAGTAGTAATAGAAATAAGCCTAATTCTCCTAACCTCGAGAAGGGCCGCGGAACAGCCACGTTGGATAGGGCGAGTATGAAAAGGTTGCTATAATTTCAGGGCCAAACTAGGCTGTCATATATGAAACGGGCTAAGATAACGATCTGTTTCTATTGCGCACTTACGCTTACATGCGAATCCTTGATAGAAGGTTTGTTAATGCCAGCAAGAAGCTTTAGGTACGATGTCATGGGCCTGGCTAAGACAACAAGAGGCCATCCTCTCCACGCTATTTATGGCACCAGAGAAGAGCTGTTTGATTGAACATGCGATCGCAGAGGTGTTGGAGGATTGACATTTTCGTAAGATTGAGCTTGACTATGAACATTGATTTATTTGAACAACTATGAGCCAGAATTAGTGCAGTTGAAACAATGTGAATCAATGCCGACTTGACCATCTTCGTTACTTACACACCAACATCAAGCTAGGAGGAGGATGAGGTGAAGACGTTCAATTGGAATAGACTTTCAAAAGCTCCGGAAAATTTCACAAAGAGAACCATATCCCTGACAGGACAGTTGCAGCTTCCAGAAAAATATTGGAGAAACTCATCTATTAGCACCACTCGGACCTCTTCATTAGCTATGTCCTCATAAAGTCATATGAAATGAAAAGGATGAATTTGTTGCTCCACCGGTCCTCCTGTCGCAATCCGATAAGCCATTTCGTCGGTGAAGAATAGAACAATACCGGTCCGGGCAGGATAAGTCCAGAACACCTGGAGAACCTACTGCCAGTTCTCATCAACACCTTGACTCGACTCTTCACTCTTTACCTGCCAGAAATCAAGATTTCCATTCAATGGAAAATTAGCAAGACCGCGTTACTGTTCAAAAAGGGAGACCTTTACTACAGAGGCAGTTATCACCCAATCTGCTTGCTATACATCGCCTATAAACTCTTCACTCGAGTCATTTGAAACAACGCAATACACTGGACGAAGGAAAGCTATGCGTACAAGCAGGGCTTCGCAGAATATTATGGAATACATTGACATGATCACAGGACTCATCAAAGTTTCACGTGAGGACGAAAGACCGCTGTGTTTCACTCTCACCAATTTGAACAAAGCCTTTGATACAGAGGGAACAGATACGGTTATAGAGGCTTTCGACAGTCAGGGCGTTCTTACTCTTACTCAGTGCATAACGGTGCTTACTGAGCTATGTAAGGATTTCGCATCAAAATATAGCCTTTCTATGACGATATTGCTATCAGAGTAAGATTGAATAGACAAGACGATACAATTTCGCCTAAGTTGACAAGTTTTCCCACTGATACAGTCCAAAACGTCGCGAAAACTCTACACTAGGACATATGAGAGTGAAAATCGACGGTTGACAATTGAACCATCTTCGCTCCTCTGATGATATAGTCTCTATAACACAAGTATCAGCCAAGCAGAACAAATGTTGACCAATTTCGACAACGCCCGTGGAATGACTGGTCTCCTACTAAATATAAAGAAAACGATATTCATGCTGAACTGATGGGTTTTGAACGCCAGACTCACGCTGAAAGAAATCAATGTCTACGAATGCTCCAGTTACGTCTATCTAGGTCATGAAGTCGACACGATGAACGACTTTGCTTCCGAATTGAGCAGAAGAAGGCTTTGGGGGCGTTTAAGAGCATCGAGGACGCATTGAAGAAGACAAAGAATATCCGATTCCATTTCCACCTTCTCGACTCAACTGTCATCTCTGTGCTAACGTATGCAGCAGAAACCTCATTGCTACGTGAGCAGGGTGAAAGATCACTTGACGTCATTGAACGCGCAGTCGAAAGGTCCGTACTAAGAGTATCTTGTATTTTGCAAGTTGAGCCGGACACTTGATGCTCTTTGACGATAACCGATGGGCGAGAGCCGTTATTGACTAGATCCCTCAGGATGTCAGACACTCTACAGGAATACCATTGACCCAATGGTCCGATCACATCTCAGAAAGTCTAAAAGAAAGATGTGGTGCTCAACGAATTTCTTAAGCAAGAAGGACCCACTGAGCTATTCTTGCATGTAAGAGAAAAATGGAAGATTTGCTGGTGCCTGCTCAACTTTTTCGACGATCAACGGGATAACAAGTGTTAAAGGTGATCCCATTATGATAGCAGTGCTCGTCACTAAAAGTTGAGCAATATCATATTATGGCACGATAACTTACACATTTGCCTGGAAAATAGCCATTATAAGTCTTCCATGTTCCATGTTATCTATTTTGTAATGCTGTACGTTTCTCCTCAAACCTCTCAGAGTTAATGTTGAACGTTTTTTTCTGTTGAGCGATTAAAGTCGTTGTTGGGATCCACTAAAGTGTTTGATGATGTAGACACGATGCGATAACAAAGTCATGATTCTCCTCTGATCTTACAGATCTTTTCAGCGCAGAAATTAGTAAAAGAAGAACTCCTTTTTTCCTTTTACTAAGTTTTTCCGCTAGAACAATTTCTGCGGTTGAAGTTTGTTTTGCGGCGGTTTTCATTTCATTTTCAACGGCTGATCTAAAAGAAGTAATTTGAGTATCATTTGATGTTTTTGAAAACTTGTATAATTATGGTGTAGCCAATTTCTGACGAGTTTACTTCTAAGTGAAGACTCAAATCGACACGATTATCGACTGCTGAATGGAGCACCCACATCTGTAGCACAACGAGAACGTTTCACTCATGTCCTGGTAGCACGTAATAGCTGGAAATGGGTTGACATTTGAACGGCGAAGTCATCAATAAGGTTCACTTTGTACTTTGAAAAAAAAATGGCGTGACTTGCTTATTTCGCGGTCAAACTGTACCAAACGTGAAAAATGATAACTACTATGCAAGAATACCTGGTGAGCAATGCATAAGCCGCAACACTTTCCTATCCACCTTCAGAAGCGTTTTCTCACTATAACCCACGTGTTGGTGTACTGAAGAATGTGCACCGGTTTCCTGATTGAAAAATTTTGCGTATAAAAACTTTAGCTAACCTTGCAATCCGTGATCTTTTATGTTTGTGCGTAATCGTCTAGTTCAGTTGCCAGAACTCTTGATGGCTTAGGCCATCTAGATTGAAGTAAGAGCAAAAGTGCACCGGTTAATATATGTCTATCCATACTGCAAATTTAGTCTCTTTTTATAGCTATATTCAGTATTTAATAAAGTGGTCTCTGTTCAGAGCTTGCGCGAGGTTGCTACGTTAGGTGCTCTAGTGTTTCTCCGAAATGTCATAGCTAATCGACTCGCCAGTCGTCAGCAACATTTTATCACAAGATTATCTCCCTTCTATTTCGCAATCAATAAGATCATATTACTTCTTGCATAATCGACCAAATTCATGACAAAAAAAAAATCTTAAACTGTTTTGACACTTATCTTCTTGTGCCGAAGAACCTCATATTTAAGTAACGGACAAATTACTTGCAATTGTGGTTCTAATCCATACTAAATATCCGCGAGTCAATAAGTTATCACTGCTTTCTTGATGAGTATGCACACAGCAACATTTATTTGATAGAATACCGGCCAACGTTTCAGTGGTTCGCCTTCTTCAGTGCCTGGAAAGGTCAGATTATCACAAACTTCTGTTCATCAAGCAGTTTTCTTCGGCGAAAGAACCTTCCTGTCCGCTTTTCTCTTTCCACTCTTTGTAAATCTTCTAGTTGCACTGAAGAGCGAATGTGCAGAGTACCTACATGCTTCGCTTGGCTCGGAAAAAATCAGTCCAAGGTATTGTGTGATCACAAGACAATCCTGTTTGCAATCCTTTTTTTGAATCTTTGAGAATAACTCAGAAATTTCGACAGCTTTTCGCATTGATGTTTTACTTTTCTGTGTGAGGATAGTGAATTTTACTCCGATTTTTTTTCGCTACATCTCATTGTCTATGTGTCCACAGAAGAGTATTTTGTTTGGATTTCTTTTAATCACGTGCCTTTTGTACGCGCACATCATGGTCGTTTTGTATGTTTCGAACGATGTTAAAACGGTACCTAAACTCATGCGATCGCCGTTTCTACCGCTCCGCTTGATTATCCAGGTTTCCAGGTATTCATCCAGGAATCACGGTTTCAAACCAGTTAGAACCGTTATTCATCAAACGCAAATCAAAAGCCACCGTGTGCTTTGCAGAGACTCAAGTTATATCAAAGATTGGACTCACTGTCTCTGCTACCTCAACTTGATGTAACTTTAATTCTACAAATTGGCCAGATGCCTGCAATTTAGGGGTTGTGAAGTACATGGGAGGCGGGTAGAAGTCGCTTCCAACAAATAAGCTCTCGTGTTCCTTCGCAAAAACTGGCAAGCTATTCGTAAATACCACATCCACGTCCAAAGCTCAGTTAGCTATATGTCTGGTATTAAATGCTAAAAACAGTACTGATAACGTGAATCTTTCTAATTCCCTCGACTTCGTAAGAGCCCCAGTACGTCAGAGTTGCGTAAGGATTCAGAGGGGTCGTCAACCCCTTAACGGACGGCTATAGAATTCGATGCGCGTTAAGCAAATTGAGCGATTCTCGCCATTTGATTAGGGTTTCTTTCTTCGTTTGGCAAAAATTTATAGAATTCTTGTTTTGCTCTGATAGAACAAGATTCTCTCTAATCGCTCATATGCTTTTGGATTAGTTATACGTGTCTTCTCTAGAGAAAAACGCTCGTTTACTATGTAATCGTACTGAATTTGGCATTCAATCAATTGTATTGCATTTTACAAAGGGAATCACAAGGGAAGTCTTTAGTTTTGCTCTTCTCTAATTTTATGCAGAACTCAAGAGTTATCATATTAGATAAAAATTGGAGAAAACTTAGTAGTTTATCAAAAATAATTATGCGTGCTGTATTCTATACCTGTTCATTGGAAACTCCCCTTATAACTCAGTTTATATCAGTCATTCGTTCATAAAAATTGAGTACTTATGGATAGTGGGAGAATTCTAAGCGGCAAAGGACAACCGCTTTTGGATAAAAAGCTCAGAACATCGGCATTGTGCAAACTATTGATCAGAAATATAAGTCGCCTAAGAAGTATTCTCGGTACTTTCCCCGATCCGTACCATATTCAAAAAAATATTCTTTATTCCATTACAAGGTTTAGTTCTTATTCGGCAGCTCAAATAGCGGTAACCTGAGGGATGTGGTTTTTTTCAAATGGTTTTTCGTAGAAATGCTGCTAGTCATAAGAAGCTTAAATCTCTGGCTACAACTATGCGTTGACGATTTTCCAAAATACCCTTTCATAACGCTGTAGCATCCAGAATAATATTTCGTTTCTCACTGTCTTTTCGCCTTTATTTTCACCACCATATAAATCGTTGGAAGAACGAGAAGCATATCATTGTGTAGACCAATTTCCATAGCATCAAAATCTGCATTTTCATATGTTAAACGCTATCGGTCGTTCCGCCCAGCCCCGTTTCCCCGTTCCGTGAGTTCGCCGGTATGCAAAGTCGCCGTAAAGGTTCATAGCTGTACAAAATGTGATCAAAAGTTACAGCAACGACTTGTTAGTAAGATAATCGCCTGATCTATCGCGTAACTTGACAGTGATCTATCGTATTATGATTTAAAATGGAGGCAGCTATTGTTATTTTATTGAGAATTTTTTCACCGCAACGAGAAAACTTTAGATAAAACGCATGATTTAAATACAACAGAAAATTTTGCACACTGTAATGTGTTTTTTGTACTTCTAGCGATTTATATTCGTGGTAAAAATGAAGGTGAGAGTCAAGTGAGTAACAGAATTTTTTCCCAAGATGCTACAGCGTTATAAAAGTGTGTTTTGGAAAATTGGCGGACTGTAGCTGTAGTCAAAGATTTAAGTTCTCGAACGACCACAATCAGCTACAAACACTCTTATTAAGAGTTCCTGTTCAGGGAATGAGATTGACTTAGGTAGTTGTCGCCGCTTAACATATAAGTACCAAATTTCCTTCCACCTAAAGCATCTTACGCTGGACAGAGATTTTCATAGCATTTAGAATAAGCATTCAATAGCACAGGTCTCAACGATCTTAATAATAAGCTTGATGTTTGAGAAAGGCGTTTTGATGCGTTGTCACAGTTAAAAGACTTTTGAGTTTCACACTCGACGTAGTGCCGATCGCTCAGCGCAGTTTACATGTGGCGTGTCGTGCACTAAGTGTAAAGCTTGACATTCTTTTAGCTGTAACAATGCGCTAGGAACTCTTCCTCGTAAACCAAGCATATCCTCAAGATTTTCGAGATTTTCGCTATTGATTGGATGTGAAAGTCTGAGAGGAAACTGTGTCTAGCGAAAAATTGTCATAAGTGCAACTTAATCTTAATCTTGTAACTACATCTCGCAAAGAGAATTTTTTCAAAATACAAGCAAACGATTGGAATCCTTGAGATTTGAGCTATCGACTGGTTATTGAACGGCGACAGCTCGAAAGGCATACTCGCCACATGTGAAATGCAATCTTAATTTTATGCTGCAGCGCTTAGAATAGCAATAACACTATAAAATCTTCCGCAATTTACGTAATCGAAGGATTGCTGAATTTTTTGAGGAGAGCTTTTCTCATCGAATGATACTTGAATGTCAAATAACATTTTCTTTTCGCTCTTACAGTGTAATAAGAAAACCTTTGAAAAAACGCCTTTCACATTCTCGAGATTTAAACTATCGAGTAACTACTGAGATGTATAGAAAGAGCAAAAAATACTTTTTCCGGTGTAAATGTCAATAGGTATACCGTATCATACGCATTGATGAACTCACGCTCTTTTTACACCAACTTGAGCTACATATTAAGATTGCCTCACTCTATTAGAAATGTTTAGTTGTAGAAGATGAGCTTTAAACCTACGTTCTCCTAAGAGAGGCGATACAAATGCACAACAGGGGTTGAAAGTTTTTTATTTCTCACGAAGACGTGGTATTCACACTAAAAAATGAAGGATTTCAAGAGAAGTAATCACTCTATCCATCAACAAACCTTTGTTAAAGGTTCATTTGTGACTATCCATTTCTTATGTAACGATGAGATATCTCTGACTTACAAATTTCACCTATAACCACCAGGGAATACCTCTGACGTCCAACCGGCAGGGTAACATTTTAGGCATGAAAAGTGATATCCTTTTCGCTCTCACAGCGTTCTGTGATAACCTCTTAAAAATCATTTACATTATCAAAATCCTGAGATTTGGCTATATAATAACTAGTAAAACTTTAGTGAAGAGTCACATCGAAGCCGCAGCTGAGCAAATGAAGCAAATTGAGTGTGAAACGTAATTTTTTTTTTGTGCTGCTGCAGCGTAATAAAAAGAATTCCCTAGGAAACAAACACATCTTTGAAATTGCGCAGACTTTAGCTTTTGAATGATTACCGAATGTCTAGGTGAATGCTTTTATGTAGCGAGAAATGCCTTCATGCAATCGTGTACCTAGCTGGTACACGTCGTCCCTTAGGGTCAAAATTTTATGGCCTATATTGAAACGGACTGAAGTGACGATCTGTACCTGAACCACACGAACGCCTGCGCACGTATTCGCTGTAATTTATTGATGCAAGCAAGAAGATTGGGTACGACACCATTGGCCTGGGTGAGACGAGAAGGCACCACCCATTTCACGTTGTTTATGACACCGGAATAGAATTATCTCTCGAAACATGCGTTCACAGAAGTTTTGGAGGCGTTAACATTCTCGTATGATCATAAGAATCGATTTATTTGAACAACTGAGAACCCGGACCAAACGATTGCGCTTGAGACGATGTGAATCAATGCCAGTTTGGACCATTCGTTGCTCATGCACCACATCAAGCTATGATGAAAACGAGGTCGAAGCGTTTTGCTTGGAAGAGGAAAAGGTCTTCAGAGAAAACCATACTTAGTTCAAAGTCATTGTTGGTGGTTTTAATGGAAAAATTGGACTTGGAAGAACACCTGCAAAAGTCTCATTTTAACCGACGGACTAGGATGGAATCATCAGATTGAGAGGTTATTTGAGTTTATCATGGCAACCAGAACCATACATAGTAACACACAATTCCAGAAAGCCCTACTTTCAGCGGCGGATTTGGAAGTCTCCCAGTGGATATTAGTATGTCGGGAAAAAAGCATTTTACTAAATCGCACAGGTGTTTCTCCGATGTCGCTTTTGTTCCAAAATTCTACACAGAATCGGACCATCGCCTCCTTAGAGCAAATTTCTTTTTTCGCGAAAAGGAGAGAGCCGTTAGTTTTGAGCAACGAAATCCTAGAGCTACCTCGACTGGGATCTATTCAAGTCACTAGCCGGCTCTTCGGAAAATACCATCATCAACAACATTGACGAACAATACAATCGGTTCATCTAACATCTTCACCTTGGTGCTGTAAAAACCGAAAGTTCTGTAATCACTAAGAGACGTTTGTCGCTAGAGGCACTCGAGATGATAAGTCAACGTGGGATCCCACCAGCCGAAGGTAACCGAAACGCCACGTCTGAACTTGCATCACGCTGCAGAGACTGTAAAATAAACTAGAGAAAGTAGAGCAACAGTTATGGCCAAAGCTAGATTAGCTGGAAAAGCACTTGCAAAGCCCATTGAAATTTCACCCACTACGAGACCAAGATAAATGCATTTCGACATTGTGACGGAACAGTTTCAGCTTCTAGAAGAGCAATATAGAAAATTATTAACATCTATTGCTCGGATCCCCTCAGTAGTCGGGCCTCGCACGACAAATAATATAAAAGTGGTTGAACTTCTCGGTGTATCGGTTTTCCCATATAAAATCCGGCAAGCTATTTCTCGGAAAATTTTCCACCATTTCAAAACGTCATGCGAACATTAGAATAACATAACATGAGAATAAATTTCAACGGTTGACAATTATACCACCTTTACTTCGCTGTTGGTAGCGCCCTTATGACACAAAGCATCAGCCTGGCGGAGCAAAAGCTAACCGACTTCAAAAACAATGCTGTGGAAATATTGATTTTCGACTGAATCTAACGAAAACGTGTTTACAAGAGCCGAATTGCTTTTAAATGTGCCATTCACGCTCATCGTGATGTTTATCTTCGAATGCTCCAATTACGTCTATCTGGCTCGGAAGTCAATATGATGAACGACCAAGCTCCAGAGTTGAGTGGGACGAAGCGAGGAGCTTGGGGAGCAATCAAAAGCATCGAGGATGTAGCGAAGATAACGAGAACTATCCACGTTTGCGGTCACCTGTGTGACTCAACGGTTAGCTCTGTCTTTATGTATGCAAGTAACCTGGCCGCCACGTAACCAGAATGAAGAATCACCTGGCGTTATTGAATGCGCAACGAAAGGTCGGTGCTAAGAGTATTCCGTATTTCACAAGTAGAGAATAGATCCGAGGTCTTGACCTACATCTGTGGCCGAAAATCAAAGGTTCTTTTCTACACACCAGGCTGTCAGAGGTGAGGTGGGGCGGAGCGACAACATATGTATAAGAGGTGTTACTGACTGGATCCCTGAGAATGTCAAGCTCGGCAAGAGCACCAGCGACCTGATGGTCCGCGTTCTTCATGAGAAACCTAGAAGAAATATGATGTTTGATGGATTCATAGAATGAGGTGGACCTATTGGGCTGCTCTTGCATGCGGTAAGAAAAAATGGAACTATTACTGGTACCCGCTTGAGTCACTCGGTCATTGAGGGGACGACAAGTGAACAGTTGATGTTCAAGGACTTCACCTTTTACCCTTTCCTGTACATTTACTGGTAATTGTTCTGGACAGTTTCTCGCAAGCGCTCTTTTGTGTGTGAGGGTTGGAACGAAAGTTAATGAATCACCATGTTTCTAATACTCGGATTTCGGTACTACTTTAGGGGGTGTTTCAATAGGTGACTTGGAAGGTCAAAGAGGACGGTAGTTTGCTTTTGGTTTTTCTTGAGTGATATTTAGGTCTTCTGATCGTTTATCAATGAGTTTTGAGCACTAACTTTCATTCAGTAGGCGGAATTGTACACGGCCGACATTGTTAAAATCGACTGTCTTCAAATGAGCATGTGTCTAAAGATCCGTAAAACATTTCAAAGATACTGGAGAGATTGAAAAAATATCGTCCTCGGTAATTCATTCTAACCACCTCGTCTACTCCGGAATGCATCTAGTAGATTCACTGTAAAGTTCGACGAAATCCGACGTTCGATGAGCAAAGTAGCTCGGGAAGCTTGCTGCGATCAGCGAGTGTAGCGTCCGAAACATTTCAAAAATAAACTGAGTCTGCGCAATTACATGAACGCTCATGCTCACATTGTGGACAGAAAGATGAAAGAGAAACGGCTTCCAGTGGCTTAGTGGCTCACCGAATGGTTCGTTTGATACCTGTTGCTCATTTGGCGAAGGTGCTTCACGAATGACAACATATTCACTGTCAAAGCACTCCCCAGTTTCCGTAATTGACGCAAACTTTTTGAAAAGGTCGGCAGAAGTCCTCAGTAGCAAGAACTATGGGCGGTAGTCATTTTCTGGCCTCTGTGATGGTCTGGGTTGGCAGTTGCGTATAAACAGAAATATCAAAGTCAACGCTGCCAGCTATCAGCAGCAATTTTCACAGGACGTACTAAACCATGAAGTCTATAAAAACTTGACGCCGCAGATTCCCATCTCAAGTATGGAGTCCTGCGCATTCGGGCCGCTGAACGATTCCCATCTGTCAAAAGCTGCTCCCAGGCTTTAGGGACAAGAACATTTGGCCGTCAAACTCAGTTATTCCCAACTCAATGGATTAGTCTGTGCACTTGAATGAATTCATTTGTTTATGTAGTATTTTTCGTACAATCCGTTTAGGCGGCAAAATTTAATTAAGCCGATCTCATTCACTGGACACAACTTTTTCATAGGGTGCTAGTAATCATTCGAAATCATGAATCTCTGACTAGAGCTCTGCATAGTCAATTTTTCAAAACGCGCTTTCTTCGCTCTGTGAAATCTAAAATAAAATTAAGTTTCACGTGATCATGTGTTTTTTTCTTGTCTCGCTTACATTTTGCTAGACAAAACCTCTTCCTTAGGGTGATAGTATGCATTTTTAGCGCAGACTTCAAAGAACTCAAAAATGTGGTTGCCTCAAAAAATCTTTTTTAATTTTTGATCTCCTTTGGTCTGCTGATTTGTGCTTCAAATCTCGCCGAACAGAGCTCTTTCTCTAGAGTGCTAGTTATCATCCAATATTATGTTTCCCGATTCTACCGATATGCTTATTTTTTGGAAATACGGTTCAGCAGGGAAAATAAGATTAAGTTTTACATTTTCGGCAGGTTGCTTACTGGCTATTCGATAAGGCGACGGCCATGGCAGGGGTGGGGCGAGGAGAGACGATCAATATATTGTTGTTCAATTAAGAATTTCTTCTCCATTTTGTAAGAAATTACAGATAAAACGACTGATTAAGATACTACGAAACTTCTTCTACACCGCGATGTGCTTTTCGCTTTTCGAAAACTACGAAGCATCGTAAAAATTAAGGTGGAAGGCGAGGGTGATATAAAATTTTATTCTAGATGCTACAGCGTTATAAAAGGATACTTCCTCAAAGCAGAGATTTGCATTTGTAGGCAGAGATTCAAGCTTTCGAATGATTAATAATACTCCTATAAAAATATCGGTCCAGCGAATAAGATCGGTTTGAAAGTTTGCCGCTGTTTAACCGAGTTTTATCGTATTTTTTATTGTTGGGCTACCTGAAAAATTGTCGGGGCTTTTTGCTCAACGTGTATACATATGTACATACACGCACGTGAATACATGTGTACGTGTACATTATATATATATTTATTTATCTATTCAGATATACATATATACATATATATATATATATATATATATATATATATATATATGTATACACGAATATACGTGTAAAGATGTGTTTATGTATTTATACTTATATATTATTTGCATATACGTGCATATAAAAAAAGGATAAAGCTCTCGGCGTGATCAATCCCTGAGGGATGCGCCATGCATTCGGCTTCAATTTTTAACTTCGTTTGAGGTGACTGAATGCATATCTGGCCTTTACAATGACTCGCGGTGGCCTCCCGCTGAACCGAGTCAGTGCTGCTTGTCCTCCCAGACAAGTCTGAGACCTGTCTGGTACCAATTCACCGACCCCGGAGGGATGGTTGGCTTGGTGAACTATGAGCGCGAGATCGAACCATTGACCTCGTGTGCGACGCAGAACACCTCTAACCACTGCGCCACATGCTCTCATACGTGCACATATTGTGTATATATACATGTATGGTACTTCAGCATTCGCTAAAGCAGGTTTTCACGCCTATTCCTTACGCTTGGCAAGAATTTTTGTAAGGAATATTAGTAGCCACTCGAAAGCTTAAATTTCAAGCTAGCGCTCTGCGCGGCCAATGTTTAAAAAAAACCTATTTATAACGCTGAAAAAAGGTTATGTTTCATACGCGCATACTTCTCGCGCTACACAGCTTTTTCTTCCGACAATTAGCAAGCATTCGATAGCGTAAAATTTACCGATTCTAGCGCTGTGCATATACCCTGAAAAGTCCGTTTCTCTTCAACGCCAGCAAGGAAAATAAGATTGACTTATATGCGCGAACAAAGGTTCCTTGGCAAATTCACTGGCGGTGTGGTGTGGGGTAGAGGGCGGGTAGGCGCAAACATCGACCGATGGCACCTAAGAGAGGTGTATTTGACTTGCTGTACTTATATGTTAGACGGCGACAAATGACTATTCGACTCATTTGCCGGACGAAATTTTTTCATAAGATATTTACTAACCTGGATACTTGGACGGTCCGTCTTCACGATATGTGCGAGCCTCAGCACATCTTCCATTCCTCTCGTCTTCTCGCGACTGTCGTTCATGGCGGTGGTTCTATTCGAGCATGGCCACTGACGCGAGTTTCATACCGTGATCAGTGGAATATCGGCAGGCACGAATACAGCTGATGCGAATACAATTATGAACACAGCTGATTAGTTCTTCACACGAACACATTTGCCCACGTGTAGGTGGTCGTCCACGGGGACGAGTAAATTCTCGTGGCGTTCACTCTACAGTTCGCATAGTTCATCTGGCGTCTCATCTTCTTACTATATGCCGGCCCTTCTGTGCTTCGCCATTAATGTGATTTCTTCTGTATCACAGACGAGATGAATTTCTATGATCTGAGCTGCGCAAGGCCGGGTGCGTGCTGTGAGTGCCGATTGATTTTCAGAAGACATCGTTCAAGCTCATCTGTGAGTCGTTCGCCGTAGTCTTGACGTGGTTGAAGTATCAGCCCACGTCGCCGCTGCATAACAGGGCGCTGGGAGGACAGTTGAATCAAAAGGGTTAGCGCATAATTTGGGGTCCGTTAGCTGGTCGCTGGCTCCTCTGAGAGGTCCAAATGCGGCCCACGCTACTTTCCTTCTTCTGTCAAGTTCCTCTTTCATATTGTTTTTCATATTCAGTGAATGACCAAGGTACACGTACGAGGAGGTCTCCGTAATCAAAGATCCATCCAGTCTGATACGTTCTTCATTGCACCGTTGGTTTTTCATGAACTGAGTCTTCATGCAATTTATGCGTAGTCCGATCTTCTTCCCTCTTTGTTAAGTTCTATAAGCATCGTCTCTGCTTCAGTAGTGCTTTTCGAGAATATGACAATGTCATCCGCAAAACGAAGGTTCAATAGGAAATTTCCATCAATGCGTATGCCCTTCTCGTCGCAATCAAGTGACTTCATTATCCATTACAGTGCGGCGGTGAGCAGCTTTGGCAATATCATATCGCCTTGTCAAACCCCTTATCCAATGGGTATGGTCAGAGGTGGATGAAAGAGCTGTATTTTTGTGGTACAGATCCGAGAGCAGTCTGATAAAGTTCTTATGTAGGAGGATTCTTCCTCAATTAACAAGCGCTAATAGAACTGCGTTCGTTTCGACGCTATCAAATGCTTTTTCATAGTCGATGAAAGTTAGGATCAAGGGCAGATGATATTTCCCACGGACTTCAATTACCCGTGATACGGTTTTGGATGTGGTACATGCAGCAGAATCCTTTACGGAATCCTGCTAATCAACTGGCTGAGCCTCATTCAAAGTTTTTAATATGCGCAGAAGGATGATCGTCGTAAAAAGCTTGTAAAGTATGCTTAACAAGCAGATAGAAGTAGTTTCGAAGATCCCTTTGACCATCCTTTTTTATGGATGATGACTATGGACGACGTCGTCCACTGGTCTGGAATCTTTTTCTTTTGAACGTAAGACGTCATATGTGCCACGAGAAGTACACGTAAATTATGACCTCCGACTCGCAGCAAATCGGAAGAGATGTTATTAGGACCTGGAGCCGTGCCTTTTTTTTCATGCTTTCTATCGCAACTCAAACTTCAGAGGGCGGAATCCCAGGCGGTTCTTCTCCAGTGGGGATTACGGGGTCCGGGACGGAGATGATGAATTAGAAGAGATTGGTGTAGAATTTTTCCGTTATCAATTCAACGTTATCAAAAAGTTTAGTGTAGATTTTTCCGTTATCAATTGTTGATTTTTTCATAGGAGTGTTTGTAATCATTTAGAAGATTAACTCTCTGCGTTGATTTGACATTTCTGTTAATGAAGACCACCGGCGTTTTTTCGGTGGCGCAAATGCCGGCCCAGACCATCACAGAGGCCGGAAAATGACTGTGGCCTATGGTTTTTGCTACTGCAGACTTCTACTAACCGTCCTTGAAAAGTTGACGTCGGTTACGGCGATTATGGAGTGGTTCGGCCATAACACGCGCTTGGAATGATGACGAAGGAAACGTGTGCGAGTATCCTGTGCAACTCAACTACTTCGATTGATTTTCACCATCCATAACTTAAGCACAACTGAAAATAGACAAGTGGAAATGAAAATTAAGATCGAAATTGCAATTGAAACTTGAGCGTGGTCTTAAGAATGAGAAAACAGTCGTAACGAAGAGTATGAAAATAGATACTTAAATGTAACTAACATGAAGTGAGGAATTTAGTAAAATTATCAGCATTAGTGAAAAAAATATCACACCATGTTAAGATCAACAAAATGAAAACCATCAGAACTTTTTACTCACACTGTATATGTATATCATTCCGTAGAAATACTAAATTGTTGAAGAAAAGGTTATGTTGAAATCCTATGCCCAAATATCTAGCTTTTAGTTTGCTGTTTCAAATTTTTTTACCATACTAAAATTTGAATGAAGTCTCCAGATTTGATTATATCGGAATAGATAGATAGTATTAGCTGAGAAGTATCTACTCAGTATGCTGCACTAGCATTTATTTCGCTGTTGGTTCGTTTCGGTAATCCGGGTGCAAATGAATATTCGACCTCCTTCGCTGAATAACAATTTTTATATGAGTGTTAGTAATCATTCGACAACTTAAATCGCTGGTTACATCACTACATAGCCGATTTTTGATTAGACCCCTTACAACAGCGTAGTAAACAAAACAAAATTAAGTTTCAGACTAGCCGTGCGCCTTCACTTTTATCACATATGTAATTCGCTAGAAGCATGAAAAGCAAGTGAGCATGTAGAGGAAATCTTGTATTATCTAATTGAACTGTTTCATCTGAAGTTTCTTTCAAAATGGAGGAAAAATTCTTAATTGAATGACAAGTTTCACATCGCATGCCTAATGCATCAGGGCATCGATCAATCACCCTGTCCCCCAGCCAATAAGTTAGCCGGTAAACAAGCCACAAATTTATGAAAGTTGGTCTTATTTTCCCAGCTACACTGCACTGAAATTGTCTTTCCAGAAAATCAGCGCTATGTTGGAATCACTGAAGCTTACGTTATAGAATTATTACAAATAGTCTGTAGAAAGAGCCTGTTAAACAAATACTTTCGTTCTCTTACAGCGCTATAAAAGAGCTTTTGCAAACAGCAAACACATTAATTAATTCTTCAAGGCTTGTGCTATCCAAAGATATATAGCACTTCAAGCATGGAGTTTTGTTTAAAGAAAATAAGTGAGATTAGAAAATGCGTAGTTGTGTAAAACATACTTTTATTTTGAGTTCTGCAGCGTTATAAAATGGGATTAGAAAAACCGTCCACGCTAGTCAAAGATTCAAGCTTGAGAATAATTTCTAGTACTCCTATGAAAAATCTTTGCCCAGAGAATGAGGTCGAATATTCACTGGCCCCGGGATGACTGAAAAGAAACTTGTTGTTGTTTGAAAACCAATGTACAGAGCTTCAATATACATTATCGAGGGAGCTGCTCCACTCATGTGTACGAGTGAATTGCTGCATTTCTGGGCTACCAGAATCATCGCTTCCGTGAGATTATCGATTCAGTTGCTAATTCAACAAAGCAAACAGTTATCCGATGACAATTACTTCCTGGAAAACTAGTCTCATAACCCTAATTAAGGCATACATTTTGAAAGCATCATTTTCTCATGAAATTTCACCGTTGTTCCCCATTACCATCAATCAGTCGATTTATTAGTAGATTTTAGTTCGTACATTAAAAAAAGTGATAGCACAAATTTGTTCTGTTTCTTTATCGCTCTTCTAGCCTTTAAATTGATTGCGATCTTATCATAAAACCTTCTGTCATACTGTGTGGTCTGAGTGTTTGCTTGCTTATCACAAATAGTAATCATCTTAAAACTAGTTTTCAACGTCCAAATTGTTCCTCATATTCCAATATCTCCAATAAGGATTATATATGAATGACGTGGCAATTAAGTTTACGGCCTTCAATATGATAATATTGTTTGTAAATACTGAACAAAGTTTGCTATGTATTTTAGCACAGAGAATCAACATAAAACTTAGAGTATAAGTTAATGACAAGAAGTGAAATATGAGTTGTTAATAGCATAAACAAATTATTATAGATCAGTAAACTTTTACATAATACGTTTGAACTCAGTCTGTCTAAAAACAACCATTTTCTCGTTATTTCAAACGTGCGTAGGCTAAATGATGCTACTTTAGAAAATGAGAGTGCGGTTATTTCACTGCTCATTGTTGTCACTGTTTTATTTCACATAATCTTTACGTACTTAACTGAATCAAAAGTCGTTATTTCACTTGGGATTGTAAGATATGCGATAAATTACTTCATAGTAATTATTTACAAGGAGAAAAAGAAAAGCAGGCATTAGAAAAACGTGCTTACATTAAAGTGTTCATTTGATGATCTCTTACTCTGCAAAGAAATGAAAGCAAGTCAGTGGAATGCGCATGGAATCGGCATAGGTGTCGTAACGGTGTAGCGGTGATGATGATGGTTGTGTGAAAGGGGGCTGGACCGAACTGAATGGTTACCATTCATGAAGAATCCAGTAATGAGGTTAGACAGAGTTGATCGTTTCATGCTGGCTCACCCACATCGTTCCCCATTCGACGACGGTCGATCGCCACTCGTCAATTCAACCGTCAATCGCCCGCTTGGCTGCACCGGCGGTGACGGTCGTCGTGTGGAGGTGGTCATAGTGGTGGTGGTAGTGGTGGTGGTAATGGTTGTGTTCTAGTGGTTTCCATGTCAATAATGGTGGAGTTCAGTCATGCCCATGTCATTTGTGTTACATAAAGTTCAGCCACTCTCAAAAATAGTTAAACGAACACCAGTTGTGCTTTCCATATGTGGTAATAGCTCTGTATTTTCTTTTTCTCACTGGCGAATCAATTGCTGTGGTTTCTCAATTCTTATTGTTATTGTTTCAATCTCAGTAGATCTTCATCTATGTTAAACAATAATTATCTAGTTCAAAGGCTCCTATTGTAAATTGAAGTTCCACATGAGTCATGTACACAGAAGACCCACAGGCAGATCTGTTCATTGAACTCAGCACTATGGTTATAATATTTCTATCATATTAAGTTTAGACTGATCTCTATAAACGATCTGAATTTGCACGTAGCTTCTGTTTTCCGCTGTGACAATTGACATCGTCAAGTAGTCATTGGTTGACACGCTATTCGTTCTTCTGCTCACAATTCTATTAATCTGTGTGTTTTTCACTTTTGCCGTGATCATCGCACAATATGCTGCCAATGGCACAATGTGGGACATCGTTTTATAATTATTTTTCGTGTATTGATGCTAAAACAGCTATCATAGATGTTGAAACTTGTTTTGCAATCGGCCCTCTTGACGTTGTTGCTGTTCTTTTATTATCATTACAGGTTTCAGATTCAGTCATTCGTTTTGTGACGACCGTTTTTGCTCTGTACAGGTGTATAAGTCTGTTTGTGTGGGTGTGTGTGTACTTTTTTTTACGGTCTCCTATTTAACGCCATCTATGGCTACTGCTACTGCAATTCGCCACAATCGTGATCATGGTAATTTTCTTTTCCTCGTTTATTTTTAGGCCTTTTTCCTTACCATAGTTCCCAAGTAGTGGTTTTCTACTGTATAATAATTTTTCATCTGTGTCTCTTAAACTTCTACTTTACAAGACTACAATGACAGAATTTGTGCATATTCAGCAATGATTCTGTTATTTTAATTTTTAGAATATGTTATTTTTAGACAGGCGACGTTTGTCGAAAAATTAAGTTGAATCGGCTGCCAATGGATGCAGTCGAATGACCCCTATTGAAAGAAATAAAAAGAAAAAGAAAAATGAGAGCACGTAGAGATTGTGGCATAACGAGATTCACCGCTCACCTTGTGTCGTCAAATTTTGCTGGCTGTTATTCGAATAGCAACAATAAATAGCAACAACCACGTTGTAAGAGGTAGATGATAATGATCGTCACTATCATGTGTGTGTCTTCTACATTTCTACACATAATCCTGAAAATTTCTTTTTATTGTAATCCTTCAGTTTATACGGTCGTTCTTTCGTTCTTTTGTTTTTATATAGCAAATTCTTCAGCATTTACTAATAAATCACTAATGGTCATGGTGACGAGTTCTGATTCCATAGGAGATCATCCATTTGAGTTACTGAGCGTTTGAAATCTCACATTCTCTTGTTCTCATTCCTTGCTTTTTTTTTCCTTTGTTCCCTGAGATCTTCCTCTTTTTCCAAGTGTCCTTCTTGTTGTATTGTTGCGATATTGATTGATTGATCGATCCGTAGCGGTCCGTGTTTGGTTGTGTTTTATTGGTGACGGGCAGAACGAGAACTCTGCCTCCCGTAATCCCTCAACAATACGCTCAACATTACACATATTCGTCCAACTTTTCATTATCTCATCTTTCTTATGGTCTTTGTAGTGCATTAGTGATGTTAATGTGTCTATCTTTGATCCTTCTACTCCGATTTTTTTCTTTCTTCCTCGTTTTTTTTTCTTCTTTCGGTCGAAACAGTACACATCTATTTTGCCCTAACGAGCTGTTTTTTCGACGAAATCGTTCAGTGCTCCGATCAGAACAATGAGGACGGGGTTAAGGATGATGTTTCGGACGTCTGTTTATGAATTTCATTGATTAGTAATTAATAGAAAAGTCATTGAATTAGCACCACCACGCCGAGATTGTCGAACACAGCGCTTGTCATTTTTGTGAGGCGTACATTATACTATCGCTATTGGACATATTGAACCCTTTTGGTTAGACATATTATAATTTTGCAGTAAATTAGAATTTCACTTTAACTTGAGCGTTTCGTTGATGAATACGGCAAGTGGTGGAATTTCTGTTATTAAAAACGATGCTCATCCGTCATTTTGTGTCTCTTATGTGTGTGGCATTGTGTCGAATATTTGATGAAGCATTTTGTACATTTCTTACCAATCATTAAATAGTGTTATTGTTTTTATTTAATCTAATGCAAAATGAAATTCACTAAGTCATCAATAGAAATCTCACATTCAATTATCTCTAGTTCGACTTTCAAACTAATTCGTACTCATTATTGAAGCTGAGAGCGAAATGAGAGATTTTCACATCGATGTCTTTTTTTTTTTATTCGAGTTCGATTTCTCATTCTCAATTTTTCATGGTATCACTGAGAACTTTCATTATAAAACATTGTTATTACCGTAAAAAATCACTTCACTATCGCAACTTCATGCTTATCTATAATAAAATACAAGCTGGTAGATAACAAGGGCAAGGTAAGATCATGATATCAAACACCCCAAAATATCTTATTCGGAATGAGCTTTCCAATGGGTAACTGTTGTGGAATTAGAATATTGACGAACAATATGCAGAGTGCTACTCCATTGAATGAATTGCATTCAACAACGAGCATGTAGAAACGGTAATGTGTTATGTTGGAATTGTTGGAAGTATAAATGAGGAGATATATGAGGTTGTATCACTGTACTTTGATCAATGAAGGTATTGCCAAATTATATATTGAATTTTTTTTTCAATTTACGAATTTGCAGGAGGAACAGAGTCGGCTGCCGAGGCATTGACACCGCCCACTTGTGACGCTGGCCTTTCTAGTCCGGAAGTTGATGTTCTTATCAAAATGGAACAACTCAATAGGTATGTGTTCGGTATGAGTCTTTTTTCACCTACTACTCATTTTTTTTGCATAGTTTATTCTGGACTTTCGATAGCATTTTTGAACCAAACGCGTTCTTTTTTTTTCGTTGGTGTTATGTACGTGTTTTCGATACTTTTCACTTTTTCCGCACCCAATCACAGTTATTTTTATCTTGTAAAAATATAGTGTTCTATCATTTGTTTTCGAAAATTCTCGAAGTCGAATCGTTAATTTTTTTTTGCTACTGTTTGATCTTTTTGGTAGTTATTCCTTTCTTTGATGGATCAGTGAAACGCCAAACGTCTGTACCAAGCCGTTGTGTGTTATTAATGTGCTTTCCCGAAGGATTCGTCATATTGTCACCAGGGATTGAACATAAGTCTCAAATTCTGCAAACGTGTAGCAATTAATCGCACTAATTTTAGTGCTTTTTCTATTCCAATTAGTGACAATTCCGCGCTGGCTCGTGGAAGTATGCTGATATTCTAATTGTCTGAACTATATGTAAATTCTATTCGTTATACGGATGCAGTAATAGTTCACTGTAGCATACACTCATTCCAAAAATTACGAACTTTTTTTGAATCTGACACTAAAAAAATCGGAATTGTTGAACGTGTCTACTCATTCACGACCAATTGTGAATATCATTTTCATAACTGATCAATCTATCCAACGGTGGTGTTGTGCATTCTTCGGAATTAAAAAAAACGAAATGTTTTCTAAATGAGATACATTGTAGTGATATAGTGTGTCCTTTCATAATCGTGTTACTCTTAGGTCAAATGAAGAGGATACTAGAAGTGTAGCATCTCGTAAGAGTGGTTCGAGTGGCAGTCCAAAAACTCATGAACCAAGTCCGGCTGAAGATGATGAAGAGGATCTGTGGAGCATTTGGGGCGACGTAATTCGTAATTGGGAGCTAGAAGTGAAAAAGAATCCAAATACGATCAAGGTATGAATAACATCTTTTTTCTACAATGTTGTTCATGTGCCGGAAAACTGATTCATACTGCTTTAAAGTTCTCCGTAATAAGATGTCTTTGACATTGATGTTTTTATCTGCCGAGAGTTTTGCATTGTAGGTTTGACATATGGCGGTATGGCCTATCAGGTAGACATTTCATAGATTTCATTATTCCGTCTCCGAGATGTACAATAACAAATTTTGATTCTTCAGAGTTTTATCTATATTCTAACGAGGCTTAGGAGATAGTGATCATAAACGTAAAGCTAAATTATCGTTGTGTTTCCACACTCTTGATCTTCAATACTCAATAAATGTTTATAAGAATTTTATGTGTTTTACAATGCTTTGTATGCTCTTTTCTTACATTTACGATTGAGTGCTTTGAACTAGAGATTCAAATAAGTAAAGATAGAAGACGACCATAGTAAAGAAGCAAAGTAATAATATTTGAGCTGCGGCAGTAAAATGCTTGGAGAAATCACGTGATAGTGACCTTTTTTCTGTGTAATTCATGCTATGGAAAATATTGCTAGAGCTGAAATTGTAGTCGCTTGATCATAAACTCATCTAGTTTTGTTTCGTTTGGCTTTGTTCTGAATATGAGCGAAAGAATGCAAGGAGAAGAGAAAGTTCATCAACGATCTACGGGAGCGTTTGAAAAAGTGAGAACCAACGCATATGTGCTCACCAGACGAATTCGCATTAGTCATTACTCTTGAGTTCATTGATTGTTTTCAATTTTATTTTTCTCTCACTCACACATCTCGTCAAAATTTGATTTAGTTTTCATTTTCGGATCTGGACTGACAATTTTCAGCGCGATAGAAGTATGCTCGTTCGTTCACATACAAAATGTCTACGAAAAGTGTTGCTGTGAATTGATTTATGAAACTAGCTGTTACTTATTAACAAGAAGTTGTGAATTGTTTACAGATGTTAGTGAAACGAGGAATACCTCAGCATTTTCGAACTATTGCTTGGCAGCTACTTTCAAATGCATCTGTTTCATCCGTACATGAAGCATATTCGGATTATATGAGGCAGTCATCCGCTTATGAAAAGGTATGAAGAGTTGAATATTTATATGTGTTGAATTTATATCTAGCCAAAAAGTTTAATTCACATTCATACGATATGTTTGTCACATCGTATTGAATAACGACTTTACACCCGAGATGTTCTAAAGCTGCGATTTTTGAAGAAAACTATGCTAGCTAGTTTTTCTCATTACTCAATCGACTTCCGTACATATGCACAACAGAATGGCTGAAAATGTAGAGCGTTTCCTTTCTTAATTGTCTCACTGTTAGATTATCAACACAATACCATATGCTATAGATTGAAACTATTTTTTATTCTAGAAGTAGGTTTATCAAAATTGTAAGATTAACATAAATGCACTAGGTTCAGCACATATATGTTGATTCGTAAGTGGTTTTGTGTTGTAACTCTCAGTAGTGACATCTACTCCAACTCTTATTGACAAAAACCAGTTTTGTTTGTAACGAATGGGAACCATTTATTTTCTGATCAGAGTATCGGTTCTATCCGATTCCAATGTGGGTCCTTTATCTTGGATATCGACAAAAAAGTATGTAGTGAATGAATATGAATCTGGAAACAGAACTGGGAATGAATTTAATCTCCAGTCATTTAGTTGGCGCATAACCTTATCTGTTTAATTTACTTAGATTCGGAAGGCAAAGCCTCCCATATTAACTCTCAGCACTGTTGTTTGTCCTGTAGGGTGAAGCAGTTCACTCTTTCACTTTTAGATCTAATTAGTGGATGATGTGTTTTGAAAAAATAGAGAGATCAGCGATCACAGAGAAGAAAGTTGTCACAAATTGAAAGATCATCTTTATTTAACATCGTTTTCTGATGAACACCTTGATATGAGGAACACCTAGCTGAGGAATAGTTCGAATTTATGGTATAATCTATCGTATAAAAGTAAATTTAATAAAAATAGATAGTTGTCGTCGTTTCTAATAATGCACTGTGTTTTGACCTACCCGTTTATTTGTTTTATTGAGGTTTGAATAGATAAATCCATAAAATCCATTGTTTTTTAAACCTCATAATAAACATTCAAAATAATTCTAAAAAAATGTTTTAAGCCTAAACGAAGTTGGTACGCAATAGCCCTGGCGTACCAACCTCGATTAGGCTTAAAACATTCTTTTTTTTTGGAATTAATTTGAATAGATAGTTCATGATCTTGTCTGGTATCTTTTCTTGAGTAGAGGTTTGAGCGATTACATTACAAAGATCTCGCCAAAAATTCATCCTCTTGGTTCAAAATACCTTCTGAATCTCCTCGAATTCAAAAACTGATGTATTACTGTAAAAACATCATTGGTATTGGTGTTCTTTTTCACAATTACCATCAATTTTCCTAGGCTTTTTTGTTTCATGGAAAGGCGAGTGGTATTGCACTAAGGCGTCATGGATCTGTGTTATTACTCGTTTCAAGACGCGTCATCGAAATAAGCTTATTAGCTAGGTATACCAATAATGAAGTGGATAAATCTCAATTTTCCAAGCGAATGTGAAAAAAAGAAGGGAAATGTTATGAAGTACAAATTAGTTGTAATCGTGTTAAACAACGCAAACTCTTTTTTTATTACTCAACACGTTGATAGGTTTAGCATTAGATGAGGAAAGCCAATGAATTTTTGTAGCTGAAGTAGATATTGCATGGATATTACCATTTTGTTCTGTTCTTTTTGAGAAGTAGCTCAATAATTAATGATTTAATAGTGATATTGGTGGTGATGCGAAATCAGCTATGAGAAGACCTTGTACTCCCGAATAAAAGTTCTTTTTTTGGTCGTCATTCCTTGAATTCTGTGGTCACCATTTGTTATAACTTTTTGAGAGTCTGAGTTACCTTCCTCATCACATGTGCTGCGTAACCTAAAATAAAAACGGCTAAGTAGTTATAACGAGTAAAAACGATTTTTCTACGATTGACATTGTTGTTTTGTGCAACAAATACAAAATGTTATGCAATGAATTCAGTACATGGCCGGATATAGTGTAGTTTTCAACAGTCAGACAAATATATTTTTGCGCCTTTAACAGGCTTTATTGCTCAATGTAAAAGCAGCTCTGATCTACACATGTTACGAATAGGACAAAATTATCCCACTGACTCTCTGTTTTTCGTAGATCGCAGTGAGGTTATTTCTTTGGTTTTTGTCGTCGTGGTTACTGTAGGCGACATTGGCAAATTCCTCAAAAGTTTTGATATTACACGAAATTCTTTTTATTTAGCCGCTTCTAGCGGTGTCATGATGTTACAACTAGATACCCATTGATGTAGAGCGATGTGCAAAACTTTCGCGTCAGCCGGGGCTAGAACCCATACCTCACTCTTTCCGGGAATGCGTGCTCTATCCGTTACACTACTGACGCCATTTAGAATGGGGTATTTAGTTTCGAGATTTTCTTCACGTTTTGACGATTATCAACTTTTGAGCACAGAATAGTATAGAAATAATATATCACGAGAGGAATCAATACCATTAAAGCGGCACTAACAAAAGCTTCTCAACTTTTTGAGTTAACTGAGCTATGGAATAAGTGTCGACAATATAGGAAAATCCAGTACTGGGTACTTTTCCGTTAGACGGCGCGGGATCAAAAACCGGTCCCTTTCTCTGGACAAGAACTTTGTATAGGAATGTTAGTAACCATTCGAAAGTTTAAATCTTTGCTTAACGCCGTACTTGACCAGCTTTTCAGAAAAGTTCTTATAATGTTTCAACATAAACAAAATTTTTGTGTTTCACGATTACGTTTTTCTTCCAAGACACAGATCTATCCTTAGACTATTGGAGATCATAAGACAGCGTAAGTTTCCGCGATTCCATTGCTATGCTTACTTTCTGGAAGACCTCTTCAATGTAGTATAGCAAGGAAAATAAAATCGAGTTTCACATCTTCGGCGTACTTGTTGGTGGCTAATCTACGGTCGGTGTGTCTGTTTCCTGTATTTCGATGCGGAGCCCCTTCATCGATCGATCAATATACGTCTTCGCGTTTTGTGGCAGTTTGGTTTATGTCATTCGATTAGAGATTTTTCCTTGGATTTGAATGAAACTTTAGATCAAACGTCTGACTCTGATACTAAAAGATTTTCTCTACACGTACTTACGTTTTTCGTGCTTCCAGCGAAGTAATAGTTGAATTGCGCAGCCGATGTAAAACATATTTTTACTTTGAATTTAACACGTTCATAGAAGGGTCTTTTTGAAAAACGGCCACGTACGGCACTAGCCTGAGATTTGAGCTTTTGAAAGGCTCTAACACTCTTATGAAATTCTTATCCAGCGACAGGGATCGGTTTTTGATCCCGTGCCGTCTAACGAAAAAGAGCCCAGTTTTGTTGCTGATTTCTCAAAGACTTCAATCACCTGTCGTCCTGTTGATCGTCGAATGACTCGAACGGGCGCCAGCAGAACTTCCATTTTTACCCATCGCGTGCAAAGGTACCCGGTGAGTCCTCCTCGAACTAGGTATCCGTTGTGCATTATATGTTTCTTCTATGCTTTCCGTGAGAAAATCGTCCCATCGGGTCGGTGGTCTTCCTGTAGAGCGCCTGATATCTCGAGGAATCCAGTCGGTAACGGCTCTTGTCCATCGGTTGCCGTTGAAGCATTTCACGTGTCCGGTCCCCCTTATTTTTGATATCCTGACGTGTAGAACAGTGTCTTTGATCTTCGATCATTGACATATGGGGAACTTCGGATCCTCTCTCTTTTTTGCGAGAGACTAAGACTTCAACATGGTATAAAATTTATGGGTTTCATCATTTGTCCACAGACAGTTTTGATTATACGAACATATGTGAACCACACCTTAAGTACTATTATGTTCCTTAAAAATCGGTCAAATGTTTAGTTTTTTTTTTTCATATTTATTCAGAGCAATGGATTGTGTTATATTCTATCTGTCCTATAAGGCTGTAAGCAACTTTTTGATTAGGTATTTGCTCGGTAATCCAATACCCGTTCGGTATCGCTTATGTGTGAAATCTCACATTTCAACTTGATCTTTATTTCAGTGTTTTATTTCTAGAAAAGGAAAATGTCTTATGTTTATGGTACACCTTTTCAAAGCTGTAGTTGTACAGCTAATAAAGTAGTGTGAATTAAGATGTGAAATACTTTTCTCTATGAATAACCGAAATTTGTTATGAAAATAACTTTTGAATCTGTATCCGAGAATATTGCCTTTTTTTCAACTTTACTTGAACAGCACATTCGCATTCATACAAGCTCAAAATTCTGCCTCAAAAGTCCTTAACGAAAACCTACAATAATCTTCTCAATTATGAGGTTTTTCGATTACTTATTAATAGGCTTGCCCAATATTGTCTTTTACATGTTCCATTTATACGCTATGGGATAGGTCGTGATTATTCTGACTTCTGTTAACTTCAACTGTATATTGAAATGCTTGTAAACCCTTTCGGAGTGGCGTGCATTTTTAAATACACGATCATCTGTAGCCATTTGAGCTCTATAGAGCTCTTCTCTAGACATTCAGTGATCATTCGATAGCTTGAAAAACGTCCGTTTCGATTCTATACTTGATTTTTGGAAAAGCCTTCTCAGTGTGCTGTGGCATCAAGAATAAAATTATGTTTCATACTGATTTCTGATATTATAGAATTGGAATAAACAGCTCACACCCATAGAATAATAATAACGCAGAGTTTCTTCTACAATTCTGTATTAGTCCAAGCTCTGAGTACAGTTATAATTGGAAATTTGTTAGAGTTCACGCTGAGCTGACACGCATACAGTGCGCAGTATCACTTTCCTGTCTGACGTTCATAGTTATGCATATCGTTCAACTTTAGCGAATTCATGATTAAAAAGAATATAAGCGTGTCGAGGAAATTACGGCTTATCTATTTGACTGGTTAAAACTGGAATTCTTTTTTTCGAAGCGGAGAATAAAACCCTTATTGAGGGGAGAAAATCGCATGCCGCTTGTTAATCGCGTTACGCCCAGCGATCTCGGCTGCCTTACCGAACGTGTTAGATAGGTTAATTGTGTCTTTTATCTTCAAAAAAATTACACAAATTCTTATGTTGTTTTCAGGTTGTTCATCGCGATATTTCTCGGACGTATCCTGAACTGGAATTCTTCAAAGATGGAGGACGTGGTCAAGCATCGTTATTTAACGTTATAAAGGTATGTCAAAAAATTTGTTTTGGTCTGTTTCTTTTTTTCTGTTCCAAAATATTAGACATACCCTTATGGTAAACTCCTAGCTGCTAAAAATCTCTTTAAGTGTCTGTTGTCTAAAAAGAAAGGAAATACACTATGAAAAATACGAAGTACTTTCCATCATTCTAGTTAGTAGATTTCGGTCGAAGGTAGACTGTTTGGATAGTGCTGTAAGATCTCCGGATTTCTTCTAGACCTTTTTAGCTATGGAATTAAAATAATAATCTAAAAATAAGTTGCCTTTTTTGTGATGATTCCACGCGATTGAATCACAGTATGAATTCACTCCTTTTCCTTTTCTCATTACTTCTCTCTTTCTGTATGAGAATCTGCTTGAGTGTCTCTTGGAGGGTACGAAATGAATGGATTCGTTTGTAGATCTTTTCCTATCCATTCATATTCGGGCCAAATGAATGATGTTGTATGTAATAGCCATTAATGCTGAACATTGAAATATGTTTGTGATGTACGCCTATTCTTCCATTGCTGAAATTCGTGATCGCGTTTCATCTCTGCTACGAGATGTTACTGAATACAGAATCGCAGTGTTTTGCAAGATATTCGTTTCCAAGTGGGAACGTCTAAGCCGAGACTGAGTCTAACATTTTCTTTTGAAGTAAAACTGGGAGTGAAGCATTTGGTATAGGACAACTTGGCGAGCTAGCCGCATCATCGTTATCTCCACGAACACCATACCAGCAAAAAGATTTGAAAGGTTTTTGTTTTGTAGTCGTTATAGCTCAGTGAACAATTCTGATGCGCTACAGAAACAAGGAGAATTTTTTATAACAAACTTGATACTTAAAGTTAACTGGTTAACAACTATAACTTTTTTTCGTTACGTGGGTGTCTGAAATTCTTTCGCTAATCGCAGAAAGTTCACATGTTCCATTGTACATTAAACAGAGTTCACCACAGTGAAAGTGGGTTCTTTCTGATCAGGAGGGAACGAATAAAAAATCGATCTAAATCGTTGGAGAAGAACTTGTCAGAATATGCCTCACCCAGCGGCCCATGAATCGGCCAAAGGCCACCTGCCCACGCATAAAGAACCGGTCTTTTTAGGATATAAGCGCAACGTTGGAATCGGCAAACATTACGTTATCAAATGTCTACCAGTAGTCCAAAGAAAGAGCTTTCTGCGACTACAATTATGCGCGTGTGAAGTATAATTCTATTTTGATATTCACGGCGTATTTATAGGGTTTTTTCGAAAACCGGCCATGTGAGAATGTAGCCAAGGATCCAAGCTTTTCGATGATTACTAACACTCTTATCAAGTCCAATATTCATTTGTCCTTTCGTAACCAAGAAGAACTCATTTTCGAAACATAGAAAAAGTTTTTAAATGGATAACAAAAATTGTACCTCTTTGGAGGTGTCATTGAAATCGTTGAGCTCAGAGTGATTCGAAACACACCCTGTTTTCGCTATATATCTGGAGATTTCTTTTATTTCGCTTAGAAGAGATCTGTTGGATTTTTTCATGTTTCTATGCTTCGCGGTTTTCTCTACACGATTCTATACTGTGGTACATATATTTCCGGGTGCGAAATGTAATATTATTTTCGTTATGTGAAGACTTTTTCGGATTTCAATCCATTTTCAGATTGCGTTTTATCAGGCTTTGATTAAGTACTAAACCCGAAGTAGAAACTCAATATTAACTTCGCTGCTGCAGTACGTTCAGGAGGCGTTTTTGATATACATATTGAATGTTGGAATTGTCAAAATTTAAGTTATCGAATGATTACTAAAGGTGTAAAAGAAAAGCGAAAAAGGTTAAATTTAATAAAAGACGAAGCCTTCGATTAATTCTTGAGGAACGCATCATGTATTCGAGTCCATGATGCATCGTCAACGAAGCTTGAATACTTATCTGGCCCCATACAAAGTCTTACGGTATAATACCAATATATCAGTTCATTATTGTTATCCTCCCAGACAAACTTGGTCCCATTTTACCGACCCAGCGAGATTGGAAGGCCTAAAGAGATAGGAGTATGTGATCAAAGTAAGAGCGCGTGCGTATCGCAGTGCACCTCTAAGCACTATGCTACGCGCGTCTCCATTGTTCACTCTTGAACATATGCTGGAATTAGAACATTACAGGAATTAAACTTATACTTTAATTACTAGTGAAACTATGATTAAGCGAATCCTGAACCTCTCTGGGACACCAAGTAAAAAAATTGGGTTCTTCCTCATCACGGGGGGGGGGACATAAGAAAATTCGTCCTCACTCGCTGGAGAGGAACTTATCATAAGAGTATAAGTAACTATTCGAGAGCTGAGACTTCAGGCTACAGCCCCAAGTCGCCGGTTTTTCAAAAAACCCCTTTATAACGCTGTAGCATCCAGATCAAAAATTATCTTTCACACTCATCTTTCGCCTCCGTTTTATCACGCGTATATTTTGCTGGAAACCGAAAATTATACCAATGTGTAGAGGAATTTTTGTAGTATCTTAGTCATTGGTTTATCCGGAGTTTCTTCTAAAGAATTCTAGGCTGAACAACAGTATGGATCGTTCTGCTTCGCTCCGCCCTGCCACGCCCCCTCCCACGGTCCTCGCCTTGTCGAATAGTAATAAACAAGGTTGCCACAAGTGTAAAACTCAGTCTTATTTCAGCTGCTATAGCGTGTTTCCAGGAAATAAGCGCATCGCTAGAATTAAGAGACACTGCGCTATTAGAAGATTACTAGTAGTCTAGAAAGAGAACTCTACCCGTCGAGCTTTAGAGCACAGTTCAAAAGACCGGAGAAGATCAAAGAATCAAAAGAGCTTTCTGAAAAGCAAACACATTTTGAGTTATTTAACAATAGCACTCTAAGGAAGGAGTTTTGTTTAGCGAAATATAAACGAGATAAGAGAAAGAAACACGTTATTTGATGGGACATTATTTTATTTTGAATGTTTCAGCATTATTAAGCGATGTTTTAAAACCGGCGACGGGGGGTTGCAGCCTCATGTATCAGCTTTTTAATAGTTAGTGACACCCCTGTGAAAAGTTTCTCTCCACCGAATGAGATCGGTTTTTCATTTGTCCCCTCCTACCTCTTAATCGGAAAGAACCAAAAATTGCTTTGAAGCCACCATATTACATTATTTAAGGCTTACTCTGTACATGATAAGGAGGTAGGATACTGCCAAGGAAGCGCGTTCATTGTTGGATTGCTGCTCATGCAGGCATGTGCTTTTTCATTTGTTCCTTCTTCTTCAAGTATTTTTCAGGCTGAATTCTTTTCATTTGACCGATTTTAGCGGTGCTATCATGTTCTAAATTTGCCCAATGATGTTGACTGATTTGCAAAACTTTGACGTCAGTTGGGAGTCCCACCCGCATCTCACCTTTTTTCGGGGGCGCTGGCTTAACCAATTCATTATCGGCGCCTGTTTTGCCATAATTCTTTCTACACTACAACGCATCTATCTGTCAGCAATCAACTGTCAACGGTTTGTTTTAGCAAGCCATATCGGCATTGATTCCAGTTTTGACACATATTAGGTGGGTACTGGGTGATCAAATCGAATTCTTCTAAGTTAACCACTTTTGACGGTGTTATGATGTTTCAACTATGTCCAGTGATGTTGAGTGATGTGCAAAACTTTGACGTCAGGCGGGACTCGGGCCCTCATTTCACCCCTTCCGGGAGCTCGTGCTTACTCAATTGTGCGGGTTTTTCTACTTCTCCAACTTTCCCGATTTGTATATAATGTATTTGCCTTGTACCTGTTATCGCGCCACAATCGTGATAGTCGCTATAGTGTTTATATTTCATTTTACAGATGCCGGAAGAAGAAGCATTTGCTGTTCTTGTTCGCTTAATGGAGAATTATCGTTTACGAGAATTATATAAACCTACTATGACAGATTTGGGCTTGTGTATGTTCCAGCTAGAGTGCTTGGTTCAAGAGCAAGTATGTTTACCCATCTTCAGATTAGTGGGCTTTCTTTGCCAGCGTTTATTCATCAGAGAAATGCTTGAGATAATTTCGTAAGGCTTTTATACTTTGAGCACATATTTATTCACATATAGAAACTGAAAAATGTTTCCGTTTCTTCGTGCTTCGCAAGCGTCTACAGCTGCAATTGGTCACCCAAGTACAGATTCCATACATTTCAATGTTTCCGCTACCTCCTTGTTCAAAAGAGAAATTTTCTCTCTTTTGAATTGTACTCGGTTCCCCATTCCTTATACAGAAAAGAATTATTCGTGGGGATATTAGAAAATCAGACACGAAAAATGAATTAATTGAAACCTATGTATATATGTCGGTTCTAAGTACATAGGAGTCAGTGAAGTCTAAAAATTGAGATGCCAAATGTACCAGATATTTCGAATGTTCTTGAGTATAAAAAGGAAAAATCGAGTCTTCAGATGCCCGATCTTCATACCCACTTTAACAACATGGGATTTGACACGTCTATGTATGCTTCGTCGTGGTTTCTTACATTATTCACAACCACTTTGCCAATTGAAATAGCAAATCGTATTATGGATTGTTTCTTGGTTGAGGTATGAAAAGTAAAATAATCCCTCCACAATTAGTACATTCTATTTTTTGAACATCCACGATTTTTTCCTTTATTCAATTCATTTTTTTTCATTATTGTTGTTTGAATAGAAGCTTCCATACTATAAATTTACCTAGGTGTCGGTTGTAAAGGAAGTGTTGTGAGAATATGCGGTAATTATTGTAAGGTTAAGCTTCTTAAATCATGCACACATACCTCCGTCCATACTCCATTTCTCCAACGAGGTTCATGTCTTTTCTTTGCTATCTTCTAGGTTCCCTAAATTAGCACTTTATTTACTTCGTCTCACAGTTTTTTTTACTATGCGGATCCGAGAACTTTTAGCATCCATTTCGTTTCTTGTCTTCTTGAACGTCCAGAATACGTGTGGAGCACGTCTCGTTACAATCTCGAGGATAGTCTGGCTCTGGCGTTCCATAGATTCCCTAACAAGCCCACGAAGCTTCTGAGGAGATTCTATACAGTGATTTAGTGGATAAAACACTTATTTGTGCGGGTAGTTCTCGAAATGGAAAAGTGCTGATTATCTCAAGAGATTTTCTCAACTACTGAGCGCCAGAGCTTCGTTATCTTTCGTTAGCTCATGTTTAATAGTCCGTTTCGAATATCGGTTATGGGCCTTATAACTTTCGATGTATTTCATCGAGTTTTTCAAATAAATCCTTTTGCTGCAATGATTTTTACTGGATTTACTTAAATCAACCCTTGAATTTGCCGTCTTCGGTGGCAACGACTGCCTACCATCGACTCTACTCATTTTGAGGACTTAGCACAAAGTTACTAAATGCTATTACGTCTTTACAACTTGGTTCATATCTGCCTTTTATCCTCTTTCCACTTCAACAATTTGAACTAAATGAAGTTTACTAAGGAAACTTTGACACCTACATAATGAGTTCAAATAAAAATGCAAGTGAAATAGCGCTAAGCAGCTATTGTCTTTTCCGTTCAGGGTATGGAATTTATATTCCGCATAGCGATGTCAATACTACAACAAGCTCGTATTGATCTGCTTCGCCTCGATATGGAAGGAATGCTGAAGGTGAAGCAATAGTGTCGGGCACCAATTTGGTCTTTCTGCTACTGACCTCTTTTTTGATTTACGTAAACACATGTCTCTATGAAAATTATCGATGTCTTACATAAGTCGAACTATAACACAATTTTCATGTCTTCAAAATCAGCGAATCTAATAGTAATTTTTTGTTGTGTTTGTTTATGTCGCATGGCCCAACCATTTTGATTATTGTCATTGAACAAAGCATTCCAGTATTTTCAACGGGACATTCGTGAACGTTATGAGAATGATGCTGATTTGTTATTTGTGGTAGCGAATAAAGTGCAGCTAAATCCGAGAAAAATGCGAAGGTTAGCGCTTTTATTTTCACACAACCTTCTGTGTGTAACATTCAGGTATGTGGTTCATCGATAACAAATCGTTTCTCTTAAAAGGACTAAAACAATGAAACAACGTTTGCCTTCCTTGAGATCAAGTCGCAACTTTTTGATTGAATTATAACAGCTCAAAATTAAGTATTGCAGAGTATTTGACGACTATATTTTTGTTCTATCAATTTTTTACTAACACGTTTGCCTTAAGTTGTCGCAGTTAATCTGGTAACATTTTTTGAGCCTTTCATGAGTGCTTTTATGGCACTTACACAGTGTAAGACACGTATTTCGTCATTACAGCCCTCGTCAGTTGCACGGTGCCTTTCGGTTCAGTCACTTCCACGGGGATCTACCCGTACTTAGAGAGACCAACGCTGAGATTTTTACGCATGCCGTTGAGTGGAAAAGTTATCCAACAGGCGTCGGTTTCTCTATGTGGGGTATATCTGTCTTTAGAATTGACTGGTCCGAAAGCCACGGTGGCAAGTGACGAGGATGTAATGCCGAAATAAGTGTCTTGCACTATATAATTGCTACGAATGACCTCATGAAAGGCTCAGAATATGTTCTTAGATTGTACTGTTTTGAGCGAGGTCTAAAAAAACACGCGAAATTTGAAATTTGACGAAATTACCTCATAATTTCAATAACTAGAGTACTTGAAAATCAGTTGATCTGAAAGCTTCATAGCAGAAACTGTTGACTACTGTTTTCCGTACTTTGTGAAAAAGTTGGTTTGTTTGGATTTTTTAGGCTCAGATCTACAAAAAGTGTGATTTAAGTTGGTAATCTTATAGTTTTCTTGTGTTTTGAAAGATTAGGCAATATACTTGGAGTTACTATCATGTATTGGTTCACATAATTCGGATTGCCCTACCACTTTGGTATGTGATAAAATAAAGTTTTCGGCGTTTAGAGCGCAAAATTCATTATCTGTCGAACAGATACAAACGAAAATACGAGCTTTTCTGTTGAGAAACATCAACCAATTCTGTTGGTTGTTATGTTTGTTATAAAAGTTTACTATGAGCTGAAAAACGTTCATTTAAAATTGACGAGCACAAAAATTTTTGGGCGAATTTGTATTGAAATCAGTGCATGATGTTGCAAATGCGTTACTGGCCTTCTGTTTGCATGTATCGTGTATCTTTATAAAATTTCTTCACCGTAGGAAAATACATTTTCTATTTGTATGCTGCCAACAATCACGAGTACACTCAAAGCGTTCAGTATTATAATTGAATGATTTATTGGCAAAGCTGGGCTCTATTTTTCTTTCAACTCCTATGTAATTTTATAAATCTAAAGTATCCAGAATTTTGAAGTTGTTTATTTATTCAAGTTTGTAAAATGTTATCATCCAGTGATCTAGTTGAAAATATAGATAATCTCATTACTTTCTTTTTTTCAATATATCTGTGTATTGACCCCGTCATGTTTTTATCATATCTGGAAAATCTCTATATATTATGAAGAGTTAACTACTGGAAGGAACATCTACGTGCTCAATTTTTTTGACAGAAATGGCGATTACTAGAAATAGATTTATTTGCTAAGATGCCGTTATCTCAATTATTGGTTGAATGATTGATTTTAATGTTCATTTGCAGATTAGAAAAAGATTATTTGGCAAAGAGAACAAAAGAACAAGAAGAGGCTATTGAATTACGAGTAAGTTTTTCTTACTTTATATTTTAGCTCAATGTCAGTTTTATTTACATATCAGGCAGCATGAAAATAGTAAGTCAACTGTGAAACTTCAGGTAACCTACGATATACGAGAACGCTGTTATACCAATCATGAAAAGAGAATTTGTAGTATTCTAGGTTTATTGTTGGCTCACGAGATATTTTGAAATAGTTTTACGTTCAGTGAAATAGCGATCTCACCTATTTAGGAAATAGCTAAGCATTCATTTATTGGAGTTGTTCTTTTTGAAAAATCACTACACTTTGAGATCTTCGTTGAAACCATCTTTTCGCATCCGATCTCAATCATACGATAATGTTCTCATCATTTTAGAGAAGTAGTCTCATTTTGGAGAACTTTATGTAATGATAATCTCTCAAACATATATCTCGTAGCACCTTAGAAATTTTTCCTCAATCGGCTATTTATCACAAACTTCGTTCAAACATTCATTTATAGTCTCTGAAAATGTTTTTAGTCGTCTTTTGCAGCAGTGGGTGTCAGCTTAGAAATCGTACCACGGCTGAGCATATGACTCATTATAGCACATCAGAGTGAAATACACTGCTGCTTGGAAAGCTATGGTGATTACTAGATTATTTGAAATAGCGAGACGTAACAGTTATCAGTTGACATGTTCTGCAAAGTTTTTAAGAGTCTTATGTAGGAAGTCTACAAAGGTACTCGAGTTTCTCCAGCAGTTTTTTCTAAGGGCTAGAACATTAGAGTCTACATCCGTTGCTTAGTGTTTGATCACTGCCTGATTTTCTGATTTTATTCATGTTACCATACAGACATCAGCATTTTCATTTTCATTCCATTGCAAGATTTCTAGGTTGACAAACTTTTCTTATCTGAGATATCGTATCAAGTTCTGATCGCAGATAGATACTGTCATTAAATCGTTGGAGTAAGGTTTATCTCTTGTTGAACAAAGGCATAGTCTTATTATGATTTTTTTTCATTGGAGCCATTGTGGCACATAGTGAGAACACTTTGGAATATCAAACTTCATTGACAATGATGAGAATACATTACAACTTTCGGCGCTGAGGTCAATGTCGCACATAAGTTATGTGCTCGCTGTTTTCTACTCAGTTTACTTTCTTTTGCCATTTTTGGCAACTAAGTTTTTAGTAAATCCATGCAGAGTTCTCTTCGACACGGAGCTCATCTAAAACTCCAGTACTGTATCAGTTCTAGTCAGTAATCACTGTTTTTTCTTCAATAAATATTGGAACGACCTTTGACTAGAGAACGATGGCAGGCGTTAGTGGACTGCAATTTGAGTGAAATATAAGATAAGGCTGAAATGATGCGGGAACCCGGAAAAAATCTATGTGACATGAAGCCTAAATTGAATTGATAGTAAAATCAGAGTAAAGAAATAGGATAGACCGCGCACATCAAAGACACCAAGGCTACATTTCAAAATCATCTGTAAATCTTCCATAACTTATGAACAGTGTTTTATAACTTTAGTGGGATTATCTGACCAGGTTTGATTGAATTGTTGATTTCTATTGAGGGAATAAAGTAGGCAGTCGATCCTGTTAACGAGGATGTTTCGAGAGTCAATAGTAACTTGATACCGTGACTGCTCACTGACCCACCACCAATCGACCACCGTAACCACCTGTCATATTACAATAAACCTGGTTGTGCATGGTTTCTAATGCTCATGACTAGTAATATCAATAAAACCAGTTTTTGTTATTCTGTTAAGTGAGAAATTGAAATGTTTTCACTCAATATAGTACTAAGACTTCAATTATGTTTAATTATTCTGCATCGCTTCGGTTGACTTCTTCCTTTTTTTGGATATCAAAAAATACTAAGTAGAAAATGGAAAATGTTCGTCTAACCCTCACCGTTTTGTTTCGCTCAGTAAAATAAACATAGTCGTTTTTGACAATAAAGAATTCCTTTTTCATCTGTCCTTTTAGTCACCTTTTCTTTTTTTCATTCGCTCCTCTGTTAGCTGAGATGTACTATCATTATTTTTTTACTATGCGCGTGTTATTGAAAAAATCATTATTGCTTTCTGAATCAATGAACTTTTTCAGTCTCCACTGTAGCCAAACAACGGTAAGAACGTTTAATAGTAGTGTTTAAGAAGAGACTAATGGGATAGAGAGTGTATGATTGGCAACTGTTAGAGTACCACGCCCTCTCTCGTTCCCTTTCTCGCTCCTGGTAACATCTGTCTGTGCGTTCGACTTTCTTGATTCTTCTCTCCTTTTCGTCATTCAATCGATAATTCATTCAATTATGCAGTTATTCATCAACTGAATCATTCATTGCTTATTTTTCCTTTCTGTTTTCATATCGCATCATTGTGTAATTCATATTTGCACTAACGATGCGAGCTTGGAGACGGCGACCCTTGAAGAGATTTGTTTGGACCAAAAAGGTAATCAGTCTGCCATGCCATTCAAAAGCTCCATTTATTCTTCAAAAAAAAAATGAAAGAATAGATTGGGAAAATTGACTAGCACGATTTGTCGGTATTGAGTCCTAAGTAAGCTTCTGAATATATCTTTAAGAAAAGCATTGTATTATATAGACTGACTGATGAACTGATGATAATTTCCAATGTACAGAAATACGCTTAGTACATCACCTACATATTCATGTCTCGGAGTTCAACGTTGGGAATTTGACTGTTTATGTGTCGATTATTACTAAAAGCTAAAATAAAGGATAAAGTTCTCGGTGTTGATCAATCCCTGAAGGATGCACCATGCATTCGCCTCCAATTTTCAACTTCGTTTCAGGTGATTGAATGCGTATCTGGCTTTTACAATGACTCGTGGTGGTCGCCTGCTGAATCGAGTCAGTGCTGCCTATCCTCCTAGACAAGTCTGAGACCAGTCTGGTACTAACTTACGGACCCCGGAGCGATGGATGGCTTGGTGGCCCATGAGCGCGAGATCGAACCGATGACCTCATATACGACGCAGAGACCACTGCGCCACATGCGCTCTCGATTATGAATACTTACATGAATTTCAGTTTACGTTGTTGATTAAATAAAGTGAAAGTTGCGTAGCTCAATGAATAAGCAACGAAAGATTGAGATCGTAGCAAAGGAGGACAATTCTATGGGATATGTTAGCTTTTTGAAGTGTGGAAAATTCATCGGTTTAACTGTCCTGTTGCCACCAAGACTGTGAATAGGGACACCACACAATACGAAGGCTTTGTAATTCTATGAAAGAAAGTGTCTAATTATATCACTGAATGTGTATCGATTGGTCTCAATACGTATTCACGTCTTATGTTAGAAATGAGCGTGACCTTTCCTATTAACCATTCGTGCTTATGTTCCTGTTAACCATTCGTGCTTATGTTGTGATTTGTTGCTGACTACGTCCACTGCACTACGTGATCGAGCAACAACCAGTTTGTACGGGACAATTATCGACTTGTTCTCCGCTTCGTATTTAAAGTGATGAAGGGTGTCCATATATGCGACAAAGTTGCTTTCGGTCCCTTGTTTGAATAGTTATGAGAGGCGTTGAGCACGAACACTATGCGATTCATTCAATTACTATAATGGTGCACCGGTCACGTTCGAGACACATATGCCTCGTCATCGGTAATCGGCTCTGGACTATGATCGGTGTATCGGCTGTCGCGTACATTACTTATTAAAGTTGAATCGTCTCTGGCGCTCTATCTAATTGATGGAATCTAGGACCCTCGATGATATTCTTTGGAGCTTAATCAATCGCGGTATTACTTAATCCTTATTTGAGCTATGGATACCTGTAAAACATATCAACTACTGACAGGTTCTAAGTGAGAAGAGTTCTAACAACAATAGTAGTGTCTGCCTATATTCAACGCACGTCTTATTGATAAAGTGCAATTTTTGTTATACTACTATGAAACCAGTCGTCTTAAATCTTTGGTTTATTCTCTTGTAAGGAACATTGTTATGAGTTGTCATAGAATATAAATTAAAGCCGTTTCTTTCTGATTTTCTGAAAGTAAAGAGGCAAAATGCAGCGGTCCTTGAATAACTCAGTTCGCTTTGAATGTATTACCATTGTGATAATGATATAAGAAAATGAATGTGTTTTTTGAAAATTAAGAAAATGGTTGATCTCATTTTTTTTTCGTTCAATATATGAATACTACGGAATGACTGTTTGATTTTTGTGGTAGCAAATACGATTTTGTTCGAATTGTGCATAAGTGTCTGCTTAGTGAACGAGATTCACAGAACAACGCGACGTAGTTGTGAAAGGTGGCTGCCCATGTATCATGACTGTTTCTTTCAAGTTGATGACTAATGCCGTTGTTAGAAAACATTGATAATGTATGTAGTCACTCGATAAAGGGCTCAAGCATGATGTAACTGGAATGCCTTCAATCATTATTTTCGCTTGAGTTTTTTTCTAAAAAGCCTGCATATACTCTTTTGGAACGCCTGGAAGCAATCTTGCAACTGAAAAATCTGCCAACACAAATGTGAGATTTCATCTAGCACAAGGAGAAACAGTCGTTGTCAATGAAAGGTCTGGTGAATCAGCCAGTCTATCAAAAAAGGTGATTTTGAGACACTTTTGGATTGAAGCTGTCTGAATGCAATTTCCAAAAAAACCGAAATTTCCATCATTTCACCGTTTTTGCTTGAGTGTTTTATTATTCTTCTTTAGCGATTACGAACTGAGAATCGTCTACTACGACAGCGTATCGACTATCTGGAAGCTGAATCAGCGGCGCTTGCTGATCGACTTGTAAAGGGTCAGGTGAGGTTTTACCAGTGTGGGCTCTGTTCACAAAGTTTGTTTCAAATACTCTGGATCGAAAACGTTCACTTCACGTACAAAAGTCTTCCTTAGTGGTCCTGACCACAGGATGCGCATAGCAGGCACATTAGTTAAGGTGTCCAGCACTAGTAACACTCATGACGAAGTGCCACGATCCCGCGCTTTATACCGACCAACTTCTCAATTCTCCTAGATCGCAAATTTATATCATAATTACGTTGAAAGATGGAGACACTGTTTTCAATAAATCAGTAAGCCACCGCATGTCTTTGTGAAGGCTAAGCATACATTCATTTACTTCTGCGATGCTCAATATATATTGAAATCATCATCCTTTACTAATTCATTAACTTTAAACACTTTATCCTTTATCCTTTACACTTTATCTTGTACCTTTACCGCAGCCGATTGTCGTCGTTTCTGTCTATTGATCATGGTTCACTTTAACCACGTATAATGTAATAAGGGATATTCTCTTGCAGGTTAATTTGGCTCAGGAAGCGGAGAACTCTATCAATATTGCACATGAACTTAACAAACTTCGAGATATCAACTCAGATGCTCATCGTAAACTTGAGCAAGCTTACGACACCATAAGGTAAGGTATGCTCTTCATAAATTTTGCTTAATTTCTTATAATGGCTTTATCCATTTTTGCACCAAATACAAGAAGTTTCAACTTATGTTAACGGAAATCCTCCCTTCATTTTCGGAATTTCTTTTTAATGTAAAGGAACCCATTCTTACCAATCTATGAACGAAAAATGAGTTCCCTTCTTCTTCTAATATAGTAAATGTGAGTGGTGTTTATTTTTTCTGACAATCGTTAGAGGCTGTGCGATGTACTGTGAGAGCGTCACTAAGTCAGTATTATGTCATCTAAGCAAATTTTTGTCATAAGGAGTGTTAAGTCGATTTTGGTGTTTTCAACGTAACGGATAAGGAGTCACATCACTGTAAATTCATAATGGATGTGTGTCATTCATTGACGCAATGATATGTCTAGATCGAAATCATGATGTGCTGAAGACACCAAATAACTTTCTTTTAGATTTTGACTGCGTTTTTTTATATAAAAAGTACTTTACGTAACAAAAAAGTTCCAGAATGAGTTTTTAAGCAATTGTTTTCGAGAAAATTAATGGATTGACCACAGGGAGTTATCGTGCTCGCGTCACGGTGAAATGATAGATGCGGGTGTTCAAGTGGATGATACGAGTATGATCGAGCACATTCATTCACTTCAACAAGAACTCATCGAGAGTCACAATCGTCAGGCAGATCATGAGAACACAATACGTGAATGCAAAATTCGTATATCGGTGAGTTATAAGTTTATGGGATGTGACGAAGTGATAACGAAGTGAACGAAATAAACCATCAATTACGGTATGATGACGCATCACTGTTGCACGGAGACGCTTTGATTTGATTGCTGCCGTCGCAAGTCATCCAAATACGTTCTCTGCATTATTTAGTCCACTGTTAGGAGAATCGTTTATGCGAATTGAACAACGAGCAGCTTTTCCTTTGGGAGATAATGGTCGCGAGTCATGACGTTATAAGAGGTGCAAATGTTCCAAACATTTTTCTTAGCTTACACAGGGTAGTTTTACAATTCGAAGTTCATAGGAAACGATAGTTTCGTTCACTTATTACACTTTGGCACTTCACCTATTGCGGATTAATGAGTAGTCAACAGTCCATAAATTTCACCAAAATCTGATTAAAAGTTTTTTAGGGTGTTAGAAAAAAATCACGAAGACAGTTTAAATAACAACCCTTATACTTGTGCGGTTCACAATGACATATATATATATATATATATATATATATATATATATATATATATATATATATATATATATATATATATTACGGGGTGCGGCAGAAGTTCGGTTAGTTTTGTACTTAGTTAATTTTGGCATTGATATGATATCTTTTGGTTCCTGTCCATTATAAAGCGGCAAAAGATTTTCATGGGAGTAAGAGTAAATATACGAAAGATTAAAGCTCTGGCTGGCGCAGTACATGGTCGGTTTTTTCAAAAGACCCTTCTATAACGCTGTGAAATTCAAAATGAAATCATGTTTCACATCGGCTTCGCTTCTCAAACTACTGCTTCGCTGGTTGCACAAAAAGCAGAACTTATGAACCTCTTTTGTTCAGAGTCCATACATTTGATTTCGATTTCCCTTCAAAGCGACGAAAAATTCCTAATCGAATGACAAAAATCGCACTTCACCGAAGCGCCAATCAATCGATCGTGGTCGGCCGCCGCATCGAATCTGGGGCCACCAAAACCTAGACCGTTATTTCGCCTGTAAACAAGCAAGCTGAATGTGCGAAACTCGATTTTATTTTTCCTGCTACACTGCAGAGAAACGCTTTTTCCAGAAAATAAGCAAAACAATCTTTGAATTCTACGCTATCGAATGATCATTGACGGTCTGAGGAAATAGCTCTTCGCGAGAAAATGAGTGTGTGAAACACATATGTTTTCCTTCGTAACATTATCAAAAAAACCTTTTATTCAAAAACTGGTTACTTACCGTGCTAGTCAGAGATTCAAGCTCTCGAATGATTACTTAGTTCCCGGTGATGTAGAGTGATGCGCAAAACTTTGCCTCAGGCGGGACTCGAACCCACATGTCACTCTATTCGGGAGTGCGTGTTCTAGCCCGTTTACTGTTGCCCGTTTTGCCATCACTCTTACAAAAGTTTTGCACATCACTCTTGATCACTGGGTATATCTAGAACATCACACCACCCGCTAAAAACGCTTGAATGAAAAGAATTCGATCTGATCATCTCATACTAGCATTCCTATGGAAAATTCTTGTCCTGCGAATGAGGTCGAATATTCATTTGTCGCCATATGAAGGGGAAGTAACTTTCTTTTGAAATTATAATTCCGATAAATTTTTGAGTTCATTTTTATAATTGTGGTTTAGAATTTGTTATAACTAATTGTTTATTTACAGTTGTGTTCATGTTATGGGTCGTAAAAATCCACGTCTCGCAGCAGTTTGAGTTGCACAAGACGGGATTTTAAAACGGCCGCGTCGTTAAAATAACTGGTTTCACCCAAGAAGTGTCTACAGAGACGTGAAACGTTTCAAGTAGACTAGAGAGATTGAGGACCATCCTTGAAAAGATTGTGGAACCGCCTCATCTACTCCAGAAAACATTCAGAAGATCCAATGGCCAAGTTTAACGAAATGCGGGAGGCGTCGATGCGCAAAATGGCTAAGAGAAGTCGGAATCGACGAGTACAGCGTACGAAACGTTCTAAAAATAAGCTGAATCTGCGTAATTACAAGGTGTTTCGTGTTCGGTTTTTGAACAAAAAGATGAAAGAAAAATGCTCTTACCGATTGGTTTGTTCAATAGCTGTGTTCGTTTGTCAGAGGTGCTTTTTAACGGGCGAAAAGATATTCGCGGTTGAACCACTCTACCGCGATCGCTAGAATCGACGTCAGCTAAGAAGAGGCATTGGAAGTGCTTAGTAGCAAAAAACCATGGGCACAGTCATTTTCTAACCTCTGTGATGGTCTGGGCCAGCATTTGCGCCCCAGAATTGCGTCGTTGGTCTTATGAACAGAAACGTCAAAATGAGCGCTGCCATCTATCAGCAGTAAGTCTTACGGGGGCTTACTGGAGCTTATAACTGTTCAAAACTTTGGCGCCGACCGATTTAAGCTTTAGCAGGACTGGGCTCTTGTGCATTCAACCCGCTCAAAGATTTCCATTTATCAATAACTATTTCCAAGCTTTAGGGGAATAAACATTTGGCCGTCGAAGTTGCCGATTTTCGACCCAGTGGATTACTACGTGTGCTCCATACTGGAGGATAAAGTGTCGCCTATTCGCTACGCTAGCGTAGATTGACACGCTTATGGGATGAAACTACGGTGGAAACGTGTGAGAGCATCGTTGGAAAATTTTGCAAGCAACTTTGTAAACGTATTTAGGCCAAAGAAGTCAATATTGATGATTTCTCAGAATCTTTTTTGTTTGTTATTTACGAAGTTGCTTGCGAAAGCTTCCAGCGATACTTGCACATGTTTCCAACCTTAATATCATCCCTATTTCATCCTCAAGTGCGTGTGAAATCCGTTTTATGCGCGTCTACGCTAGTCTACCGAGCAGCCGAGACTTTTATCCTCCAGTATGGGACCACACGGAGTAATACATTGGGTTGAGATGCAGCAAGTTTGACGGTCAAATGTCGTTCCTCCCAAAAGCGTGGAAACAGCTCTTCACAGATGGCAATCGCAGAGCGGGCCGAATGTGCAGGATCTCTGTTCTACTTGAGCGTGAATGCGTCGGCGCCAAAGTGTTGACTACTCCAAGGCTCCGCAGACCCTTGAAACTTGTTGCTGACAGCGTTGATTTTGATGGTTTCGTTGATGAAGACCAACGTCTTTTGAGTGGCGCAAATGCCTGCTTGGACAATCACAGAAGCCGGGAAATAGCAGCGGCCCATGGTTTTCACTACTGCACACTTCTGCTGATACTTGTTGAGAAGTTGACGACGATTGTGACGATTTTCGAGTGGTTTGATTTTGAATATATTCTTCCGCAAGAAGCAGTTTCGACAAAGAGCACTAGCTACCAAGCAAATCATTCAGTGAGCCTCTGAAAGCCGTTTTCTTCGTCTTTTGTCTAGGAAGTGAACACAAGCGATTTCGTAACTTCGCAGCTCCAACTTGACTTCCACAATATCTCAGACGCTCCATTCGCTGATCTCGAGCTTATCAAATCATTTTGCGCATTGAAGCTCTGGATTTTTTTGATCTTGGCAACGGTTCTTCTAAATGTTTTCAGAGTAAACGGGGTGTCTAGTGATTGTTTAGTGATTTTTTTTTTTTTGAAGTCGTTGAGAACGTTCTGTCATTTGGGCTTCGCAGGCTTTCCTCAAACTTGGGTAGTTAAACTTTATCTACATAACAATACTACTAGCATAACGAATAATACCAATAATAACGATATAAGGTGGAGCAATAACGATAATAAGAAATGCTTTAGGGTGGTGGTTTAATAGGCTTGTAAATTGTTAACGATGATACTAACACTGTGGAGAGTAATGTAAGAAGCTTCTACAAAGAGTAATAGTGAAGTAGTGTAGGAGTGGCTATATGAGAGAGGTTAGAAAACGACGTGCTAAGTACGGAAGATTGCTTTTACAACGATACACGAGGCCTCTGCCATATACGTGAGAAATGTGAATGATAACAGAAAGCAGTGAGCTACGAGTAAGTATGTACTACGGTGATTGCAGAGAAGATTCAATCAGCAGTCAGACAGCGGTAGGTAGAGTCAACGACTATAGAAAAGAACAGTAAGATAGGTTCACTACAGCGCATTCTACACAATGCACCCAATACAATGCAAGGTGGCACAAGAGAACGTGGCCGTGGTTCATGAGTGGAGGGCAGGTACAGGGATTATAACGCGATGGATTTACCTAGTTGTTAGGTAATTGATTTGCAGTCTTGAAGTCATTAGAGACGCTAATAGCGAGTCAATGTGTTCCTCCAATCTAATCAGAGTCTGAGAAACAATGGCCTAGTCAAACAAGTGGTACGTGAGAATGTGACTAATAATGATGAAGATGATCCGTAAAAGAGGGGCACTAACGATGATGAAGATGCAATGGATTATCAAGCATGGAGAACAGATTTCTACTGAGAAAGGTGAGCGGATGAGATAAGAAAGCAAGCAACAGAATTGGAACCAGGCGACTTCGATGATGCATCTAAGGCGACTAAACTATCAAACCAGGCGTGTATGCGTGCCAATCGTCCACAGATGTTCGCCTGTACTTTACTGAAAAACACAGTACGGCCACCAGCTGCAAGTCTAAAAACGAACCATCCTTCATCTGAAGATACTAACAGGTGTCATGACTCATTGCCTAACTTTTCTGGTTAGCTAGAATTACAATATTAATTATTCAATAATATGCAAGGAATTAAGCATAGGTCATATTGTGGTGTCTTAAGATTTTCTATATGACGATATTAGTCGACTTGTCGACAAGGTGGCTGGACAACCTATCAGGGATGTAGTCCTTTCAGTCTCTGAAACGATTCAGTGCTCTATAGACATTTGGCGGTTTGAAACTACGCGGTTTTAACAATGTCGCTGGTTTCATTCCCGCTATGTGTAATTAAACTACTGTAATATGTTCATTTTTACGATCTATAGCATTTGCTCAGATGAAAATAGGCAAGTATTTGAAACTGATTCTAGATTAAAATTCCATGAAGGACTCAACAAAGTTATCAGAATTAGTAGAAAAAATATTATGTGAATGCAAAAAATAACAAAATGCAGTATTGGCGGAACCTTCAGCACCCTATAGATACAATATATATATATATATATATAATATATATATATCATATATATATATCAATTGTATCACCTGTCGTCCCACTGATCGTCGAGTGACTCGAGCGGGTACCAGCAACTCTTCCATTTTTCCCTATCGCGTGCAAGAGTAGCCCAGTGGGTCCTCCTCGATCTAGGGATTCGCTGAGCATCATATCTTTCTTCTATCGCTTTCGTGAAGAAATCGGACCAGCGGGTCAGTGGTCTTCCTTTAGTGCGCTTGATGTCCCGAGAATCCAGTCGGTAACGGCTCTCGTCCATCGGTTGTCGTTGAAGCGCATCACGTGTCCGGCCCACCTTATTTTCGATATCCTGGCGTGTAGAACGGCGTCTCTGATTTTCGATCGTTGACGTAGGTCGGAACTTCGGATCCTTTCTCTCATTTGCGAGATACGGGATACTCCTAGCATTGACCTTTCGACTGCGCGTTCGATAACGCCAAGTGATCTTTCATCCTGCTTACGTAGCGACCAGGTTTCTGCTGCATACGTTAGGGCAGGGATAATTGTCGAGTCGAAAAGGTGGGCACGGAGTCGGATGTTCTTTGTCCTCTTCACTACATCTTCGATGCTCTTAAACGTTCCCCAAGCCGCTCGTTTCCTCCTGCTCAACTCTGGAGCTAGGTCGTTCATCATGTTGATTTCACGACCTAGATAGACGTAACTGGAGCATTCGGAGATTGTCGTTCCGTTGAGCGTGAATGGGGCATTCAGAAACCCATCCGTTCCTCATGAACATCGTTTTCGTTAGATTTAGTTGAAGACCAATCTTTCCACAGGCGTTATCGAAATCGGTCAACATTCGTTCCGCTTGGCTGATGTTTGGTGTTATGAGAACGATATCGTCAGCAAAGCGAAGATGGTTTAATTGTCGACCGTCAATTTTCACTCCCATTTCGTCCCATTCTAATGTTCGCATGACGTTTTGTAGGGTGGCAGTGAATAGTTTTGGCGAAATTGTATCGCCTTGTCGAACCCCTCTTCTTACTCAATGGTGATATTGTTGTAGAATGGAGATATTTTGGTCGTGAAATCTTTATAAAGCTCACGAAGGATCATTATGTACCGAGTAGGGACGCCCTGGTTATCCAGAGCCTCTATAACCGCTTCTGTTTCCACTGAATCAAAGGCTTTCTTCAGATCGATAAAAGTGAGACAGAGTGGTTGTTTGTACTCTCGCGAAACTTCGATGAGTCTTGTGATCGTGTGGATGTGGTCTATGGTACTAAATCCTTTTCGGAACCCTGCTTGTTCGCATGGCTGTCCTTCGTCCAGTGTTCTGTCAATCCTATTTAGGATGACTCGAGTAAAGAGTTTATAGACAACGGACAGCAAGCAGATTGGACGATAATTGCCTATGTCGTGAAGGTCTCCCTTTTTGAACAACAATACGGTCTTGCTGGTTTTCCACTGAATAGAGACCTTGCATTCTGACAGGTAGCGAGTGAAGAGCCGAGCCAGCGTGTTGATGAGAGACTGGCGGCAGGTTTTTCAGGTGTTCTGGTCTAATACTGTCTGGACCGGGTGCGTTTTGTTCTTCACCGACGATATAGCATGTCGGATTTCGAAGGGAGGACCGGTGGAACGACATATTCGTCCTCTTTCAATTTATATGACGGTAAGAGGACATGGCTAGCGAAGAGATCCGAGTAGTATTGGTGCATGATTTTCTCCATAGCCCTTCTCGAAGCTGTAAGTGTCCCGTCAGGGTATCGAAGTGCAATCATCTTGGTCTTATAGTTGGCGAAGCCTCGCTGGGCTTTGCGAATGCTCTTCCCAGCTTCTGCAGCTTCTGCCATAACTGCTGCTCTTCTCTCTTTGAGGTCTTCTTTTATCGCTTCTCTGCAGCGTTTCGCAAGTTCGGACGTTAGGCTTTCGGTTGCCTGTAGCTCGTGCGATTCCACGTTGACGTATCAGCTCGAAGTGTCTGTGAAGACAAGCGTCTCTTCGTGACCTTAAGACTCTCGGCTTTCATAGCGCTAACGTGAGATTCGAGTCGTCGTATCTGTCGATGTGTCGACACGTTTCCAGAGCGACTATGTTGATCATCCAGTGTATTCTGGACTCGTTGTTTGATTTAGCGCTTTCTCTCCTCTCCTCGAAAACGGAACGTTGCTCGAAGGAGGCGATGGTCTGATCCCGTGTAGAACTTAGGAACAACAGCGACATCGGTCAGGCAAAACCTTCGATTTACTAAGATGTGGTCTATTTCGTTATGGTACTCTCCATTGGGAGACTCCACGTCCATCGCTAAGAAAGAGGCTTTTGGAATTGCGAGTTACCATGGATGGTTTGAGTCGTCATGATAAACTCAGACAGCCTCTCACCCTGTTCATTCCATTCTAGTCCGTGGGTCCCTATGTGACGTTCTTCAGCACGTTCTTCTTGCTCCAATTTTTGCGTAAAATCTCCGACAGTGACTTGAAGAATGTATGATCTTCTCTGAAGAATTTTTCGAGGTCCATATAGAACGCTTCGACTTCGTCTTCGTCATAGCTTGATGTTGGTGCGTAAGCAACGAAGATTGTTAAAGCCGGCATAGAACCACAGTCGTTTCAACCGTAATCGTCCGATACGGGTTGTTAGTTGTTTAAACGAATCAATGTTCGCGGTCAAATTCGATTTGACGAGGACGCCAACGCCGCCGACACCTCTGCGATCGCATGTTCCAAGGAACAGTTCTTCTCCGGTGTCATAAACAGCGTGAAAAGGATGGCGCCTTCTTGTCTCAGCCAGGCCAATGACGTCGTACCTTATTCTTCTTGCTTGAATCAATAGATCTTCTACAGCGGATTCGTGAGCAAGGGTTCTTGCGTTGTAGGTACAGATCGTCATTTTAGTCCGTTTCGATCTTGGCAACCTAGTCCGGCCCTAAGATTTTAGCATCCTCTCCGTACTCGTCCTACCTGGCGCTGCCGTACCAGGGGCTCGTTTCGGGGTCAGGGGAATGAGGCCCATATTTGTTACTGTTTTTGGCATTCTGATACCCAACGTACAGCTTGCCAGGCTTTAAACGTGGGAGCTGGGTACTCGCGAGTAGCTTGCCAGTCTCTCTCGGAGGACCGGGAGGAGCTTATTTGTTGGAGGCGACTCCTAACCGCCTCCCATGTACTTCTCAGCCACTTGATTGCAGGCTTTTGGCCGACTTGATTCGTAGAGATAGAGTTTTTGTCAAGTCGGCGATGCAGAAGCAGGCAGCTCATCTCCTGAATCCACCTGCGTCTCTGGGAAGCACACGGTCGCTTTTGGTTTGCGTTTATTCCCCTATCCACCCACCTGGGGACGCGCCACGTGCCCCTCGCGTCTAGCCGGGCGGGATCCCTCAAAGAGGGAGGTCTGTGGATATATATATATATATATATATATATCTGTATATATATATATATATATACGTGCATACATATACACATCTACACATATGTATATATATATATATATATATATATATATATATATATAATGTATATCATAAGCATGTAAAATGATGTAAGCGTACAATATCTCATCTTCCTTCCTTACAAAAAAAATCATGTTTTCAGTGAATAAGTTTTGTGGAATGATACGTTATAAGAGGAAAAAAGTAAAACATGTGCATTACTGAGGTATAGGTTAAGGAAATCTGAGATATTTGTGAAGATCGCTCACTGCTCTTATAATTTTATAGTTTCTATTATCTCAAGCTTTTTAAAAAAATTTCTTTCCTGCAATCATTTCTTCACTGTATTCCTGTTCTATAGAAGCTAATTTCATATCAGATGTGATTAAGTAGCAACCTTGATAACTGCAGCTTAGTTCTTCAAAGTTCTTTCAGCGCTATAATTTTCATGTCCAGTATTGTTAATGATTTACAGGATTTCGAACCATATGCGGTAGGTAAGCTCATATCTCAGCTTTTTCGGATGTGTGTATGGTATGGAAAACTGTCCACTTCGGACCGGAGTTGAACTCCAGGTCTTGCCCTATTCAAAAATGCGTGCTCAACTGCACTACCACGGCTCCCGTTCCTACATCATTTTTCTGTGATACAAAGTACCAGTTTTTTAACAGCAGCTAATCAGAGGTTTTGTCGTGGTTAGCACATATCGACATCGAACTTACGCTGGTTGTTATTAGATATATTCATCCATAAGAATTTTTTAATTCAACCACTAGTAACGAAAAAAATCGAGCAACATTTTTTTACATCACAAATCATACGAAAAAGTTTTTTTTGCAAACGCATGACTTTTCGAGTGTTAGTTGTGTAATGATGCAAGGGTTCAAAGCATTGTCATGATTTGCCAAGTTTAGGTTTCTTGTCTGCAATAACTAATGAGTATCAAGTGAAAACATCATGTAAAAATGTATAATATCACCATTTAAGTGTCTTTAGGAGCTTGAAGCAGCGAATAAGCGGTTGCGTGAACATGAGCCATTTGAAGGTGTTGCTGGTTTACAAGAAGAGTTGATCTCAGTAAAAATGCGAGAAGCTGAAAGTAATCTGGCTGTGAAGGAGATGCGGCAACGGCTGTCTGAACTCGAACAACACTGGGCGGCACGTTATTAATTTCTTTCTTTCTTATTTTTTGGAAAATTGAGTTTGAAATGGGAAAGAATAGATAAGGTCGTTCCATAAGCTCGCTACTAGAGTAATGTTTATGGAATTTACTCACGAAACTATTTGAAATTGCATAGTTCTGGTATTGTTCCATTTTCTCGCGAACGTTTTGGTATACTTGAATTAGTGCGGGGCACGCTTCACTGACTGCGTAATAGTTTTGTAGTGAAAAACGAATTTTCACCCTTGTCCGTTGCGAGACACAAATTGGCAGCGGATCACAACAGCAAAACCAGCTTGTGGGATCGAAAGATCTCTTATCGTCCGCAAAGGTATGTCTGTCGACCAAAAACTAACGGCAAACACTTTATTCTCTCCAATATTTTGCATCATATCTACAAATTCGCCTTCCTCTGACCTGCAAGCATTTACTGAGGAAAAAAAATAGGCAATCAAACGATTTCAAAATGCTTCTAGTTGTTTTGTATTTTTGATGGAAAGGTAATGGCGTTAGAAAACCTTGACAATACCAAACCAAGAGCTGTTGTTCCTTCTGTGTTTATTTGTGTTTGAAATATTATTTATCTGGTTTTTTAAAGAGGAGTACACACTCTCCAAATCACAAGTTATCCATTTGGTTCCGTAATTCATTGACTTCTCTAAACCTAAATAACGGTGATGTCTTTAGCTCTTCTAGCCTGATGTTTCCGTATACTAATATTCTTCTAGTAAATTATACTTATTTCTCAGAGGTATGTGCACATGAGAGCATTCGATCCATCGTCGGCTTCTATTGAGAGTGAAACTGCCTCGAATGACTCAATCAATACACCATCTCTCAATTCTGCGCGGTATGTTGTTTCACATTGTCGCGTTTCAATGTTTACTATAATTCTGCGTTAACAGATGATCGAGCTATGATGACATGATTTTTTCGATTTACTTACACTTCATAACTTTCTTTTCATATACAGCGTATTGGTTTTCTGAAAAGCATTCATACACCTGTTTGGTTCTTGTCTTCATAAATACTCGTAGTTTTTCAGTGCAAAATTAGCTAAAATCACTGCTTCAATTATTGGTGGAGTACCAGATGGAGATGACGGCTGCATAACTGTGAGAGAGTTAGAAGATCAACTGATGGGTGTTCGTATTAAAGAAGCTGACAATTTGGCTGAACTGAAAGAAATGAGGCAAAAGGTAGGCTTACCACTATGCTTAAGATTTCTTGCCGTGTTTCACTGTAATGATGCCATTTATGTTTCCGTTGTAATGACAGGTAATGGAGCTAGAAACACAAAACCATGTGTGTACTAATCAGCTTAGGCGGCAGGATGATGAGATGAAACGAGTTCGGGAGGAAATTGAAGCTGTACAAAAGGTTATATAATTTTCAGCGAAACTCACATTCTTTCTTCCTTTCCAAGCTTTTTAAATCATGCTCTTTCTAGATCGTTAGTAATTTTATTGTATGCTTTTCACATGAATCTCAGCGTTTGTGTTGTAGATGAGGCGTGAGTTGGAAATGTCGTTAAGACAAGAGCGACAGAGGTGTGTACAGAGGGAATCCGAACTTAACGAGCAATGCATTATGGAACGACTGAAATACTCAGAAGCTATGCAATCTGTTCAAGAACTTCGACAAACAATTACACAACTGGAACTGAAAGTAGGCCATATACCTCATGAGATTGCCCAGTATTTGTATTATTACCGTTTGAAGTTTATAAGTAGTTTGTATGGAGTGATAATGCAAATGTGAGAGAAGCAAAGGGTCTGCAACAGATTCACGATATCTTATAGCAAAACTTGATCTTTAACTTCCGCTCCATGAACAGGGAATTCGTTTGGTACTCATTCAATAGAACCAATACGACGATGTTGTCAATCAATCCCAAGGTTTTGTAAATTCACAATCATTTATATCGCTATTTTTTTTCAAGTTACCTCAACATCTATGATAATAGTTCTAAACTTAACAATAATGACGAGATTATAGAACACTTGGTTTTTTGCCTGTATAGCATATTTGACCAGAATACAGTGTTACACTAAATTGGTTTTCTTAAAAAATGCAGTAATGTAGAGTAACGACAAGTATTGAGTTACTCCACACATAGCAAACAGGGTACATTCTACGTAGATATAAGCTGTATCCAAGTGACGGCTATAAGCTATATGTTGGTCGTTTTCATTTCGACGGTTTATTTTCCAGACAGAGCCTTTTTTCACCTTCTGCGCTTGACCAACATATCCAACACGGATGTTAGGGCTGGCATCGGCCGAGAAAAACTGATAACTTGGGAATATGTAGAAGGCTTTTTCTCTTAAAATTTCAGTGATCGGTAATTTATTGAGCATTTAACTGTCATTGCAGCTATAACTGCTGTTATAAATCACATCTGTTTGTGAATGTATGAGTATTGAAAAGTGCCGAAATTGTCACTTCATAAGTTGCAGACACATCTGGTGTGCTGACAACAATGTATATGTATGATGTATTGTTATATTACTTAGAAAGTAGTACCCATGAATGTATCCCATTCATAATCATGAAGCGATGGAGCAAAGTCTCTTTTAGAGTTTTGTCATACTGAGAACTCTCTAGTCCTGTTAATGAACAATCAACGCCTACTGTCAAAAAATCACTAAGTCCTTGAATGTTCATGATTGTGAGCTCTTGGAAGTGCAAGGGTGCTGAAATTATGTGGATGTTGTACTAATTATTAGCGATGTAAGAATGACTGGAAACATTTCAGAGAGCTATAACAGCTTGGAAATTTTGAGCAATCATCAATTGAAGTTTTTCCATTTCTATACTTAAGGAAATTCGTAAGGAAACGAAAAAAGTATGAGATATTGTCAGATTACATGTTACTGAGCCATTTTCGTCAATATCACGCCTTACTAGATTTATATCTTTTCAGTCAAGAGCGCGAAAAGCGACTCTCTGGGTAGTGCGCTACGTAGCCGTTTTTCAAAAGGATCCTTTTATAACGCTGTAAAGTTCAAGAGAAAATTGTGTTTCACACCGTCCACGCGTTTTCACTGTTACTTTGCTGGAAGCACGAAATGCATTCAAACGAGTAGAGAAAAATCTTGTAGCATCACAGTCATGCATAATAACTGGACTTTTTTTCGAAGCGGAGAAACAATTTCTGATTGAATAACAGGAATCGCACTCCACATGTGACCTACCGGAGGGGCCATCGGTCGATCGATAGCGGGGCCGCATCGAATCTACGGCCACCACACACCCGTAGATTACCGATAGACAAGCGCACCGATTATGTGAAACTCGATCTTATTTTTCCTGCTATACTGCAATGAAACGGTCTTTTCAGAAAAATAAGCACAACGATGGAATGGTCTAACCTTACGCAATCGGGTGATTAATGATAGTCGAAAAGAAGAGCTCTGCTCTGCGAGAAATATGCGTGTGTGAGACACAAATTCTTTCCTTTTGTTGAAGTATAAAGAGCCTTTTCTAAAAAACTATGTGTAGCGCACTAGCTAGGAATTTAAGCTTTTAAATTATCACCAACATACTTATGATAAGTTCTTGGCCCAGTGAGAGAGATCGTTTCTCCATCCTGTGCCGTTTAAAAGAAATGTACTCAAGAAATTTTCAAAATATTTTTGCAGAAAGCTGAAGGATGGACGCAAAATCAGCTTCGAGGTTCTTCCGTGTGCGAAGTTGATGACGACTGTGTGAGTATTGCATGGAATACAAGTCCTTTTCAATCTCTTTATTATATCGAGGTTATCTAATGTACAATTCATAGAGGAGAATATTATGACACTTTTCATTGTTAGTAAACTTTTTAAACGGTATTGCAGTTTTTCTCAATCTAGTTGTAACGATCTCGAGTGTCACTAATGAAGTAATCATTGATACATCTTCCAAAAATTAGAAAATCAACCCAAGTAAATCCCCTTTTGACTTTTTGTTTGCGCAGGTGAGCGCAGTGATTAGTGATGCGGGATCGGGATAATTCAATTCCTCCCCCAAAGCTTCTGCAGTTTATCCAATCAACGCCTTAGGGAGCGCCTTAGCACGACTTGCTCCAGGATTCCAAGGAGAATCGTCCCAACCAGCATTCTATGAAGAAGACGAATCTTCAAGTAGCAGTCGAAACACCACATAAAATATCCAAAGACCTTTGGGACGATTATTGCGAGGAAACGAAATGATGCATGGCTTTTTAGGATCCGCACAGTAAACTGTGATAACGAGTCGTGCCGAAAATTAAATAAATAATACCTTTCCACTTTTTCCGTACACTTATATCTGCTTACCTTCATAGTTCCTATTTAGACTTCACATTTGTCAATGGGATCCAACGGTGACGTCTTTTCCTTAGGATCTGAAGATTTGAATGCGTTAGTGGCTGACATGACAGTAAAGGTACCTATACTTGATGAAGAAGGATCGAACACCGAAACTGAAGATCACAGGCCAAAGGTTCTTCTCATTCTTATACTGTTGTGGTCATTCATATCTAATAAGAATAAATTGTTCAAGTTAAAGTGACCTAAACAATTAGGAGAAGGGCAGTCTTGTAAGTAGATATTGTAACCGACTATGGATTTGGTTATAACTATAGCCATGCGAAAGCATATATAAACCTAGAACATTTTTACCTATTCTTTTTTTTAGATCAAACCAGTATATATGTTAAAGAACAGGTGAGATTTAATGATATAGTACTGTATTGAAGTTTTTATTACTTTGTCAACATTGCGGTAAAATACTGTTTACTACAACGTGATCGGAGCGTAAGCACTCTTCAGCAGTTATTGATAAGGGAAATGAGGTGAAGTTTTTTCAAGAAGAACAACTATTTCATAAATTAGGCTTTTTAATTGAATCTTTCAAAAATTTTATTAAACGCAGCGAAGACCTCGTTTAAAGGATTTTTTTCGTAACGGTAGTATGAAATGAGAGTCTTGTTTTCAGCGCCTGAACAAAGAAATCTTGAGTAACTGCACTTGTTAAACTTACTGCGGACTTCCATCAGAATATCTTCTTCTTTTCCTTTTTAGGGCTTAATTGAAGTTCATTTCATTTTATGTTAAATATCTTGACGTTTATTTCAGGAAGCACAGGATGGAAACGCGACTGGGGATTCTGGTGTGCACAATTCATAGCGAAATTCTGATATTTCACTGCATTTGATATTCTATCTTTACAAATCTGCCGGTAAATATTATTTCTAGAAATTATCCATAGCTTTTGATCTGTTTCTATATAGTTATATTTTCTGTGTACAGAATTTTGCCTATGTGATACAGATACGGTACATCTCTTTGGTATTCGTCTCGACCTGTTGTGATTCTTCCATCTCTGATCTTCTTTTTCTTAGCATTTTTGTTATTGTAAAAACATAGGATTATGCTTGATGAATACAATTTTTGTGCGGAAATGCTTACTAATATTAGAAATTTGAAAGGTCTTTACGCTTTGTCGACCTCTTTCTTGTACGGATGTGTCTATACATGGCATTACGTTAGGACTGGTAGTCATAAACTGTGAAAACAATGTTGATTGGGTTCGATCCTCTAGCAATTATGTGATGATGTTTTCTTTAGCTAAAGTCTACCTAGTAACGGTCGCTTCATCTGCATGGAGCTTTTGTTCTATTCTATTTCATCATCATTCAGAATCAAAGTACATGAGCTCTCTCAAGTAACATTCTCTGATAATCATTGTTAAACTTATGCCTTCAATATCCTGCAGTTCTATCCTATCAAATTGATTATTATCTCTCTATAAGTGTTTGATTCTATTTAATTTAATATGAAAGTGAAAGAGAAAAATTTTCATAATGATTCAAAGCCAAAAATTTTAGTTGGAATTCGATCGCGGCTTTCCGTTTCCTCCTGTTGATGAGGCATAATTGTGATGAATATCATACTTGTGATAAAATCCCGTGTTCCTATTTGTGCCTGTTAATGTCAAATTCATGTTGCTTGCTCATTCACAATAAACTTGTGAAAACATTTGAATATTCGTAATGCCCACTACAAAGATCGGATCAATTGAATGTCTGGATAGGTATTACATTATAAAAAATTTTTCTTATCTCCCTTAAAAGTTCGTATTTAAATTACTTCGAGATTTATGGATCTTCTTCATGAATGTTAATGAGTCTCTTAGGATTACAAGTCGTTGAATAGTATTATCTTGTTTAAGAAGATGTGAGTGAATATAAAAATAAGAAACGAGCATCATTAATGAACACTGAATGCGCGTTAAAGATCGTATTCATTGATCTTGTTATGAGAAAAAAATGTGTCAAAATTATCAAAGTGTTTTGTTCTGTACATCTAGTTTATGCTGTTGTTGCTTTATTTTGGTTTAGATTTATGAATAAAGCCCTAAAAGCCCTCGACGTTGACCAATCTCTAAAGGGAAGCGCCATGCATTCGTCTTCAATTTTTAACTTCGTTTGAGGTGGTTGAATGCATATCTGGCCTTTACAATGACTCGCGGTGGCCTCCCGCTGCACCGAGTCAGTGTTGCTTATCCTCCCAGACAAATCTGAGACTATTTTGGTGCCAATCTACCCACCTCGGAGGGATGGATGTCTTGGTGAGCCATGAGCGCGAGATCGAGCCACTGACTTCATGTGCAACGCAGAACACCTCTAACCATTGTGCCACATGCGCTCCTAGATTTACAAATATTTATGGAGAAACTCGATAGACCGACTTTCTTAAAGCCTCGGCATGTTTAAAATATGAAGCTGTAAAATGAGAAGAGAACCTTAAGAACTAGTCTTTATTTAAAATTTCGCGATTTTGGTATCTTTTTCCCGATCGACTGTTCTTCTTTTCGGTCGATGGCTCTTCTTGGTTGCTCGTGGCTGACGTCTCGGCAAATACGCCCTTTTTCAGAGCCTGAGCGTATTATTCATTGTAACGTTTCTTATAATGTAGTGTGGAGAAACGAAAATCTGGGGTGTTGATAAGGATAATTAATTCAGGGAAAACCACTCACCGTGCAATCTAGTCTAGGGACTACCTATTTTGTTAGCGGAAGGCGACGTATAAATCCGCCCCCATGTCACTAGGTCAAATTAAGAATAGGCGTCAGCTGATAACCAGGCTAGAACATCAATCAGAAAAATCAAAGTCAATCAGAAAACCAAAAAATCAAAACGTTCGGGGAATACCACTCACCGTGATCTTCTAGCCTAGGAATCAGCTGGCACCTGTTGTTAATTTGGCCTATTGACATGGTGGGCGGATTCATACGTCACTGCGCTAACAAAATAGGTAGCCCCTAGAGTAGATTGCGCGGTGAGTGATTTTCCCTGAATCAATTATCGCTTATTAATTCCCTAGATTTTCATTTTTCCACAGTGCATAATAATATAAGTAACGTTATAATGAATAATACGCTCAGGCTCTGAATAAAGGCGTATTTGCCGAAACGTCAGTCACAAGCAACCAGGAAGAGCCCTCGACCAAAAAGAAGAACAATCGATCGGGAAAACAATACCAACTTGGTGAAGCTTCAAACAAACATCAGTTATTGAGCTTTTTTTCTCATTTTACAGTATTTATGGAAATTCAACCTTGCAGGAGGAGGGCAACGGTTCAAGCAATGGTAGACCTTTCAGCACATGTAACTTGCATCATGTGTCCTTGCACTTGTTCGTGGAGTGGAAGTGTTCGATATTCCAAATTTATCTTGAAAAATATTCTGAACATCGGAGACACAAAGAGCGTCATAATCTCCGTTTTGGATCTTTTAATGAAGGAGTCTGGTCGTCTTGTCTTTGTAGTCCTCTTGTTATTGAGTTTGGCGTTTCGTAGCAGGGAGTCACTAGCTAATCGTTGTTGTCCACTAGTTATTATAAGAAACATCGCTTGTACAAGAAAAAAAGCGTTTTTAATATTTTGCGAATATTCTAGAACATAGGGCATCTCGAGTACTGGATTGATGTCGCAAGTCGGAGCTCTGGAATTCATATTTTATTTGCATTAAGCAGAACATTCTCTAAAGCATCACAATTCAATAATGTTTACGCAAATCTTAGTAAGATTCGGATTACATAAAAAGCTCCATATGTTGTTATATACACGGACATTAGGTATTACCTTTTCTGGAAGATTCATTTAAACAAAAATGTTGTTTTATCAAAATTATTCCATCGTATCTTTAATATTATATATTTTAAAAAAAGGAAGGTATTTGAAAGTAGGAACGCGAAAAATCTCAATATATTCACGTTTGACGTATGCATGACTTTAATCGCAACGAAAACCAAACTTTTGTTGATGGCCTGGGCCCTAATTTCACAGAAAATGTAGGACATCTTTTAGTCTTAAACGGTGTTTTGTTTCAAACAACTACACAAACAAGCTCAGCGTTGACGTTCAGTAGTAGTTGCTACATTCGTGCCTAGATCATAATGGAAAAAATCTCAATTGATGTCCCTTTTTTGGTGATAAATCTCTAAAATTTTTTGTAATTTCTCCCATTTGAAACACTCTAACAAGACTTGAGGATTCTAATACCACAGTTCAAGTCTCTTCAAGTGGAAAACATCATTACGCTTAACATCAGAAATGTTTTTTGTGTAATAAGTAGGAGTGTCAACACTTTCTGGCTGAGAATTCTCTTAGATAATGCAGAAAACCATATTACGCAGCTGTGGTCTTAAGAAAACACTCAAAACGAAAGTGCATGAGTTTTTGTTTTTGCTATGCTTCATTTGTATCTGATGTTCCTTTGATCTACGCAATTAAAAGCATTGACTTTTACTCTTCGTCATATCGCATCGATGGCAATTGTTTCGATGTATAAGTTTTATTCAATCAAAACACTGACTTCTTCGTAGTATTGGAATTTTTTACCTTGTCTTAATAACGACGTAGCCAGCATTCTGCACCACTCTAAATGATTGTCCGGTGAGATGACTTTGTTTGGCTACTTATTGAGTGTTGTTCGACGCTAAGGCCGCCAAGCAATTTCCAGTGTTTGTAGCCTTCGTCACTCATTCTTCTTCTTCATCCCATTTCATAGAAAAGATTTCAAAAGGATATCCATCAGCATTTTAGGCAACTTATAAGAAATGAGATCTGTCTTGTAATGCATGCGCTTGAAGGAATTCGAGAAGGAAATGAAGTTCCTGCCTCTAAATGTCTCGAGGTGCAGCTGTGGTAACGAAATGTTAATAGAATCTCAATTTTTTCTCTTCGATGGAATTCCTGGTCATGCTTTCTTTTTTCTGCTAAAGAACTTGCATATCTAGAACCTCTATTAAGCCTTTCTATGATGGTTTCTGATTTCTATGTTATGATTTTTTCTCTTGTTCTACCTCCCGATTAGCTTCACTATAAAGGATTTATCCCATCTAAAGTTTCTAGTGCATTTCCTACATGTGATTACGGCCAACATTCAGAACTAAATGACTAGAAAGCACTTTGGTTCGTTCTTGTTCCTACCTTTTAATATCCGCAAGAATTTAGCACCTGGTATAGACTACACTTCATATGCTTTTGCTCAGTTAAAATATTTCAGTCGAGTTTTCAAATGGTAAATACGGTCCAAGTGTTCCCTTCAAGTGAGTTCCAAATCTGCTAAAAGAACTATCGGCGTATATGCTTTACTGCGAAAAGGATTCGCAAATCACTTGTTCACAGTTGTTGAATAATGAAATTACAATTGAAAGGACTTTTAAGAAACAGCGTGGTGCTCTCTGTGTTATTTCAGTTTTTCAAACCAGTTGGACAGTTGTGGAGCAAGATAGGGACGATTAAATACTGCATTGGTTTTAATATAGGCACCGTTTGACGGATAAAGTTTTCGGATCACAGGCGCTCTGACTATTCTCAACCTCTAACGGGCGGCTATAGAAATAGACGCGCCCAGAGCGAATTGCGCGATTTTCGTCGCTTGATTGAAATGTTTTTTATTTGGCAAAAAATTTTGGAATTCTTGCATTACTTTGATAGATCAACATTTCCTCTACCCCCTCATTTGCTTTTGGTTTGATTATACGTGACTTCTGTAAAGGACTTGATTATACGTGACTTCGTTACGTAATGAATTTTGCATCCAATCAACTGTATTGCAATGTACAAAGGAGATCACAAGGAAATTTCCTGGTTTTGCTCTTCGTCATCATATTAAATAAACAAATTTATCAAAAATTCCTACACATGCTGTACTCGATACCTGCTCATTGAAAACTCTTGCTATAATTAAGTTTGTATCAATCATTGGTTTATTTTCAATTATTCAGAGTCGACAAGAAAAGGTTATGTACTTATGGACAGTGGAAAAATTCTGGGCCGTAAGGGGCAACCGTGTTTGAGTAAAAGGCTTAGAACATCGGCATTATTGCAATCGTTTTGTCAGAAATATGTGTCTCCAGAGAACTACTCTCGACAGACTTCCTCTGTTCGCACCCATATTCAAAAGGTATTTTTTTACTCCTTTTTGAGTTTTAGCAATTATTCGACAGTTTCGACAGTTTAATTATCGAGAATTCGAAAAGTGCGTTTTACTTTTTGGACGGTTCTTTTACATTCTACTGTAAAGGTGAAGTAAGAATTTCGGTACTTTTATGTTAGACGGCGACCAGTTGAGCCGTTCTCATTCGCTGGACAAGATCTTTTTACAGAAGTGATAGTGTTCATTCGATAGCTTAAATCACTGGCTACAACTCCACGTGGTCGATTTTTTATAACGCCTTTTTATAAAGCTGTAACAAATTTTGTTTCTTAATCGCTTTTCGTCTTCATTTTTGCCACGCGTATAAATCGCTGAAAGCACGAAAAGCTTATCAATGTGTAGAAAATTTTTTGCTGCATCAGAGTGTACATTTTAACTAAAGTTTCTCAAGAAATTCCCAATTGAATAACAATGTTTCAAAAGCGATCGGTCGCCCCAACCTCCTTCCTGCTCTGTGAGTTGGCCGATAAGCAAAGTTGCCGAAAACGTTCATAGGCGAGTAAAATGTGAAGGGAGACCACATCGACGACATTTCAATATGGCCTGATCCACCGCGTAACTCAAGCGGCAACTATTGCTATTTTATTGAGGATTTTTCCACCGCATCGACAGAAACTCCAGATAGAAACGTAGATTCTGATAATACGGAAAGTTCCCTACACGCTGATTTGGTTTTCTGCTTCCAGCGATTTATAATCACGGTAAAAATGGAAGCAAAAAGAAAGTGAGAAACAAAATTTTATTCTATATGCTACGGCATCATAAAAAGGTGTTTCGAAAAACCGGTGAGGTGAAGTTGTAGCTGAAGACTTATGCTTTTGAGCGATTACTAACACTCCTATGAAAAATTTTTGTCCAGCGAATGAGATCGACAATATATGTCGCCCGTCTAACATGTAAGTACCAAATTTCCTTTCACACTCAGGCATCTTTCGCTTGAGAGAAGTTTTCATTCAGACTTTCGATAACCATTCGATAGCACAATTCTTAGCAATCACAATGATAGGCTTGGTTTTTGAGAAGGGCGTTTCGATCCGTTATTACAGCTAAAAGATTATTGAGTTTCACACTCGGCGCCCTGTCGATCGTGCAGAGCAATTTACATGTGGAGTCCTGTGCGCACCAAGTGAAAACCCAATACTCTTCTAGCTGTAACGACGCATAAAGAAATCTTCCTCAAAAAACTAAGCATATTCTTAAATTTGTTAAGATTGGCCCTATCGAATGATTATGAAAGCCTGAGAGAAAAGCCTTGTCTAACGAAAAATACTCAAAAATGCAACACAGCTTTTTTTGTTGCTACAGCTCGTAAAAAGAAGTATTTATCAAGAGGCAAGCACATTATTGAAATCCTTGAGATTTGCACTATCGACTGGTTATTGAACAGCGCTTTTAGTATCAATGTTGTGATATACGTGCACATACCAGTGGAAGGCATACGCGCCACATGTAAAATGCAATCTTAAGTTCAGTGCTGCAGCGCACTAAAGAGATTTCTTGGAAAACCAAAAACACTATTGAATTTACCGAGCTTTGTGTTGTCGCATAATTACTAAATTTTTGAGAAAAGCTTTGTTCATCAAAAGATGCTTGAGTGTTCAATAATATTTTTTATTGTTACAGTGTAATATAGAGGCCTTCTGAAAAATAAAAGCATCTTCCAAATTTTTGAGATTTGAGCTATCGAATGACTACTAAAATGTCCAGAAAGAGCGAAAAATAGGCTTTTTTCAAAATATGGTTGCTGGTAGGAGATGTACCATACGAAATGGTGAGCGCGCGCTCTTCTTACACCTACTCGTGCTACACATTAGAGTCACCTCCACATAGACCTTTATTAGAAAGTATGGTTGTAAAAGATGTTTTTCAAGTTACGTCCTCACAAGACAGGCGATACAAATGCACAATAGGGGTTGGAAGTATAGCAAACCTCCCAACGGAGTTCTGCTATCTTTTCGGGAATTACATGATAATTTAGGTAACGCAGATGGTCCACGACCTTAAAGAGCAAGTGGTATCGCAGAGGTTCGAGGACCTTAGACAGAAAATGGTCAAAGTGGCGTGGGCGGCACCCAGCTGCCACCAACCTCAACAGGCAGTTTGAACGACGGGTATCATTCGAACGGTCGTCTGACCTCACTCGGACCACCTCACCTCATTTCATTGCCAACTCATTATTGCTCTCTCCACATAGTCTCGTTATAATGTAACTAATTGCTATGATAAGGTTGAGTTCATACAACTGTCAGATGAACTCAATAGCATTGTGAGCGGAACATATCACTAACGTGACGGAGCAGACTCACTTAGGCTATGCTCGGCCCACCACCGCGGTTAAGGAATTTTGCCCATTAATCAGTAGCGACCCAACTGCTAGCACTATATACTCACCCACTGGATCCCGCCGCCGGTGTTCTACTTGGGGGCGAACATAGCAATCCCAAACGGGCTCCGCCGCCTAGTCATGCTCCGCTAATAACAACATTCGTTGTATCGTCACACGGCGATACATCTCATCAATTACAATCACTTATCCATATCATCGTCACAAGACGAAACACCTTATTTAACAGACATATGTTCACATAACGATATGTCGCAATCGTATATATATTGTTCTTATGATATTATTACAGTAATGTATGTATATTATAGGTTGTTTGGTGGTACCACTTCATTGTTCGGTTTCACAACATTGTTTTGTATAACCCATATGAAGGATTTGAACTTTGTACTCTTGTCGGTTACAAGAGACAAGTTAACAGAAGACACGGTCACACAGACCAAAGTTCAGCCCGTAGCAACTTGGAAGTGCAACCAGCCACTTCAAAGGGCAAAAGTCGCAGCAACCCGGAAGATCGACGCGAGCAGCACAAAGGTCAGTGCGCCGCTAAGGACAATCTAACCATATTCAGATATCGATCGGGTCACTGCCTGAGACAAATCCAGGGATCACACAGCAAAAACCACTGAACCTCTATCACAGAAAGTTCGTTTATTTTTTGTATAAGAACGTGGAGGTTGATTACAGTTGAAAAATGAAGGATTTTAAGAAAAGAAGCAATCACTTTTTATTTCAAAAATCTGTAAAAGGCTCATTCGTGATATTCCGTTTCTTATGTAACGCAAGATACCTCTGACATATAAACTTCACCTATAATTACCAATAAACCACCTATGACGTCCAAGCGGCGGGGTAATATTCTAGGCGTGAAATGTAATTTCCTCCTACAGCGTTCTGTAATAACCTTCCAAAAAACCAGCTCAATCACCAAGGTCCTCGAGATTTGAGCTATTTAATGAGTAATAAAATTTTAGTGACGAGCCTTATCGAAGCTCTAGCAGAGCCAATGAAGTAAATTGAGTGTGAAACATAATTTCATTTTCGCTGCTGCAACGTATTAAAAAGGCTTTTTCTAAAATCGAACAAATCGCTAAAATCGCAGAGATTTGAACTTCTGCATATTTGCCCAATATCTTGGAGAAAACTTTTATGCGGCGAAAAAGGCCTTCAAACAATCGTGTACCTCAGCTGGCACACATCGTCCTTTGAGGGTAAATGTTCAGTATCAATTGATTCTTAAGAATTTTGCACTTGACATTAGTTTGTTGTAGATAACATAATGCTATTTGTCATCGGCTTAATTTTTAGATATTGTTATGATTTGTTTATCATTTATTACATGATTCGATATCACGTGTATCACATTATGCGAAGCTCAGCACATCGTGTATTTGATCCGTTTGATCATGTAAATCATCCACGGAATTCATCGCTCTTTTGCGTGTGGCTCTAACTTGCTTCTTGAGGATTTTCGTCTTCATCATGAATGTCCTTGAATGCTAGTCAAGTCAATCTACCTGAAAATTTCAGGTCTCCTCACTGGCGTTACCACGCAAGGAATAAGGAGTATTAGCACGTCTGATACCAAGTTCCCGACCCTAGATTGATATGAAAGGTGGTGGTCGTGAGGTCGAACCAGGGTCTGAGTGGGTTCGTCCTTCCTAAACGACATTATCACCATTGCGCTGACAACTCCTTAACGCAGTAAACAATCAAAATTATTAGGCCCTCTCATATGTTTGGAGACTGGAGCGATTCGCGGTCATTCTCGCAAAAGGCTGTGCTCATCATCTTTTGCTGCCGGACTGGGCCAACTGACTGGGATTTGCAGCCAACCAGAGAGACGATCAACTTTAAGCTCTTTTATGAGCACCTGGACGGGCCCTGTTACGCCGACGTCGTCGCAATCTCATCTTGGTTTAAGAGGGCGGAAGGCTGCATCTTGCCAAATTGGCAAAGAGGACTGAGATTGGCTCGGAGTTGCTGGATCATCCGCAGTACAGTTCTGACTATCATCTTTTCCGGTCGCTGGAGCACTTCCCAAACAAGAAGAAGTTTTGAGACTTCAATCATTCGCAGCGATGATTGACAACTTTCTTCGAGTCCAAAGAACGGGTTCTATGAGCGCGGTTTGATTTGTTGCCAAAGAGGTGGCAGAACGTGTTTAGGCTGATGGTGCATACTTTGAGTAGTGTTGTCAAGCAATTTTAATAACTTCTGGTTGATAAATTTGGTGTCTATTGCTCTAGTGCCAAAGCTTTTGAGAAGACCTAATACTTGTAAAGATATTCTCTGTCTTCGGTAAGCAAAAAAAATTCTTAGGACTCACATTATTCTTAATGTAAATGAGCTGTTCACAGGTTTAGTTAAATATATTTTTATTTATTATCCGTTTGAAATTGTGGTAAATAATTTTTTCAATAGGCCTAGTTTTCCGTCCTATGCAACCATCCAGCAGCTATTTTTCCCTTCTTTTACTAATCTTCCTTACTTATTTATTTGATGATATGTCAAAGCACAAATCGCTAACACGATATCATCGGATTTCATTGAGCCTATGTTCATTCCATCAGCTGGGAATGAAATCTTCCACAGACGTAGCCATTTTTATTCATGATATTATCACTTTTTAACTATTGCATGCTCATAGTATGAACTCAGCAAAGAATAAGCCAAAAAGCAGGGATTCTCATGGGTCCTGAGCATTGAAAAGTGTTTAGAGAGTGGTGCAAGAGTCATTACATACAAATAACTTGTGTTAACACCTAACGTGTGAATTGAAGAAAGGGGTAAGGAGGAGTTTGGTTAGAGCGCGATATCTATGTGCGCCTGTTCGTGTTTCAGTGGTGCAATTTCTTTGAAACCTATAAAATCTTGGACTCCTTGGGTTTTCTACATTCATTCGATCATTGAGTTCCCCGGAAGAAAGAAAGGAAAAAAATTCTACTTTGAAAAAAGAGGAGTTGACTAGCGCATCCAAAGGACTTCTGGATGGTGTACAAACACTATGGCATCCGTATAGTAGTCAGACGTTGATAGCCTCTATCCTGTCACTTTTTCAAACACGCCTACTTTTTGTAGTGCGCCCATAAGACGGCGTCTATTTTTGTGTACTTACGAGTGCGAAAGAGAATTTTCAGCGATGCCCTCAGAACAATATCCTTGTTGAACAAGCTATCGATTGATTATAAATGGAAGAAACTTTTTGTGCAGAAAAATAAGCTATTGGAGTGAAACGGCTTTGTACAGGTCATGTATCGCGGAACCGTTAATACGAATTACCTTTCTCATTACTATGAAATACCTTTCTCATATTTCAACATATCCATATCATCTGAGGTTTTTGATTTCTCATTCATCCATTTAGACGATTTTGGATCAGATTTAGAACAGTTTCCGTTTGTGAATACTATGTACTTTCCAACACAATAGCCACAAAATGACTTTTCCCAATTTTTCATTTCTCTTTTTTTAGGCAGTTTACTATTTGTCTCCACAGTGTTTTTCTTCATTGTGCGGGACGCAGTATTCATAGCATTCAATCGTTATAACACCAGATTCTTAGTCTGGCTGTCGTGAGTTGAGTTTTCATTCTTCTAGCATCAGTATTTCACTTTCCAGAATTCGCTGCAAGTATGCGAATCACTTATGGGTTATATTGCTAGGAATTTGTTCTACTAATAGGCTGTTCCATAAGTCTTGGCACTATAGAGAGCAATAAACCTTATTTTTTTTGCAGAAGTAAATAAAATTGCATGATTTTGGTATTACTCAACCGCACATTTTCTTGTGAGCATTTTGGTATGCAACTTGCCTATACTTGCTTCACACCACTTGACAACGATGTGAGCTCTTGGTAGCTCACATCTCTCTCTCTCTTTCTCTCTCTCTCTCGTCTCTCTCGCAGTAAAATATGTGTTGGCGCGCGCTTCCGTGCAAATCTGGTACTCAGTTGATGAACTTTATCCGTTATTCCTATATGTGATGAATATTACGGAATCTACGGTCAGCAATTCCACAAAACCCTACAGAAAACTTATATTAATCGACAGCACGTAATGTATAACGAGTTCTCGTAACAATGTGGACAAGCACTCTTAAAAAGGATCCACTAAATGCATCATTTTTGTTTTGTTCACTGAGAAGCATTAGCGTTGTCTCTACTACCACTAGTCTTATTAAGGTTTCTCCAATTGTACTCTATCAAAATTTTATGATAATTCAATCATCTACTTATGATTACTTCCCAATTTCATCACGCGCTACCACGTTGTAGCAGCTCGCGACGCAGTCGCGTGCGTGCTGTGCAGATCTCAACGTCGTTGTCAAGCGATTGAGATGGAGCGATAGTGGGAACAAATCTGCTTGCTACTTATGCACGAATGTTGCTTAGGGGAAAATGCTAGTGAAGCGGCGTGCAAGATTGATGGAGCTTCCTGTGGGCGGTTCAAGGACGACTGATCCTCCAGAGTGTATCTCCAGCGTTGAACTTCGCAAACCTTTTCCTAGCCGTCCTTTCTGCAACCGTATCATCACCCCATGCTCCATTGATCTTGCGCGCCGCTTCACTTGCATCTTCCACTATGCCCCATTCCTATATGAGTAGCAAGCGAACTTTATAGCAAGTGTAGCTAGCGTGCAAGCGTCCCAAGACAGGCCCGTCATGAAGCAAGTATAAGCAAGTTGTAGCCAAAATGTTCGCAAAAAAAATGCGCAGTTATAGGATGCTAAAGTCATGCAATTTTGATCAACTCTGCCTAATAAATTTGGTGTTTTTTACCTTTCGTTTCGAGTGTTTTTTTAAGACCACGCTCAAATTTCAATATGCCAGATAATCATTTTTTGATCACACATTTGATCTGTTATATGAGAGCTGACTAATAGAGCCCGATACACATTTTTCAACCTTTATGGTCTCATCAGTCGGAAGGTACTCTTTTCGTCTCAGCCTAACCTCTCGGGGCGCTCAGTCCCTCATACTAGGAGTAGGCGACGACGAACATTCTACACTGTAGGTCCAGTGAAATTATCACTGATCAACAGTGTTGCACACTCGATTGCTCTTGGCTGGTATCGTTTATATATCATGCTTTCATTTCAAGTGTTTTCCTAAGACCACGCTCAAATTTTAACATGCCAGATAATCATTTCTAATGATTGATGAAAAAAAATCTTGACGAAAAAAATGATTATCTGGCATATTGAAATTTGAGCGTGGTCTTAAGAAAACACTCGAAACGAAAGGTATGATATATTAACAATACCAGCCAAGAGCAAGCGAGTGTACAACACTTTTGTTCAGTGAAATTTCACCGGACTTACAGTGTAAAATGTTCGTCGCCGCCTACTCTTAGTATAGGGGACTGAGCGCCTCGAGAGGATTGGCTTAAGGCGCAAAGGGTACCGCCCGACTGATGAGACCGTCAAGGTTAAAAATTGGTCTTTGTTGCTCTAGTTCCAGAAATTATGGAGGGACCTATTTTCATGTGAGGATAGACTCTGTGAATATAACACCAGTACGTCGTATGCTTCTTTATCGATATATTTATAAATTAACGTCTAGTTAATACTCGCAACTTGTTATCACTGATTCATGGGGTGACAAGGTATAATCAGCAGGCATATGAAGCACATGCTTGTTATTTAAGCTGTTCTTCATTCAACACATTAATTTCCTAGACATAAGCTCATCGATCAGTCAAACTTGCACATCTACGATTTCTATTTCTATTTGGTAATTAATATATGGTTATAACTCTTAATTTGTTATCATTGACTCATAGGATTACAAGGTATAATCAAAAGACATTTGAAGCATTTGATTGTTATTTACACTCTGTATTCAACACATTAAGTTCCTATGTGAAAGCTCACCGATCGAAAAGACCTGCGCATCTACTATTTCTAATATCATCTAAATCGTGTTTAGATCACTATTCAAGAAAAAATTTCCTTAGTTGAATAAAGTAAAGGAGGAGAAAATGAAACTTTGTGAAGACGATGATGATGGTAAGCGACTGAGTGATCATGAAAGAAATGAGATAGAAGAAAATGCCGCAAAGTAAGATGGTATTAACCAAAACAAATCATATATTATTGATATGGATAGTGTGAAGTGATTATGGTTTCAAAAAATAATGAATACAGAAGGTATAAAAAGGTAAATAAAAAAATAACCGATGTGAACAATATGTTCGATCAACTATTATGGAGTGTTGTGGCAGCTGCCAAATGCTAAAAATCTGTAAATCAATTACCACTGGATTCCCTAGAACTACTCTAATAGTTTTTTTCAGCTCTTATCTGGTTGATGGTTTTTCAAGATGAGTTCCAATCATTTCTCTCCACTTTAGCGCTATTAGATTACTAGAGTCAACTGCCTTCGTAAAGGGACATGTCCACTACACAAAAATTCTAATAATGTGATTTTAAAGTGATTATTGTTGAACTACTATTGTAGCAGACCATTCATAATGAGTAGCAACTGAATGCACCAATGTTAAATTCTATCAAAAATCGATCATGTACAATTATGGTATGAATTATCAAAATTGGGAAACTCACTGTTACATATTTTTTTCTTTAGCAATGCAAAAAGAAATTAATATGTGAAAATGACTTCTCTCTTATAACCAACCTCTGAATATAGGTTCTTGACGGTTTATCACTAACTTCTACACAAAATGATCTTCTACTTCTTTTTATCACATATCTATTGTAAATAGTCTCAGAGAAGAATTGTTGTAGAGCTTTTCTTCAGTAACGAATGAGCTGTCTAGACGTTTACTCATGATAGCGATCTACATAATGAATGCTGACAGTTTTTATGCGACCATTTGTGGATGACTAGCAAGAAAAGTATCACGTAAAAATTTGGAGAAAGAAAAAAATCAGGAAATCGAGATGAGTTTATCATTTGTCATTGCTTTATCAAAATTTTTCATCTTTCAGTCTTCACTCTACAGCGCGTATGCATTACATGATTCGGTATTGCTTGATTTTCTTCTCTTCAAGATTTTTTTTGTATGACAACGTTGTTGTAAGAACAGATCTGTGCTTGACACAGTAATCTATAGTGAATCAGCAAGCAAGAGCTTTTGCCAGGCAGCCAGTTGTTGTGAAAATAGTCATTTCCTTTTCGTAAGTTTTCCGTGTGTCACCTGCACTAACGTGAAGCAGTTCGCTAATGGTCAATTAGGAAAAGGGAGGCCAGATAGACCGAAAAATGATTCAATATCACCGAAAAGCATTCACTGCGCCACTGCTTTTCTGCAAATTTCGACGTTTTTAGTGATTAGCGAGTTATTAGAATTTCTACAAATTATATCATCTTTCTTTATTATGAAACACATTATCTCTTGTCTATGATCCAATATATTATCGCGAACGAGTCTGATAAGCGTGACTAAGTATGTGCTACAAAATAGCGGTGAAGCTTCCGTACGAAAATAGCGTTCAACTCTCTGCGGTGTCATACCTTTCGTTCCCGTTTTTCTTGAAAACACGCTCAAATTTCAAGTGCCTGATAGTCATTATTGAGCCATGTATGTGGTCTGTTATGGACTGCAATACACGTGTTTCGGCCTTGCAGCTTTGTCAGTTGTATGGTGCTTTTTCGTTTAATCACTTCTCGGTGATCTACCCCTCAGATCAGAGGAGTCGATGACGAACGTTTTACATACACCGATAAGTGATAAAATACCGAACGGGCTGTGAGAGGTAGATATCCCTAAGAAAGTGATTGAGAGAAAAGGCACCGTGCGACTGCCGGGATCACAAAGTCGGAAAACGTGTATTGCACCATTTAAGTGCTGATAACAAACCACATTCATGGCTCAAAGATTACTATTAGGTACCTGAAGTGTATCTGGAGATATGGCATCGAAGACTTTCGCGACAAACATTTATTCACATCTGAGGACACAATTTCCATTCATTAGATGTTTACCACAATTTTCGATCGATTGCCTATGTATTGTGTGTACTTTAGTCATCAACACCGGCAATCCTATCTCATATGTATTCGATGCGATATTCGTATCCTTTAAGAGGTCTTTTCGAATCGTATTTGTTAACTGGTTTTCACATAACTTGATTGTGCTTTATAACTGTACTAGGAGATGCCTTTTTATTTCGGTTAGACGAAGTATCTGTTTGTAGTGTCAATGGACTGATATAACATTACTCCACGATTATGATAACGTCTTCTTTTTCTTTGAACATACAACATATCTCGCAGTCTATGCTTTACGTTATTTTTTTCCCTACAACAGGTTTTTCCAAATCGTATTCAAAATATATAGAACGAATGAAATACGCAACAAATTATCAACATTCTCAACATAACCTTTCAATCGACTATTTGGAGACCTCTATCAGAAGCAATATAACGTGATAACATATTTTGAGCCTTTCGGGAAGTTTGCTGCGGCACTTCTAAAGTGCAGGAGACGTGTTTCGGCCTTCCAGCCTATGAGTAGCATGGTGCCTTTTCGATAAGTCACTTTCTCGGAGACATATCACCTGTATAGAGGAAACACGTGTCTAGCACTTTACAAAAGCCGTAACAGACCTCGTGAAAACTCAAGATATGTTATCAGATTATGCTGTTTTTGAGCGACGTCTCCAATTATTCGATTGATAGGTTTTGTTACATATGCCCACATAGCAGCCGTATGCCATGAAATCGACAATCAGTCACTCTGAAAGAACTCCACGGTGACCCTTTCGCCTTACGTCGAGTGTAAAAAGCTTGTCGTCGATTCTTCTATGTAAGGATATATCCCCGAGGAACTGATTGAACGAAAAGGCACCGTTATACTGATAAGACTGGAAGACCGAAACACTTGTCTAGAACTTTATTAGAGCCGTTACAGACTTCAAGGCTCAAAATATGTTATTAGATTATATTCTTAACATCTGTTTCGTTTTTCGATTTTGGATCGTTTGGGGTTGAAAAATGAATGACGTAAACTCCCTATTCATTATTGAAGCCATTCATGTTTTTATACGTTCTAGTGATCTTCTAACAACCTTATGGATCCATTTTAGTGCACTCGCTTAGTGGACACCTAGGAAGGTGCTACTTGGTTTTATAACTACCACGCCTAAGAAGTCCCGATACAGACCAGTGAACCATCTTTCTGTTCAAAATGTGAGGCAGCTGCTTGATATGCGAGAACTCTGAGGCTCGGCTATGTCAGGATTTTAGAGATACAGGCTCACCCAACATTCAATGTGTCAGTGTAGAGGAGAGATGATCAATTGCGATGCAGTATCCGAATTCACACATGAACCACCAGCCTACCTTATTCAACGTTGGATGAAAAACAATAAAACGAGTGGGTGGAATTCATTGTTACGAGTGACGGCAACTCTTTTGAGTACTGCTAGATACTAGATAGGATGACTTTGGAAATTTTTTGAAATATCTCTGAATAAAGAGCTTTCTCGTGTTCTCTCCAGCACTGTAAAAAAATTTTCTTATCGATGTGGAAGTATATTGTTGGTTTGTATTTCTCCACCTCAAACAGGAAACTGAGTAATGCATGTTTTCTGAGCCTTATAATACTCGTGTTAGCATAGCAAAGAAAAAACAAATATTGATTTTTTTGTGGCAGCTTATGTGTAAAGTGGTTCTAATGTGGATTTAGAAAAGTTTATATCATCTACACTGGCAGAAGCTCATCAGAGTTTGATGTTATGTAAAGATGCAGAGCTTGAAGACCTAGGGTCAAGCAAAAAGTATTGGGAAACTTTTGAAAGTTTAGTTTCTTGCCCAAATTAACAACAAAAAAACAGCAACTATTCTTGAAAGTGTACATCATCAATGTCCACGACTTTCTGTCATCGTTCTACAAGATTCCGGATCTGCTTGAACTATCATTCCGGCTCCTCTGGATCTGAAAATTCTTGACATGTTTCTTCAACTTCATTAAACTATTCAAATCAACGACCGTTCAGAAAGTGTTGCATTGGTAAAGAGGCCATAATCGGACGCTCATGCGGATCCTGGCGAGGCTTCGTGCGGTAAAAGTCGGATTGGTGCAACTAGTTGACAGCGTCCACTGCGAAGCACTAAGTTTTTTAGCCAAATCACGAGTGCTCGATAAAGGCTCAGCATCCAAAGTGGCCTACATCACTTTCATGCAGCACAGAAGGTCGGCCAGAAAGAGGCATGTTTTCGAGATCGAAACTGCCTTCTTTGTGTCGCTTCAACCATCTGCCCCGAGTGTTGTGCATTCGATTGCTCTTTGGCTGATACTTTTACCAAAATTATACCCTATTTCGAGTGCTTTGTTTAGACCACGCTCAAATTTCAATATAAAGGTACCAAAGGTAAAAGTACTGGCCAAAGAGCAATCGAGTGCACAACACTCTGGGTTAGGTGAAGGTTTCTTTTGACATAGAGTGTGAAGCGTTCGTCTTCGATGACTCTCTATAAGGAGTGTAAGGTTCCCGAGAGAACTGACTATAAAAAGATCGAAAGACGACGGGTTCTGCCTGGCTGACGAGTCTGTAAGGACGAAACACGTGTATCGGGCTGTACATAAGCCATTACCAGACCATATGACAATTTGGCTCAAATAATAATGAAAGGATATATTGAAATTTGAGCGTGGTCTAAACAAAGCACTCGAAATAAAGGTATAATCTGCCCGCAGTTGATTTTGTCGCCGTACCAACACCTTCACCATCATCAATCTCATAGATGGCTTTAAAAAATTATTAAACCTTTTCTCCAACAATGGTGGATCGGCACACACTAATCGTATTGTTTAATAGGCATTTTGGAGGTGAATTTGATGAACTGGATGGATAAATACAAAACTGTCATTAAACAACGACACAAAGATGACAAAAGATGGAACACCAAAAATTTTTTAGAATTTTCTGCTCAACCTAATAAGACGAAGATAACCATTTTTTAGCATCCATTTAGAGCTCAGAAGCTTTCCATCTTTAATATCGCTGCTGTTCTTCCTGTAGCAACAGCTTCATCGTGACATATCTTCGGCTGTCTCTGCTAGTTTGTGATCATATACATGTTTGCTACAAACGTCTTCCGGAATGAAATAAGAACAATGTTGTATAATTTCTCTTGAACGATGAGAATTCAATAAAATTTCTCGTTCAGAGTTTTTGAATCCTAGTCAACACTTTGTTCCTAGTTGTTTAACGTAAAAGATTGTCACGCGATTAGATATGCCGTTTAGAGATCAAGATGTCATACTATCGAGACATTCAAGCCGTAAAATGGAATCGTAAAATTAAGCATCTTAGACCTCATTACTCGATGTCGGTATTGAGTTCGAGTTCGTAAATCTCTCATTTTAATCTAGCATCTAAATTCATTACGGTTGAACGTTAATGCAAAAACTCGGAAGCAAGAAATGTAAGCTTCGAGCATTACAAGCGCTTGAAAATTAGAGATGCTTTTAAGAACACCTATGAGACAGGAAATTGGCATGTAACAAGTTATGATTTTCCGTTCTAATAGTGTTCTTGAAAGCTTCTCTGATTTTTAGGCTCTTCTTATATTGAAAAAAATTATAATTTTTTGAGCGACTATAATCCTATAGCCGACCAATCAGCTTCTATACACTACTGATATTTTCTGTTTGTGTTCATAGGCTCAATTACGGTCATCAGTTAAGCGTTCGACTGAGCAAGCTTTGTTACTGATTAGGGAATCTTCGTTTCCGGAATGAGAAGTAGGCTGATGTGAATTTTTGGTTTGCTTCATCAAAGTCCATAAGTCATACACCTATGGTGCCATTGATGGCGACAACAGACTTGCGCTGTGGAGGCGGGACTAAGTGCAACATGTCAGTGTTTCGACTCGTCGTGGGTCTCTGTGCCATATCTCTCAGATCTTTCTAAATTCCAAATTCTATAAGTTTCTATTCAAATGATCTGTAACGTTGGGATCATCTATTTCTACGAATATATGTGGCAATTCACTATGTTATAAATCATCAATTTCCACGATTACTGCATGCCATGTTAAAAAAAATCGTGTTATATATTATTCACTTCGAATGTTCTTTGAAAGGATACGAAAATTAATAGTTATAGGGATAAAATTCACATTGAAATTGGTTAAAAATTTCAATATAAAGTTTTTTACCCGGTGTTCTCACGTATCACTGCTGACATAATCTATACGATCCCCGAAGTAAAAGCTTGTGATGCCTCCTCTCCATAAAGTTTTGCTTTTTAATTGTGTTTTGTTATCTTGCTTATTAACTCTCTATACTTTAACTTAATTTTATGCGGTCCATTAGTGCTGTTGCCAGTAATGTCGAGAATTATTAAACTGGAACGAACAGTGCTTCATTTTTTCACTTTGAATCTTGATTCCGTACACTTAACATTTCATTTGATGTAAATCTCTCTATGCGCACATCACTGACCTTTGAAGTTGAGATTACTCCTATATTCTCATTTTTGTCCTTTCTCGCTCTTTGGAGGGATAAGTTAAAATTTGAAGAAAAAACACGGGATGATCATCTGGAAAATGTTATTCTGCTACTGTTAGCACTACAAGTTATTATCTACGTCGCCGAATGTGGTATAACGCTTGAGTGACTTGAATTCTGAATGCGACTAATGCATAGCCAAGGTTCATGAAGAGGAAGAGAAGAAAAATGGCTGAAGGCAGTTTGATGCGTATACACCTGAATCAGACCGAATTTCCTCAAAAACAAACCCACTAAAGCGAATGAATGTACTCGGTCTTTGCTTCTACTGAATACTTCTGTACAAGAAAGAAAAGAAATTTGTTTGATTAAAAAAGAAAAGAAAATTCCATTTGCGCCAGCAGTACACCCACCTTACTAATCTCAAATTATTCCAATTCTGTAAGCTATATTTCTGATTTTGTGTAAGCGTAATCGAAACTTTTGCTTTGCGTTAAAAGCATGCACAGTATGATATTTGTTCTATTTAATCTCAAGTATACTGATTCCATTCGATTTCGTCGCATATATGAGTCAAATTATAGAAATCGATTGGATAATTTCCATATTAGAATCTCTGACTTTACATTTCAATGAGTATATTAGTATTCTGAATAAGTTTCTGATTCGACCTTGGAAAACTTACCTAAAAGTCGTCCTCAACTTACTTATTTAGATTCACTAATCTCCAAATCTTTACATGTCATACAGGTTCTAATACACTCGTTTCGTGATTACACAACGTTCATTTGTAGAATGGCCAAGTTCATGGCATGGTTTCACCGGCGACTTTAGAGTTGGTTCTTCTTGTCTCCTCAGCGAAGCGTTGAATATCGTTTGAGCGTTATTTTACGTGGCATCCTGAAAGTCTGCGATTTCATCACAGCTATTTTCTGATTTTTTATGAGTAATGTATAGGTTTGATTCCTTATGAACAGGACTCTTCCAGTACTGCGGCGCAGCGATTCTTGCGAAGCTTGACCCAGAAGTCCTTGTGTGGGTGGTTGAATGAGCTGTACACCACCTACTATTAATTTTGAAACGAGCTAAAATGGCCTTTATTATTCCCTATTAATGTGATGTTTTGTTATAGTTACAGTGAAAAGCAGCGTTTGTTCACAGAATGTATGAGAAATTGAGCTGCAGGAAAACCTTGCAGGAACTTTCTAGATCTTTCATCCTAGTAATGACTTCAGTCCTGTAAAAAACTTGATATCGCTGATTTACAGTTGTTGCTGAAGATAACCAATTAATGCTAATGACTTGCGGCATCTTCTGATTTTAGGTTAAGACTCTTTTTTTTTCTCTCTCTCTCTCCTCTCTTTCTCCCTCTCTTTCTCTCTCCTCTTCTCTTTCTCTCTTGATCTTTTTTGCTCTTCCGCAGCAAATTCCTGGTCTAATGTTGTTAATGAATCAGTTTCTTTCATGAATCGTTGAGCTTGTTCGACGGTGCATTAATAATTTGCACGTCGTCAATTCTGTTCCCGGTAAAATGGCCGCTATCTGATTCATTATAGAATTCTAAGTGTTTCTGAAGCAAAGAACAATGTTCCTGATTGCGAAAATTGTGCGAGGTCGACGACTTCTTCATGAACTTGAGCAGCGAGAGAAGAATCAAGCTGCTGCTGCAGCTTTAGAAGCTGCTCACTCAATCACTCAGGTACGAAACATTACTGTTCGATAATCGTTTTCGATTTCAGAATTGTTTAGACAGATATCGAAAAACATCGCTGTTTAAGATATATCTAGCGATATAGTCATGGTTGATATTAATAATCTAATTTTGGAAAATGGCTTTCTTTTCATACATTATCTTGCCCTGAGGTAAATTGTTGTTTTCTGAATAGAAGAGCAGATTGTAGTCAAGTTTTTTTTTTCTCTATTCCTTACTAAACTAAAACATCGTTCTTGATGTTGCTCGATTCCTTTACACCTTTCAAAAGAGACAAAAATTTCATGTAAACATTAGCATTTTGAATCTGGAGAAATCCGAACTTTGCTCAAATTTTACACTTAAATTATGAAAGATCGCATCAAATTATTATAGATGTATGTTGATAACTCCGATTTATAAAGCCTATTTTTCACGTCTATCTCACCAAATATGATAGGTCTTTTCTATTTCTTCGTTTGAAAGCTTTTAAAAAATTTTCCCACTAATTTTCTGCTTTAGTGTCTTTTATAAAGCTGCCGTATTTATAAGATAAGCTAAAAAAATCAGGTGTAAACTGAAAATAGCTTCTTTGGAAATTCCAAGACTTAAAGCGATATGTTTTAGCTTAGAATAAACTTTATTGTTCGTAATAAAAATCATTTTCTCTTTTGTTCCGACATCACACCTCAGATGCACTTCCTACTATTGAAACTGATGTGAAGCTTCATATAACTTTAGTCGCTGAGCCGATCGTCGTTGGTTATTAAGAGAGATCTTTTTTATTTGTTCTGCATCGCAATATGATGGAAAAATTGATTATTCCACCTGCACAAAAGGAATGCCGCCAATAGATTGCAACGATGATTTCTTTAATTGCTATTCAATTCTCGCCGTGCCTATATTGTCAAGTTTCTTCGTCTTTCCAGTTTTTCTAGGTGCATCGAAGCAGTTAAAATGCCTATACTGAGTTCTTCCGTAAACCGTAGCCTCCCTCGTTTTCAAGCTCTTATCCGCTTCAATTCAACCATTTATAGTGAAAAACCACAAAATAAGCTTTGAAATAAAAATTCAAAGCTACAGCATTTGAAGAAAAATGTTCTCAAATTATGTCCGCAAAAAATGCAATTACGAATGTATTAATTTCCGAATCGCCTGATAGGTATACATGACAGTAACCTCGGAGATGGTATGGAAAACCAATAAACTTGAATAATCCAGAAATAGCCTTATTTCGTGTTATACCGTTTAATTACCACATAGGCACAGCGAACTTATTCATCAGAAAGATTGCATCCCAGAAAAGCTTTGGTCAATCTTCAGGTATCACGTCGATTAGCAGCTCGTCATCAGCAGATGAGTGGAGACGTAGCAGAGAATGCCGATGAAGTAAAGACTAATCAGAAGACTGAGCGTCGGTAATCAGATAGATTTTTATTTTTAAGTGAAACTCCATATATCAACAATCAATCTAATTGGAAAGACTTGTCAAGAATTCATATTAACAGGCAGGCATTCACCCACTTTGATCATAATGTTATAAGGTTCTTTCTGATTCTAAGTGGATAAACGAAAAATCGACCTCAATCGCTGGAGTGGAACTTTTCATAGGAGTGTGAATAACCATTCAAGATCTGAGATTTCAGGATACAGCCCCACGTCTCCGGTTTTCGAAAGAGCCTTTCCTTTTTTGATGTTGCTACAGAAGGAGATATCCTGCGTGGCAGACGTGCATATTTCCTGCCGGACAGGGCTCTTTCTTTGTGTCATTGGTAATCATGCGATAGCGTAATCGCTTCTAATTTCAACGCTGTGCTCATACCCTCGAAAGACCGTTTTTCTGAAACGGAGCAGGTAAAATAAGTTGAATTTCATCTGCGAGCAAAGGGTTCTTTGGCCAGTTCACGTGCGGCTGACTGAGGCAAACATGTGCGCTGGCGCAATGATCAATAGACCTTACACCAGTCTTATAACATTGCGCCAGCCTCAGTTGAACTGGCCAAAGACCCCTTTGCTCGCAGTTGAGATAACTTTTTACTAGATATCAATTCAACTTATTTTACCTGCTGCGTTTCATGGAAATGGTCTTTTCAAATAAGCACAGCGTTGGAATTAGAAACGATTACGCTGTTGTATGATTACCAATAGTCCAAAAAAAGAGCTCTGTCCAGCGAGAAAAATGTGTGCTTGAGAAATAGATTTGTGTGAATTTTACAGCGTTATAGAAGGATCATTTTGAAAACCGCCGACATGGGGCTGTAACCTAAAATCTAAGCTTTCCAATGCTCACTAACACTTCTATGAAAGCTTCTTATTGAGCGGATGAACGCCGGTTTTCATTTGTCCCTTATAATCAGGAAAACTTGACGAAAATTATGCAAGCAATATTGTTGACTATCCATAGATCTCCGGTACTTGTTCATTATAAGGCGGTAAATAGATATTCGACCCTATTCGTTGGACAAGAACTCTTCATAAAAGTGTTAGTTGTCACTCGAAAATTAAATTCTTGACTAGCGCAATACATGGCGTTTTTCAAAAAAAGCCTTTCTTTGACGTTGCTACAGACTTAAAACCTTTGGTTTCATACGCGCATTTTTCTCGCAAGACAGAACTCCTTCTTTAGACTGTTAGTAGTCATTCGATAGCGTAGGATCCAAGGGTTCCAACGCTGTACTTATTTTTTAAAAGGAGCGTTTCTCTGAAGTGTATCAAGGAAATAAGACTAAGTTGCACACATTCGGCTTGCTTGCTTAAAGATTAATCTACGGTCGGGAGGGGGGGGGGGGGGGGGGAGGGGGTCTGATAGCCGCGGGTTCGATGCGCCAGCCGATTACGATCGATCAACTGGCGTTTCGGAGAAATCCAGTTTTCGTTATCAAACTGCAGATTAAACGTATGATTGTGATACTAAAAAATTTTTCAACACGTTCATGTGCTTTTTGTGCTTCCAGCGAAGTAATGGTAGATTTATACAACCAATGTAAAACATAATTTTGTTTGAATTTTACAGCATTATAGAAGGGTTTTTTAGAAAACAGGGCTGAACATCGCGCTAGCTAAAGATTTAAGCTTTCAAATGATCACTAACACTTCTATGAAAAGTTCTTTCCTAGTGAATGGAGTCGAATATTCTTTTGTCGCCTTATAATGGACAAGAACCAGATCTGTAAAATAATGTTTCATCAGAAAATATTCAATAACTCTGACACTACGGAATATTTGGGTAACCAAACATGTTACTGATGAAGTTCATCAGGTTTAGCAATGAAATGTAACAATATGAAAAAAATGTGTAATAATCCGCTTCAACTGGAAATGTTTGAAGGAAAAGTGGGCGTCGAAAAACGCATACAGGTGGCTCAGTTGATCTATCACTTAACTCGACTGATCGCTTATCAATTCGAAGAACTAGCAGTATGCCAAGTTTATGCGATGGAGTTCCGCGTTAGTGAGATACTTTTTTTCTGTTACAGCATTCATGTTATCCGAATATGTTTTCATCCCTTCAATATTACGATATTTCTTGACTTACTTCACAATAACGTAGAATTTGTCTTCTCTCATGAGTTATTTTGATAGCCAATGCAGAGTTACACAACAGAAGCATATCTGGCATATGTACAATTTTCGTCGCACACAACGTGAGAATTCGATTCAACACAATCTTTTTTCATCAAAACTTAAAATATTGATAGTATTAGGTTGAGGAAAAGGTTCCTTGACCCGCTAAAAGTTCAAAGTTTATACGTAAATTCAATTGGAAACAACAACACTTGTTCTTCAAACAAAGGCCGTCATTGTTCCGACGATCTTCTGCCAACGATCTGCAAGTTTCCGGATCTGCTTGGGACTGCCTTTCCTTAGGCTTTCAATCAATGAAACTATTAATATGCCTCTTCAACTTGATTAAATATCTCAAGTCGACGTCTACGCAGGAAATGCCAAATAATCATTTTTGAGCCACACATATAATGTGGTCTGTTAATTGGGCTGACTTATCGAGCCCGATATACGTGTTTCGACCTTGACGGTCTTGTCAGTCGGGTAGCTACCCTTCGTCTTTAGCCAATCCTCTTGGGGCGCTTAGTCCCCATACTAAGAGCAAGCGACGACAAACATTTTGCACTCTATGTTCAGTGAAATTATGGAAATGGCTCAGAAATGATTATTTGTCATATTGAAATTAGAGTTGTGGTCTCAAGAAAGCACTCGAAGAAATGGTACGCAGTAGATGTTTTATAGCGGAAGTTGAAGCATGATCGGATGGCACAGCATCTGGATTGTAGGCTGAGTGTGGTAAGACCTCGACTCCCTACAATTTCATCAAACTTGTCCTTAGTTGTCTTTGCGGTATGAGGTTTTGCATTGTCTTGTTGAAACGGCGCGCACTTTTAACGAATCAGTGTCGGGTGCTTTTCCTTCAACGAATCGTAGACTCGGTCCCTTATGAAAGAAATTTCTTTTGAAAACATTCCTGGGATATGTTCATGAATTTACATTAACCTATTCTGTATGAAGCATAGATAAAAATTTGAATTTCCACGGGTCTTAAGAAACTTTTTCCTCAATTTGGTTTTATAGAAGAATTCTTGACATACATTTTGAGTGCTAACAATCTAGGTCATACATGCGTACAGTTTTGCACCCTTGCTATTCCATAGGATCTTGCAAACGTACCGGATGACCCTCAGTACGAATGTTAATGAAGAGCCGTCAATTCCCTACGCTATTAAAAATATATTCATTCAACAGTGTAGTTATAAAAGCCTAAAGATCACGCAATGTGCAGAAAAATGATCACATTCTCTATGTCTATGTAGATGGAAGAGGTCCGTTCATTTTTTCCAATACACGAAGTACGTTTTGGTTTCGTATAATCTAGTCAGATTTTGTACTGTAAGTGAAGTTTTCGTGCGTGGCGCGTATAGTTCAACTTGACGAGATTAAAGCGATTTACATCTTATGAGTTTTTGATCGAAAGCAGTTCTTACTTACCTGTCATTGTTCAGTGAGGTGAGGTTTATAAGAAATTATACGCTTCACTCAACGAATATCCATTTTGTACCGTAATCAAACTGACTTAATTTGGAGACAATCATAGTTTGCCTCTAAAAATGATCCGAGGTAAATGGTATATTTTTTTCTCTGATGAGAAAAGCAGTGAACTTGTTTACAAGCAAAACGATAGAGTTCCCATGGAACTGGTAGTACATTCACAAAAGTAGGAACCTAATTATAAGTAGAAAGAACCTGTAAAAAGCAGCAGTCGGCATCTGATAATTGCTAACTTTGAGAGGAGTCGAGTCTGCCTCCTTTGATTTTCTAGGAAGAAAACCGGTAGAGTTCTAGGACCAATGGTCAGCCCTCTGAAACACTACAACTACGATGATAAACTAAACAGACTGCAGCGACGTGCTCTACGATTCACTTGGCATCGTCTTCATACGAGAAACGGTGGAAAACGAGTAGAAAACGTATTCGAGGAGGTTTTTTCAAATTCAATCGCTTTCCTTCATCTGCTTCCCTTTCTTTTTAGTTCTTTTAAATGTCTAGTTATTTTAAACACCCTTGTTTTATGATATCTAAGGTGTACGATCGTCTCATAAAAGTGCTACCGTCATTAAAGGATATATTTACTACACGTATGTTTCTATGTGCTATGTCACGAAATGAAACCGCATCGTTGAGGGATCATGCTAGGGTGAGTGGTTAGATCCAAACTTTCCATTGTTGCGACTCATTAAACCGTAATGATTTAGATCAACTAGCTCAAACTTGCACGATTTTGAACGAAATTTCCTAAAAACCTTTTGAAATGACTAAGCGAAACACAGTTATTTTGCTACCCGCAACTATCCAGCACTGTTCGACTGCTTCGCCATAGATTGACAAATTTTTGTCACTTTCGAATACACTGCAATTGGCCATGTGGATACAAAGTAGTCTTTATTAGAAGATACCGAACACCTTTACAATCCTTTGTGGAACTAAAAAATAATGTCACGCGTGAGTGATAGTAGTATGAACAACACGATACCGACCTTCACTGAAATTCATGTCATGTTCGAAAATAAGTTGAAACTTCAGTGAGGTATGAAAAATAAGAATATAAGAAAGTTAGCAGTATGTGAAGGAGAAACAATTCGACTATTAAATTCCAAATACTAAAAATTTCCATATTCCCAGATATCGAGAATCGGACAACCAAGCGTATCTAATTGAGAACGGTCCTCTGTTTAAAAACAAATTGATTATTACAGCAAAGTAAACGTTGCATTGATTGTCACCGTGATAAGTACAGATTTTACTTGAACTTCAGAAAAAAGTATTTTGACGAATTGTCAGTTCAAGAGCTCAGAAAGGATCATACTGACATGTTCCTAACTTAATTGAATACAATAGTCTCAAATCCCAACAGTACCCAAATTACAATCAGATCAAGATGTATGTTTCCCAACTCAGACTAGTGTAAGACAGCGGCTAGAGGCGTCCTAAGGCACATAAGTGGTTTTTGGCTCACGTCCTGGGCAGGTTAGCTACCCACGTCCTTCCGATGCCGGCAGATATGTAGTACAATCATTTCAGAGGATGAAAAACACTAACTTCATACATTAGTGACCCACACAAGTGCTCGTACGGGGCAAACGTGTCGTCGACTGCGTCCGAGTGCTTGATCCATTCCTTAGAAAATGAAGAATGCCAAATATCATTCTCTTCTTTGTCTCTTGCAGGTTACTGTTAAAATGCTCGACTTAGCTCTCAAAAGTATAGACGTTGAGAACTCTAAACGGGAGGATACAGGATCTCCCCTTGATCCGAAGATTATAGGTACACTAACCATTAGTTTTTTTTCATGGTAGCAGATTGAAAGGCACACTAATTTTGTATCCGCATTACAGGCCGCGCACATGGTTTACTTCGTCCATACGGTCTCACTGGTCAACATTGGGAAAAGTTAGGAGAGATAATTATCGATGTTGTGCTAGCGCAAGAAGCTGTTCGTGATCTTCCAGGAGCTGGACAAGCATGGGTGATTTTCACAGCATGCCTGGTGGATCAGGTGAAATAAATCTCAATAACAAATCTCAGTTACATTTTCTCTTTTTCTTTATCAATTTCTCTGCGAAACATATATTTCGGTTGCAGATGCGAGCTGGATTTGACGAATGCCGTGGGACAAATCAGGGGCTCACAAAACGTAATACAGTACTCCATAATGCTACAAAACATCTGTATGACTTGGTAAATATTGAGATTAAGTTATGCACTCCAAACCATAGAAAAATTGTATTTGACAATTAAAAACATTTCTAATCATTCTGATACGATCACTAACTATCACTCAGAAACTTTAGCAGTCAACTTCAATAAATAGTTGAAGTCCATCTCATCGACTGTTCTCAAACTTCGCTTTAAACATTCAGTACAGTGCGTGAGAATATTTAGAGCCTTTTCGATATTGACACGCCAGAGCCATACGTACGTTTCGGCAATGTCGTCCGCTTCATCAGTGGCCCACGCTCACACTTAACCGTACTTTACGATTGGGGTTAGGAGACGTTATTTGTGGTAGAAGGAGGTGATATTGCAGGATCACCATTCTCTTCAATCGAAGGATTACGGCTGGTATTAAAAAATAGTGATAACACAATATCCCACGGACCTCACTCTTTGAGGGATTCCGCCTAGATAGTCACGAGGGCACGTGGCGCGTCTCCAGGTGGTGGATAGGGGAATAAACGCAAACCAAAAGCGACCGCGTGCTTCTCAGAGACGCAGGTAAATTCAGGGGATGAGCTCCCTGCATCTGCAGCGCCGACTTGACAGAACTCTATTTCTACGAGTCAAGTCGGCCAAAAACCTGCAAAGTCGCCTCCAGCAAATAAGCTCCTCCGCTCCTGCGAGAAAGACTGGCAAGTTACGAGTATCCAGCCCCCACGTTTAGAGCCTGGCAAGCTATGCGTTGGGTATCAGAATGCCAAAAACAGTAACAAATATGGGCCTCATTCCCCTGACTCCGAAAGAGACCCTGGTACGGAAGCGCCAGGTAGGACGAGTACGAAGAGACTGCTAAAATCTTAGAGCCAAACTAGGCTGCCAAGATCAAGACGGACTAAAATGACGATCTGTACCTACAATGCGCGAAACCTTGCTCACGGATCCGCTGTAGAAGATCTATTGATTCAAGAAAGAAGAATAAAGTACGACGTCATTGGCCTGGCTGAGACGAAAAGGCGCCATACTTTCCACGCTGTTCATGACACCACAGAAGAATTGTTTCTTGGAACATGCAATAGCAGAGGTGTCGGCGGCGTTGGCGTCATCGTCAAATCGAATTTGACCGTGAACATCGATTCGTTTGAACAACTGATAACTCGTATCGGACGATTAAGGCTGATGGATGTGGTTCTAGGCCGGTTTCTACCATCTTCGTTGCTTACGCACCAGAATCAAGCTATGACGAATACGAAGTTGAAGCGTTCTATATGAACCTTGAAAAGTTCTTCAGAGAAAATCATACATTCTTCAAAGTCATTGTCGGAGATGTTAATGCAAAAATTGGACCTAGAAGAACGTCTAAAAACGTCACATAGGAACCCTTGGACTAGAATGGAATGGACAGGGTAAGAGGCTATCTGAGTTTATCATGATGACACAAACCATCCATGGTAACTCACAATTCCAAGAGCCTCACTCTCAGCGATGAAAGTGAGAGTTTCCCAATGGAGAATACCATCATGAAATAAATCACATCTCAGTAAATCGAAGGTTTTGCCTGACCGATATCGCTGATATTCCTAAGTTCTGCACTGGATCAGTCCATCGTCTCCGTCGCGCAAGGTTCCGTTTTTCGCTAAAAGGAGAGAACACCGCTAAATTCAAACAACAACGTCTCAGAACTACCATAAATTGGGATGTATTCAAATCACCAGTCGGCTCGGGAAGATACCGCTGTCGACAACATCGACGAAGAAGACAATCGGCTCGTTGAATATCTTCACGGTAGTGCTATGAAAGCCCAGAGTCCCAAAGTCACGAAGAGTTGCTTGTCTCCGCACACACTCGAGCTGATACGTCAACGTAGAGTCGCATGAGCCACAGGCAGCCGAAACCTTACGTGCGAACTTGCGAAGCACTGCAGAGTAGCGATAAAAGAAGACCTCAAAGAGAGAAGAGCAACAGTCGTTGCAGAAGCTGCAGAAGCTGCGAAGAGCATTCGCAAAGCCCAGCGAGGTTTCGTTAACTATAAGACCAAGATGATTGCACTCCGATACCCTGACAGGACACTTACAGCTTCGAGAAGGGCTATAGAGAAAACATCCACCAATACTACTCGGATCTCTTCCCTAGCCATGTCTTCTTACCGTCATTTAAATTGAAAGAGGACGAATATGTCGTTCCACCCATCTTCCCTTCCGAAGTCCGATATGCTATATTGTCGGTGAAGAACAGAACAACATCCGGTCCAGACAGGATGAGACCAGAACACCTCAAGAACCTGCCGCCAGCGCCCATCAACACCCTGGCTCTGCTCTTCACTCGCTACCTGTCACAAAAAAGGTCCCATTCCAGCAATGGAAAACCAGCAAGACCGTATTATTGTTCAAAAAGGGAAACCATCGCGACATAAGCAATTTTTGCTCAGTCTGCTTGCTGTCCATTGTCTATAAACTCTCTACTCGAGTCATCCTAAATAGGATTGACAGAACACTGGACGAAGGACAGCCATGCGAACAGGCAGGGTTCCGAAAAGGATATAGTACCGTAGACCACATCGACACGATTACAAGACTCATTGAAGTTACACGAGAGTAAAACAACCACTCTGTCTCACTTTCATCTATTTGAAGAAAGCCTTTGATTCAGTGGAAGCAGAAGCGGCTATAGGGGCTCTGGATAGCCAAGGCGTCCCTACTCGGTACATAATGAACCTTTGTGAGCTTTAAAAGATTTAACGACCAAATATATTCATTTTACAACAATATCATCATTGACATAAGAAGAGGGGTTCGACAAGGCGATACAAATTAAAACTATTCACTGCCACCCTACAAAAAGTTATGCGAACATTAGAATGGGACGATATTGGAGTGAAAATTGACGGTCGATAATTAAACCATCTTCGCTTTGCTGACGATATCGTTCTCATAACACCAAACATCAGCTAAGCGGAACGAATGTTGACCGATTTCGATAACGCCTGTGGAAAGGTTGCTCTTCAACTAAATCTAACGAAAACGATGTTCATGAGTAGCGGATAGGTTTTGAATGCCCCATTCACGCTCAACGTAACGACAATCTCCGAATACTCCAGTTACGTCTATCTATGTCGTGAAATCAACACGATGAACGACCTAGTTCCAAAGTTGAGCTGGAGGAAACGAGCGCCTCGGAGAACGCTTAAGTGCATCGAAGATGAAGTGAAGGTAACAAAGAACATCCGACTCCGTGCCCATCTTTTCGACTCGACGATTATTCCTACCCTAACGTATGCAGCAGAAACCTGGTCGCTACGTAAGCAGGATGAAAGATCACTTGGCGTATTGAATGCGCAGCCGTAAGGCCGATGCTAGGAGCATCCTATATTTTGCAATTGAGAGAAAGGATGCGAAATTCCGACCTACGTCACCAATCGAAAATTAAAAACGCCGTTCTACACGCCAGGATATCGAAAATAAGGTGAGCCGGACACGTGATGCGCTTCAACGACAACCGATTAACGACTGGATTCATCGGGACATCAAGCGCTCTATAAGAAGACCACCGACCCGTTGGTTTGATTTCTTCACGAAAACTATAGAAGAAAGATATGATGCTTAAATGGAAGTGTTGCTGGTACCCGCTCGAGTCACTCGACGATCAACGGGACGACAGGTGATACAGGTGACAGGTGAACACAATATCACGTGCTATCACAATAACTAAGGTCCCCCTATCTCTGTTAAAAGAAAGGTTAAGTGTGGGGCGTAGGCCACTCATGAAGCTGGCGACATCGCCGGATACCTATGGCTCTGACATACCAATCTCAAAAAGGCTCTAATCATTCTCAGAGTCATTCAGTAATCCCAAATTTCAATGGAATTCCTTGGATATATCACACAACAGTTATGTATTAGGCTGACAGCAAAGTTGTGTCACATCAAATCAAAAAATGAAGACTCTTTTAGTTACAATTTCTTACTTCTGAACTATGATTCGACATAGTTAGGTTCCTTTACAGTTAGTTCAACTATGATCCACTGATGTTAGCAGAATTTGCTGGTTCAAAATATCAGAACAAGCTTCCGTAAACACTGTCATGGCCACTTGGTGTAATCTTTTGCTTCAAATCTGCAAGCTTTCGAGCAGTTCATATGCATGATGAGTCTGGACCGGATGTTACTCTAAGAATTACGATTTGAGTTGCACAGAAAAGCGATGATGTGACCGTTTTAAAAAATAGCTTTCTTTTGAAATCAAATGTAATTCGATTGGAAGGTGATCGACTACGATATTATCACGTATAACTGTCTGACCATGTGTCAACTGGAAGTCATGCAGTTAATTCCAATATCCACATCGAACACCTTGATTCACTCATTTTGCGAAACCAAGAATCTCGGACCACTCCATCAAGCCTTTACCAACTTTACTGGAAAAAATACTGTAATGGTGCTTAATCAGTGTATTTCTTCCATATTCACTTGTATAATCCGTCTTAAGATGTTTTGAGGATTCCAGAACCTCTACCTTGGGTGACGGTGTCTCGCAACCGTCATCCACTATGATCTTTAAACTTCGCCAGGATTCATAGTCGAACAAATGACCATACGTGTATTCCACAGCATCTCTGTCCACTATCTTGCAGCACCATACTTAATTCACATAAAGAAAAACAAATAGCTTCTGATACTCATGATCACTAACATGAGACGTTGTTATCCTTATGTAATTCCAGCCGCACAGTCCTATGAGTGGATGCTGTGCGGAGCAAAGTATACCATATATTAACAGAAGTCGTAACCTCAGATGTGCTTTCAAGTCGTAATAATCCTTACTAAGGGGCTTACATGCTATCCATCACACCAACCGAGGCCATTGCTTTCTCATTCTCTCAGCAATGGCTCTTCTTTCCGGTCGATGGTCGCGATTGTTTGTGGCTGACGTTTCGGCAAATACGCCTTCTTCAGAGCCTGAACGTATTATTCGTTGCAGCTTTATTTATATGACTATACAATAAGGAAAGAGAAAAAAATTATTTGGAAATCTGAGGTATTGTAAGCGACAATCGATTCAGGGAAAACCACTCACCTAACCACCGTAGTAGTCAAAATCCTAGGGCACGAACCAAAGAGATCGGCGCGAAAGACCCTTGAAGCTTTTTGGATAAATTTCAAAAACCCGCAAATGAACAAAAACGGAGAGTGCCTTAACATAACCAACCATATGGCACCTTATCTCAGATTAATTTTCTAGCATGGGTCCCAGCTGACACCTATACATAATTTGACCTAGTGACATGGGGGAGGGTTCATACGTCACCCTGGCGCTAACAACATAGGTAGTCCCTGGATTAGATGGTTAGGTGAGTGGTTTTCCCTGAATCGATTGTCGCTTACAATAACTTAGATTTTCAAATAATATTTTTTCTCCTTCCTTATTGTATAGTCATATAAATAAAGCTGCAACGAATAATACGTTCAGGCTAAGAAGAAGGCGTATTTGCCGAAACGTCAGCCACAAGCAATCGCGAAAACCCATCGACCGGAAAGAAGAGCAATTGATTGGGAAAAGATACCAACCTCGTGAAGCTTTAAATAAAGATTAGTTTTCTAAGCTTTTCTTCTCATTTTCAAAGTTTTATATTATTAACATGCCGAGGTTTCAAGAAGGTCGGTCTTTCGAGTTCTCTCAGCAATGTTTTAACTCTGTCGATGATATCAACAATCGGCCGTCGACGGTACTGGTCTAGGAAGCACTATGAGGCATTGAACCTAATTGAGCTCAAGCATAGTCGAAATCATATTGCTCTTGATATTTACCACTTTTTCTTTTGTTTCATGGAAGAGTATAATGTGAAGCTCAACCACAACAATGTTGAGATATGAAAATACACTTGGGCTTCGACTTCGCGATTACCTTTACCGAGGGTTCATGTGCTACTCACTGCACCAATGCCCCTAGTTTTACTTCTTCCAACCATGTTTTAATTCAGTCGGATGATCGTTAATAGTATCGATTTAATTTGGTTCACCACTGCTTCGTGCTCCCTAAATGATTCACTTTGACAAATAATTGTTAATAGCATCGACGAAATACCGTACCACTGAAAAAAGGCAAACCAAAGGTGAATAACGCGTGAAACACGTAAGCCTCGTAACCGCGAGTTAAAAGCCTATCTGATGCTCCAAATTTTGCTCATATCTCTGCATTTTTGCTGTTCTACTCACTTTATACTCTACCATGGAAAAATACAGACTAAAAGTTGAAAATATTGTACTACATAGAAACACATTTTAAGAATGCTTATGCTTTCGGTATAGTACAAGTTGGCCAACTTGTGAAAAGTTACGTGATCTCGTCTGAGAGCACCTGCCAGTACACCCATGATTATTCGTTCGTACTATTATGTTTAAAAGATCAGCACCACCTTACCATCGAATTTAATTTGACAGTTAGATAACGCATCTTCACATCCCAGAACTTCTTTAAATGACTTTTTCTCTTGTAACCACCATCGAAGAAGTTTCCCTGTGTATTGGGTCATATTGTGAGGATTTTTGAATTTCTTTTCTTGATTGAGTACTGATTGATGGCGGAAAATGGTTTTTTCCTGAGAACCTAAGTTAGCCATGTTTCGTGTAACGTGAGCAATTTCGTCACCTTGCGACTCTAATATTTCTTAAACTGTAGCGATACCAGTGAGGAAGCGAATTTAGCGACTAGTCAACCGACTCATGAAAGGAAATGTAACAACCACTATCATAGGTCCATATATTGAAAACAGATACGACCAGAAGCTCCACTCCTATTCTAATGAGATTAATCTTCTAAGGTAGTCCGCACCGACGAACAGTACCTTAATGGCTGAAGTTAATTTGACTTCCAATAAACAATATTTTGTAAAATGTATAGTTACGCAGCAAAACTTTTCCCGCTAGCCTGAGCAAGTCAAGAGCTCATACCTTATTTTGGTTTCGGAAAAATGTTAGATCTATTACCATATCACATCAGTTCACATTGAAGCATAACATTAATGGCATATCTACCGATACACTCTTAATCATTTAAGGAGCAATTGAAATGGGACAGACAAAACATGACCGATACGACTTTACTGTCATCAGCCGCTCCGTCGACAAGCAATGATGATGGCACGAATCCAGAAGCGATGACATCTCAACAATGTAGTGTGGATATGCCAGTCACGTACGATATTCATGGTCGAAGAAATGTCCAACAGATAAAAAGAAAAAGCAGCAAGGTATAATTTAACGACTCAGTAGGTCTAATGTCTAATCAATCTGTTATAGTAAGGTAGAGGCAGTTCCGAAATTGAACTTTTCGTTTCGAGTGTTTTCTTAAGACCACGCTCAGCTTTTAATATGCCTAATAATCATTTTTTGAGCCATGCATTTGATCTGCTATAGGGCAACTTATAGAACCCGATACACGTACTTCGAGCTTGACAGATTCGTCGGTCGGGCAGTACCCTTCGTCTTTAGCCAATCCTCTCGGGCTAACCCAACCCCTATCTAGAGGAGGCTCAGACCTACGATTGACCTGTTCCATTAAGCGAGAATTTCACTAAATAGGCAGTGTTTTGCATTAGATTGCTCTTTGCTGTATCGTTGAATATATCATACCTTTTGTTTCGAGTGTTTTCTTGAGACCACATTCAACATTCAGTATGCCCAGTAATCATTATTTGAGCCATGCATGTCGTCTGTTATCGGGAAACTTATAGAACCCGATACTGCGCCTGGACAGCCTCGTCAGTCGCGCAGCACCTTTCGTCTTTAGCCAATCTCCTCGTGAGACACAACCCAATATAGAGAAGCCTTAGACGTGCGAAAGGTATGATATATTTGACGATACCAGCCAAGAGCGATCGAATGCACAACACTGCCTATTAGTAATTTCTTTCGCTTACTGGCACGAGTGAAATGTTCGTTGTGGCCAACTCTATATAGGGATTTGAGTTCCCCGGAGAGGATTGGCTAGATACGAAGGCTACTGCCCGACTGACGAGGCAGACATGGTCAAAACACATGCATCGGCCCTATAAGTTTCCGATAACTCACCACATGCATGGCTTAAATCGTGAATGTCAGGCATATCGGAACTGAACTGCTTTTGTGTTAGAACATACAAGAGCACTGATAATCGGAAATTTTCAACACAAGCAAAAGAATCCAGTCACGCTGTGCATTCTACTTAAAACACCGCAATGTCGACACCTAGACTTCCTTGGGGATACTGAAACCTAAGTTGCAATTCCCACACGTTTATTTTTAGGCTTGTACAAGAAATGAGACTGAAGAAGTCAATGAATTTGACGTAACCACTGCTTCATCAGAACAAACGAGCAGCCGAAGACGACAATCAAACCTCGATGCTCCAGCGTCAACGACATCAACAAATAGAAATTCATAGATTTTTTCTTCATCAAATTTCTACTATTTACGTTAGAATTTGCTAGTAATTATTACACCTCCTACTATCACTACATTCTACTTATATACATTTTGACAATTCAGATCATTACTGGGTTGTTCCATAATTTCTTCCGCATTATTGTTTTATTCAGTTTTCTCTGTTTCAAATCGAGCTATGGTCAAAAAATTGTGGTATGTTAGAGAACTTTTTAGTAGCTTGGCTAGGCACCTAGATTTAGCCTTAGCACCATCGCTCGCCATCTAAATAAAAAAAAAAGCTACAGCAAAGTGATGTCTCGATGGACACCTCATGCACTGACCGATCACCTCACACTGCAAAATCGACTCACCACATCAAAAAGCGATTGGGCTGGACCACTGTACCACATCCATTGTATAGCCCTGATATTTCATCGAATCAACATCTCTTCCGCGCCCTAAAATAGCATCTGTGGGAGAAAAATTTTAAGACTATAACCAGTTTAGAAGTGACCTCACCGACGACTTTTTGACAGACAGCTTGCCATTTTGGTAAGGAGGAATTCAATCCTTGCCCAGCAAATGGCTGCATATCATTGACCATGATGGTAATTATATCGCTGATTGGTTGATTTCTCAGGTAAACTATAAATAAGTTAACAAAAGTGAATCCGAAAGAAATTATCGGACAACCCAATGTTCACTCAGTTTTATCTATATCATCAAATCAACCATGGGTATCGTTATACATTTTGACAAATCGTCCATTATTATTATAAAAGGGTAATTTTTCCTCGTGAAATTCGTAATATAAAGTTGCGTTTATTTGATTATAATCATAAATTTCACTCAAGTGCAATACTGACCCACCACTTGCAATATCAGCGTTTACCTCTGAGTTCGAGTGATGGAATGAATGTCTTAAGAGCGTTCATATGATATCAACCTCTTCATGATGACTAATAATAGAAGAAATCTTACTCAAAAGATACAATTCACAAAATCCTAAACCAAGCAAAACTTTCTATGAACAAAACAGCATTTTTTCCTATGAACTTTTCCTTTTGACAGAAAATATTTCACGTCTTGAAATTCAGTATTTCAACTAACGGGAAACAAATGCCTCTTCACGAAGTGGTAAATGGACACGTCGCCAGCTCGGTTCGCCGCGCGTGGCAACCAGCCCGTAGCGCCTAGTGGTTAGTAGTGTGGAACGCGGCAAGTCGAGGCCGGAGGCGTGTCCCTGTCGTATTCAGTGGGTTATTATTGCTGATGAATTCATCCAGAAACATGATTTAACATATCGTTTCTTCTCAGACATGAGCTTATTACTTCTTTACACATTGCCAAGATTATACTAGGTAGGGGAAAAAGTTCCTTATCACCCGCGGAAAAATTCGGATTTTATACATACGTTCAATTAATATCAAAATGATCATTTTCAAAATAAAAACCATCATTATTCACGATCTTCTGCAAAAAAAAATGTAAGCTTCCGGATCTCCTCAAAATCGCTAATCGTTGGGCTCCGAATCGAAAAAAACTTACAACAAGCCTCTTCAACTTGATCAAATGTCTCGAATAGGCGTCTACGAGGAAATGTTCCATTGAGTACCTCGAACTTGTTCCGAGTGGTCACGCCATCAATGCTACACTCTACTGCGAGCAGCTGCGCCGAGTCTACGAAACGTTGAAGGAAAAGTACTCGACACTGATTCGTCAAAAGCTCGTGCTGCTTCAGGAAGACAATGCCAAACCTTACACCGCAAAGAAGAATAAGGAAAAGTCGTTGATAAATTGAAGAGAGTCGAGGATATACCGCACCCGCCTTACATTACAGAAGCTGCGCCGTCCGATTATGGTCTTGCGTGGACGCCGTTTTGATACATTTGATCAAGTTCTAGAGGTATGATACGAGTATTTTCATTCAAAACCCAAGGAATGGCGTTCTGAGCAGATCTAGAAGCTGCAGGTCGTGAACAATGATGGTTTTTATATTGAAGAATCACTATTGTTGTATTTGGTTGAATTTATGCATACACTTTGAAATTACAACGAGTGTTGAAACTTCTTCCTCAACCTAACAACATATCCGAGTAATTTCTTGTATACTGACTCTCTGTATCTCAATGCAGTATGCTAACTAGCCATTTACTGTAAATCCCCTCCTCTGTGATGAAATCCCGTAATATTTTTCAGCATTACCACTGTGCACTGTGCATATTATGAAAGTGCCGGTAAACTGTACTATGGGAAGCATTAGGGATTCTTACTATCTGTTTCTATAGTGATATCATGCTCAATTTACTTGAATAGCTTCAATTCGCGAGAAGAACATTCATAAAAAGTTAGAAACCCAATCCTTGTAATAAAAAAGCATTCGTAATTTGCTGATAAAAAAAAGGAATCCTTTTTGTCCAAAACGCTTACTGTCAAAAGTCATAGCCAGAAGAAATTGTAAGAAAAATACACCGAAATGAAATTTATCCGAAATAGTAAAAAAAAAGGAATGTCCACGTCAATAACAACGCAAGATAAACCTCTTAATCCAAAGCATTCACAAAGCATAGAGTATTCAGCGGACAGTTGTTTTACAATTTCACTATTCTTTGAATCTATAGAAGAACACAAACGATCTTCTTAAGCCACTCTGAATGAAAGTCTCAGGAGCCTACGTATTTTGCAATTTGCTATCAACTGGTATCCAACATCTAGATGAACAATTATCACAAGGTAGAAGTCAGATGTTATTACAGTTGTATTGTCGACAACATAACAGATAGATCGAATCTAAATCTCAATTCAACTGTTAAAGTAATACTGACTACAGTAGTTTACTTGAGAAAGTAACAAAGGACTATTTGAATAAAATATAACCGTGTAAAAAAGTGCAAACAAAGGTCACTACTTAGATACTTAGCCAAAAGTTCGATGAATACTCATCGAGAACAGCGAGGAGAAAATCAGTAAGGAAATGGAAAACAAACAAATAACCTCAAGTTCGGTAATTATTTTAGAAGTGCCGAAACTACAGCTCCTGCATTGAGATTGCGAAGGTCAGGATATGTTTGACCACAACCAACAAAAACAATTGGTTGACCGGTTATGTATGTCATGGATACAGCAGCACCAACCTGCGGTGAGAGAAACGTATACACCAAATATATTCCAGAGATGAATTAGTACGAAAAGAAATAAAAAATTGTTCGAAAACAAGAAATGTAGAAGTGAAATACCTTGTCGTCGATAGTGTCAAATTTAGTCAGAACGATGCCATCTATTAAACGAGGAGTCGCTCCAGGAGCAGCATTGTCAGCAAGTGCCTAAAGTTAAACATATCAGTTTAGAAGAATGGATCTACGAAAACCCTCTGTTAACCCCTTCAGACCAGCGTTGATACGCAGACGGCGACGCACCTTCACTTGCGCGGATGCATGTCTGGCTGTTTGCCTGCTTTCCCACCATACGCGACACCCCATTTAGTAGCTGAATGTGATTTTACGTCGCGCGGTAAGCATCAGAAAGACGTCATGGTTTCCAAATGGTTATCAGACACATACAAAGGGCCATATCCAACGCGATAATATATTAAATTAGCAAGATGAAACGTAGTGTCCAAAGTAGCCAAAACGTAAGATTTATCACACCTGGTTGAATTTCACGAGTTGATCAACTGCTTCGTTACCGACTAAGGCTTCTCCGACAAACAGTACCAAATCAGGCTCGTTAATTCTTATCATCTGAATTGTACGTACGCTATCACCACAACAACTGTAAAATGAAGACTTACCTTTGCTAGTTCTCTCATTAAAGGCTCATTATCTTGCATACGACCAGCAGTATCGACAAGGACTACGTCAATCCCACGTTCCGCAGCTACTCCGATCGCAGCAGCCGCCAGACTGGCAGAATCTTTTCCGTAGCCTTGTTCAAAAAGCTGCAAATGAAATGATCGTGCTAATATAAAATGATTCAAAATGTGAAAAAAGGAACTAACGCAATAACGAGTAGATGGAGTAAAAACGTTTAAACGGATTGCAAACACTACGCAGACAAAGTAAATTGGTGTTATTGCTGAGATTAATGAAAAAAAAATTTGCACTGTATTGAGATTTGATACTTTTGCACAATAAAAAAAAAACACTCAAAAAATAAAGCTCTCGGCGTTGATTACTCCCTGAGGGATGTGTCATGCATTCGGTTCACCAAACGCCGTTCGAGGTGACTGAGTGCATGTCCGGCTTTTACGATGGCTTGAGATGGCATGATGTGTCAAGCTAGCGCTGTTATCTTACCAGATAAGTCTGGTACTTATTCGCTAGTCCTAAAGGGATGAAAGTTTGGTAAGCCTTGGGCACACAGTCGAATCATTAACCACATGTGCCTCGCAGGGCACCTATAATCACTGCGTCATGCGCTGCGAAAAAGAAAACTAGATCCTGAGGTCCAAACCAACACGACATTGGGAAAAATGCACCTCTATTATAACAAACCTGCACCGAGTTGGGATGAAGAGCGTTGAGATGTTTTGTGTGAGTCCGCAACTGCTCCACAGCTCCTGCTCGAAACGTATCACCAGCAACTATCAATACGCGATAATGATTCTCGTTTAACCAAAACGTTACCTAGGATTATAAACATCTAGAAACACTTCTGTTTTCGAGAGAAAAAAAAACCAAAACCTTAGCAAGATTGGTGCTTTTCCCAACACCATTGACACCACAGAAAACTATGACATACGGCCGACCTTCGTGCTTCGCTCCAACTATGTCACGGAGAATATCTACACGACGTTTAGGAGTAAGCAACTGAAAATAGTGAAACTGAAAGTAAATTGACATGAGTATAAAATTCATGGCTAACTGAAGTAGCAAAGGGAACTCACTTCTACCACTAAACAGCAACAAAAGTGAAGAAGTAAAAATCTCAGACCTGAGTAAGAGATTCCTTTACAGCTTCCTTGACTTCAGTGCTGATACGGCTGAATGTACCGACAACTTTGCCTTCCAGTTTACGTCCTACCGACTGGCAGATCTTATCTGCTGGCTCGGCAGCCACATTTTTTACTTAAAGATCTAGATAAGAATCTTAATCATAAAAGACAATCAAATCAACTTACGAATAAGATTTTCTCGCATAGTGTCCAATATGGGTTCAATATCTTCCGCTGTAATCTTCCTATTACCCACTAAACTCTTGAACACACCAAACCAACCATTGCTTTTCTTTGCTGCAGAAACTCTTAAATACATTCAGGACTAATTCTTATTATAAAAACATCAAAAAATTTTCAAGGAGTAGTTTAACAATAAATGAAGCTTAAGACCACTCAAAGCGTATTTCCTCAATAGTCTGCTTCACTCTAAACCACACAATATCTATGGAACAACAAAGAGTTCTGAACGACAATTGGAAAGTCTGCAACTAACTCTTCGTCATCGTCAAACTCTTCATCCGAAAATCCTTGCAACTGTGCAGATTGTCCAACAAACTTGCGCTGAAACAGAGATAATTGAAAATTGTTATAGAAGGGGGGAGAAATTGCAATTAAAAATTAATGAAATACCATTAAAAAAGTTATCTGCAGAGAGGGAAGGTTAATGAAACAAACTGACCTGTTCATTCACGAATGCAAGATCTTCATCATCACGACTATCAGTTTGGGCCTGAACTTCGAATTCATACATTGTAACTAGACAAAACTTCAGACTACATAACACTTGAGAAAAATGAGGCGTCGTCAAACCTTATCTTTATCACCGGAATAGTCCAGATTTGCAACATTTTTCAAATCTCCAGATAGATCCCATACACGAGCTTGCTTGCCTTTCTTCTTCGTATCTGCTTCTACAGCCCTAAAAGTATAAATTAATTCGAAATTTGACAAGCTAAATCGTTTATAACAATTTCCGCCTTTCAAAGTCGATCGATGATCTGGTGATTACACACAAGAAAAGAAAGAGTAATCATAGAGGATGATGGAACATTTCCGTTAGACGGCACGGGATGAAGAAACGATTCCCTTCACTGAACAAAGATCTTTCATAAGAGTGTTAGTAAACATTCGAAAGCCTCAATCTCTCGCTATTCGCTAAGCAGCTATTTTTTGAAACATCCTTTCATAACTCCGTAAAGTTCGGGATAAAATTATGTTTTACATCAGTCGCGCAATCGCACTATTAGTTTGCTGGAAGCACGAAAAGCCCATAATCGTGTAGAGGAAATTTTATAGTATCAGAGTCATACGTTCTTGGAGTTTCTTCCGAAGCAGAGAAAAATACCTAATCGAATAACATAGATCACACTTCACATGTGACGGACCAACGTATTTCGATCGATCAATAGCGGGCCGCAGTATCGAATTTGCAACCACCAGACACCTCCACCGTATATTACCCAGTAAACAAACGCGCCGAAAATGTGAAACTCCATCTTATTTTCCCTGCTACAATGCAGAGAAACGATCTTTCTGGAAAATAAGCACAGCGTTGGTATCGTTGAATCTTACGCTTTCGAATGGTGATGAAGTCCAAAGGAAAACTCTATGCTGCGGGAAATATGCGCGTGTAAATCACAGATATTTTTCCGACGCTTATAAGAAGACTTTTCCAAAAAACGACCACGTAGCGCTCTAGCCAAAGATTTAAGCTTTCGAATGATCGCTAAAAACACCACGAAAAGTCTATGTCCAGTGAAAGGGATCGTTTCTTCATCCCGTGCCGTCTAACGAAAATTATCGGATTAACTTTAACAACGCCGACAAAGCGTGCAAATTTATTATGACCTAGCAACTAAGATTGCTATTGTAATAATCCCAACATCTTATTTTACGCGGCTCAACATCACGTTTGATTTGTAGCACCGTAGATCCCAATATTTGATTCATTTCCGCATGCATCGTCCACAAAGTTCTACGGAAATTTCGTGTGTCGTTTTTACTGTTACTTGAGCTTTTCGTTTTCCTCATGAATGACGCAAAACTCTGGTCGGGCGAATCTCCTTGCAATCACGGAGCAACTAGAGCTAAGGAGCTCGTCGACTGTTTGAAAGTATTGAAGAGGTGAATGAACCAGCAACCTACTACATGATAACCTACCTCCTGACCACTCCACCATCACCTCACCTCCTCTCCTATTACAATAATTCAATCATAACAACACATTCAAAAAGTCTGCGAACACAATAAAAATAATTTGCAACCGGAAAAAAGCGTTCTCTAAATCCTAGGAAAGCAAACACACTTCACCGGTGGCTTCTTCGCATTGATCCTCCGCATTAGAATCTCCCTACGCTTATGAATTTCGTCCGCTGGCGATTCAGGTTTGGAAACAAGATCACCACTAATCGGATCCGAAGAGCTGAAACTTCTGGTTCAACATTCAACAAACGTGTATATAGTCGAATTATCAACAAGGTGATAACGCACACGATAGTTTCTTCCACTACACCCTTTTTCGAATGATTTTCTGCTTTCTTCACCTTTTTTTCCTCTCCTGGACGGCTGATAATGATAGATTCAATGGTCTTCTGAGATTTTACACTCTCCTACAATATATCTGCATCTGCACAGTGAAAATGAAGAAAACTGATGAAAAAAAAGTTTTTTTTTTTTGTTTAAACGGCGACAAATGAAGAAACCAACCCATTCGTAGAACAAGATCTTCTTGTAAGGGTGTCAATAACCATTCGAAAGCCCAAGTCTCTGGCTACTGTGGCACTTGTTTCTTAAAACACCCTTTTATAACGCTATAAAATTTGAAAAAAAAAGATGTTTTATATCGGCAGCGCCATTCTACTATTACTTCTCTGAAAGCACGAAAGGCATATCAAGATGTAGGGCAAATCTTTTAATACCAGAGTCATACGTTTTATGTCGAGTTTTTTCGAAGTGGAGAAAAAATCCCTAATCGAATGACAAAAAATCATTTCACATGTGGCACGATAAGGTAATCGATGGCAAACAGCTGCATCGAATCTAGGACGACTACACACCCGACCGCAGATTATCCTGTAAACAAGATGTGCTGAAGATGTGAACTCAATCTTATTTTTTACACTGCAATTGAAGTCTTTCCGGAATAAGCATAGCGTTGAAATTGTGGGAATTTACGCTATCGAATGATTACTCAGTCTAAAGACCTACTGAGAGGAAAACGCATGTGTGAAACAAAAATGTTTCCTTTCTGTAACAGCGTTAAAAACAGGCTTTTTCAAAAACGTTCAAGTAGCGTAGCAGCCAAAGAATTTAGCTTCCGAATGATTAACAAAAGGGTAATGGAAAATCCTTACGAACGAAAGGCATTGTCTATTAATTTGCCGCCGTCTAACAGAAAAAGAAACCAAAAAAATTATTGAATACAGAAGTAAAATACAAAGAAAATCAAAGTAGAAAACATGAAGGATAAAGAGAACAACTTGAAATGATCTTGGCTTTTTCTGTACACTTGCAGATAAGACGTCCAACTTCAACAGCTCATTGCGAATCCTATAATTCACAGAACCAAGTCGTCGGCAAAAACACATAAAATATTCATGTGGATGAAACCAACAAAAATAATTTCGGAGGTTCTCTTCTTCCGAATGAAAACGTGGAACATGTGGATATAGACCCCAAGAAACATGGTCTGGCTCACTAGTGAACCACACAGTCATTCAGGTCAACAAAAAAATCGTAAGTCTCCTTCTAGAGACAAAAAAACTGAAGGTCTCGCTTTGCACTTCCGGCCCTTTCTCTCAGTATCAGCTAAAACACTATTATAACCATGTCTATAGTCGTTCATAGAAAAAGTACGGAAATGGTGGAAACTAGTTTAACTCTTTCACCAACACATGTGAATCCCATAAAGGATGAAAGATAAAGCTCTCGGCGTTAGACGATTCCTGACGCCATGCATTCGTCTTTAATTTTTAGCCTAGTCTGGGGTGACTGGAAGCATATGTGGCCTTTACAATGACTCGCGGTGGCCTAACGATACATCAAATCAGTACTGTTATCCCCTAGCTAAATCTGGTACGAATTCACCGCCTCCGGAGGAATGGAGGGTTTGGTGAGCCTTCAGCGCGGGATCGAACCATCGATTAATCAAGCGCGTGTGTCAGAGAGCACCTCTAACCACGGCGCAACATTCACTAGTGAATCTCATACTATCACAATTCATAATCGGATTTGCAACTATGAAAACTTAGTAGGCAAATCAATAACAATCAACTCATATTACGATAACCATTCAAAAGAATCTGCAACGAACCTCATAAATTCGGATTCAAAGCGGCAAAATGTCTCGCTTCCATCCTGATATAATATCTGAACAATATTCAAATCATACCAGAGAATGAAACAGAAGTCTTTTTATTCAACCGCTTTTATCGGTGGCGTGATGTTAGAGATATACCCAATTATGTGCAGAATTTTTGCAGGGACTCAAGCCCATATTCAGACCTTATCCGAGGGCAAATCCTCTAACCTGTTGCACTACAGACGTCTGTTTTGCCCGCTACAACGCATCAACTGTAGAAAGAATGCTGGGCAAAAACAAGCGTCGGTAGTGCAACGGGCTAGAGCATTCGCCATAGAATAGGGTTGGAATGTGGGTTCGAGTTCACCAACTAACGTAAAGTGGACCAGACTATCATGTGAAACGACTAAAAATCAATACATTAATAATAGAAAAGTTTGCCTGTTTGTTTAAAAGCACATTCTTATACATGTCGCGAAATCGTTGATGCACATCAGAGAGTAGTTTGTCCGTATAGGACAACTGTAAAGCTGACTGGTAAATTACCTGAAGAGTACTATAATGACAAAAACACTACAACAGATCCAGTCAGTCACTGATGGAGAAGCTGGGCACCTGCCAAAATGAAAGCAACTAACTCCTACACTCACCACAAACACCAGTTCAAACTCATTATCGAGTTTAAATCGTATTGTCATATCATTATACTTGTAATTCGCTATCGCTCGCTCCTGAATAAAGCCAATTGATCGCATGTAAGGTAAAAAAAACGCAACACCTAACCACTGAACCTGAATGAGCACGTCTTTCACGAATGCGTTGATTGCGTCAACAAGAAATCGGCTCCTTCCTGAGAGAAGAAAAACTCGAGAGATAACTGACTGAAGCTACATTGCAACATAATCCAGATATGCTAAAGACAAGAAGGTTCTTTCTGATTAGGAGGGGACAAATTATCTCATTCACTGGAGAACTTTCATAAGAGTGTTAGTGAATATTCGAAAAATGAAACTTGAGGCCACAGCCCCATGTCGGCGATTTCTCAGAACATCCCTATATAGCGTTGTAGCATCCAGATCAAAAATTGCTTTATACCCACCTTTCGCCTTCATTTTTATCACGCTCATAATTTGCTGAAAGCCGAAAAGCACATCAATGTGTAGAGAAATTTTCGTAGTATCTTAGTCAATCGTTTTATATAAAGCCTCTTCCAAAGCAGGGGAAAAATCCCCAATTGAACGACAAATTATGGTCGTCCCGCCTTACCCCGCCTCTGCCACGGCCTTCGCCTTGTCGAATAACCGGTAGATAACGCTGCCAAATAATGTAAAACTCAACCTCCTTTACCCCGCTAAACCGTACTTCCAGAAAATAAGCACATGGCTAGGATCAGGAAACACTACGGTATCAGATGATTACTAATATTCTGAAGAAAGAGCTCTGTCCGGCGAGGTTTAAAGAACAAATCAAAAGACCAGAGGAGATCGAAAGATCGAAAAAGGCCTTCAAAAGCAAACATATCTTTGAATTTTTTGAAGCTTGTGCTATGTTTGAGTACTAGCACTTTAAGAGAGGAGTTTTCTCCAGCGAAATATAAGCGAGATAAGAGAAAAAAGACACGTAGTTTTATAAAACATGATCCTTTTTGAAATTTCACAGTGTTATAGGGAAGTGTTTTGTAAAATCGGCGACGTGGAGCTGTAGCCTCAAATTCAGCTCTCGAATGGTTACTAATACTCTTAAGGAAAGTTCCCGTCCAGCAAATGAGGCTGGTTTTATTTTCCCATCCCAATCAGAAAGAACCGACAAGAATACTCTTTTATTTGATCGCTTCACAACGATGGCATGGTGTTAAAATTATGTTCTGATGTTGAGTGAATAAAAGGTTTTGCGTCAGGCAGGACTCGGAACCCTCATTTCATCCCTATCCGCGGGTGAATGCTCTAATCTATTGCATTACAGACGTCTGTTTTCCTCATCACTCTTTATACGCTACAACGCATCAATCTGTAGAAAGAATGGAGGGCAAAACAACGTCGGTAGTGCAACAAGTTATAGCACACGTCTTCTGATAGGGTGAAATGCGGGTTGGAATCCCTTCTAAAGTAAAAGTTGGTACTTATATAATATACAACGACTTAGTTTTGAATCGATCTCATTCATAGAACAGTAACTTTTCATAGAAGTGTTAGGAATTATTCGAAAGCGTAAACCTATGGCTAAAACTTCACGTCGCGGTTAGAAAACACCCTTTTATAACGCTGTAGCACCCAGAATGAAATTTTGTTCACACTTATGCGTATGAATAGCTGGAAGCACTATAAGCATAACAGCGTGTAGAGAAATTTCCGTAGTATCGGAAGCTACATTTCGATCCAAAGTTTCCGTCGATGCGGTGAAAACATCCCCACTTGAATAACAATATTTCAAACCCAATCGATCGCCCCGCATCTGCTCCGTCCCCCTCCGTCTCCACGAGCTGACCGGTAAACGAGGTTGCGAAAAGGTTCACAGCTGAGTAAAATGTGAAGGGAAGCCAAAGCGACGACTTGTTAGTAAGTTAATCGTTTGACCTGCTGCAACTATGCGTTAAAACGAGGGCAACTATTGTTATTTTATTGAGCACTTTTTCATCGCATCGACAGATGCTCTAAATAGAAACGTATGATTCTGATACCGAAAAAATTCTCTACACGCTGATATGCCTTTCATGCTTCTAGCGATTTACAAAATGATTAAATGAAGACGAAAGGCGAATGTGAAGTAAAATCTTAATCTGGATGCTACAAGGTTGTAAAAAATTGCTTTACAAAACCGGCGATGTGGAGTCGTTGGCAGAGATTCGAGCTTTCGAATGATTACTAACACTCCTATAAAGAGTTCCTGGCCAGCGAATGAGATCGGTTTGAAAATTAGCCGTCGTTCTAACACATAAGTACACAAAAGTTTTACACATCACCCAATATCAAAGGACATATGATTGTAACATAGCTGAAAACCAAGTGGAAAAGAAGAGATCAATTACCTGAAATGCCCATAATCCAAAGCCTCCTTTGGTGAAGATAGCAAACAGCTCGATCATGGATGATTTTCGATGTTGCTCTCAAGAGAAGTTGGTGTAAAAAAGTAACACAAAACCATATCGAGAAGAGACAAGAAGACAATAGTAAACAAAAACAAAACATCAACAAACATGTAAACTTGTCAAAAACCAACGGGAGAACGGGACGGACGTGACTAAAACAAAAAATTACGAATGACGTCATGATTGATGTTCGTTGTGCAAAATGTGACACGCGTCGTCAATCACTCGCACGTAAATTTGCGGACAAAGTCGTTTCACCGCAGGAGATCGCTAACCAGCCTTTTCTGATCCTTTGAGCACCAGCGTTTATAGGCACACACGGGCTCATGCCCTCACTTGCACGCCAATCAGAGTAGCGGCTCTGCATGTCTGTGCATGCGCGTCTGGCCATTTGTCTGCCTCTCTTACGAGACCCGACGCCGCCATCACAGTTGCTGAGTGCGATTTGACGTCGCGCGGTGAGCATCAAAATCGCTCTCACGGTCTTCAAAGAGTTAAGAGAAAATTTTCCTGGAGAGTTTCAAGACAATATAAGGAGGAGAGGGGAGGGGATGGGGGATGTCGGCTTTGGTCAGGCGGCTAGTGATGATCGACGCGGCTCGACGTGGAACTGGTCCCGCACGCGGTCCCCCCCACATACACTCCGGCAATCACTAACGTGCGCGTCGGCCTGGCTATCCTCGAGCATACGTATCCGGCCACTGTTCTACGGCGTTCATGAAGAAGATGAAATCCGCAGGCAAGTCAGAAGGCGTATCGACAGGTATAAGTACTGAGACCCAACTCTTTCCTAAGCTTCTATGTGAAATACCGCTCCAGTTAATACCCTGACTTTAAACGCTCATCAAAGCGGAGATTAACCGAATTTCCGTAAGGTTCCTCTACTTCTGTGCAAGATTGCACATATAAATTGGTACTGAACTGTTAACACACAAAATTAATGAGATTTCTTCGTATTCCTTGAGATGATACTCTCATCCCTGTCTGAATTGCATTAAATTTTGTTATTGCAAATTATTTGAACCATGGTGCCATTCTTAGAAGAGAGTGGAAGTTCTCCATGATTTTTTTTTCCTACGGCGCGTGATCATAATTCGTTGTAAAAATTGGAGAACGTGTTTTTCTCAGTGGGGTGAAACAGGGAGCGGATAATGGAAGGATACCGAATCCAGGTGCTTTCGCTAATCAGGAAACGGCCAAAAATATCAGATAAAAGAAGACGCACAAAAGAATGACTGTGGAGAAAGAAAAGTAAGTGCGTTCTCGTACATTTCAGTGGCTGATATCGATCCAGTGAAAGTTTTCGTTCTTTTGCGACTTTTCAACTAAAAGGAACACAAACTTTCACACACATAAATACAGGTCTTCTCTTTGGTAATACAGTATAATTAACCTAGTCTCTTGTAAGACAGGTGGAGACGGATACATTAGCGAAACGCGTAGACCACTCTCTGTGTCCGTACAACAGAGTATCGTAGCAGATTATAGATCAACAAATTAGAACCTCAAACAGCAGAGTGACATGAGAACGAAAAAAGTCTAAAGAATCCATTGAAAGGTCAAATCATAATACAATAGTACTTTGTGGATGGAAATGGCAAACGATTTTACTTGAGAAGGTCATCGCACCAAATCCTGCCTAGGAGATCTCGCAACAGATTACGGATCAGCAAACACAGTCCATATATTAGAATATCGTATTCAGTCCGATTTCTTCGGTGAGGCGTTGCTTCTCCTCATCACCATTTCACTGCTTTTAAGGCTGAACGCACTCGATTCTGAAGAGGGGCGAATTCGTTCTGCAAGAACTAACTTGCATTTCGTTGTGTTTCATATATGATTGCGTGATATTCCAGGAATATAGTATCACTTATTAAAGCCCACTGACAAGGTGAAATCCAAAGTCTCAGGTAAGGGAAGTAGTGATACTTCACATCTGTAAGTGGTCACCACTTTATACGATTTACACCATCAATGATATCCAGAAGCACTCTTCACCATGAAACATCCATAACATGATCATTTTTCAGTTGGAACTTCATTGTATTCTGTTCTACTTTTTACGCGACCCATCATCACAATTCATTGTGTGCAACATCCCAGTACTTCTTGCATTCGAATCGTTTTCCTCGCATTAATCCTCCACAAAGTCTTCGAACATCTCGTGTGTTCTTTTGGCTGCTACTTTTAGATGGAAACGTTGATTGAAACGATATTCCTTTCTGTCTTGGAAGCAGCTATACTGGGGTGTTTCCATGTGAACTAGTGAGAGATGATCGGGAGAGAAGATCGAGAATTACTTTCTAGTAGCTAATCACTCTCCACTGCTCTATTCCTTCCACCGCCTTTGCATGATGGCTCTAATAGGGAGCGTGACAGAGAATTTTTCGAATAAAAAATTCCACGAAAGGGCTTTTGAGTGATGTAAGTTATTGAAAAGGTCTGATTATATTTAGGTAATACAACCGCATCTCAAACACGTAGCAGATTTTAATGTTCATCAGTTGCTGGCTGAAAATATTCAACAACGACCTGTAGATAAAATTACGACAAATTTTTTAAAATGACCATGAACTGAAAGAGATCTGTGTGTGGTTTAGCGGTTAGCGGTACCTTGGAATATATCATTGGTTTATGGTTCGAATGTCGTCTGTCGAGCTCACCAATCCTCCTGTCCCAATCTGTACGTGGCCACTGATTCTACTTCATTCGCGGAGCCCACCAAGCCTCGTATCCATTCGGGATCGGAAAAATGGTAGCAAACTTGTCTGGGAGGAGAGAAGCGTTAAAATGATATAACGGTACACCATCTAAAATTATTCTATTGGCCAGAAATGCACCAGATCACCTATATCGGTGTTTGATGAAGTATGATGTGTTACGCGTACCACATGCACTGAGCAAGAGAGTTCAATTCTTCATCCTTTTACTAACTGAACTGAAATCAAAACGTTAAAACAGCTTTTGAGCTTTCTCACAACTGAAATAAATAACTTAGAGGTGATCTGATGATGACTGTTAGAGATCCCACTGTCTATAACCTGTGCTTCATTTGATTTCCGTAACGCTTCTAGTTACAAGCTGTCGTGCTTCATTTACAAATGGTTACCGTCATTTTGACTTCGTCAAAAAATTTTTTTCACAAAATCTCACTAAACAACATATGTTGAATTGTAGTCCTTTATTTAAGTTTGTTTACACCGTATAGTAGTGCCACTACGGTCACGAGAGACGATGAAAATATGTGGTTTGATCGTGAAAATGTCATTTAATATCAACAAAGTCATAAAACGGAAGCAGAGATTGACCTTTCTATTCATTTGCACTAAGTTTTAGTCAGCAAAAATCTTCACCTCAAAACACGGAGCAACTCATTTCATTTGCGCGAGTAAACAGAAATTTGAGATTCTCTGAACAGTGTCTTAAATCTGACATTCGATTTCCACATCTTCGCGATGTACTTTTAGAAGTGAAGTATCTGAAACAAATGTGTATACCTTTTTATCTAATTCGTACTCGTTCCCATCATTTCTTATTCGACTTCAATGTTATTCAGAGACTTCTCTGCATAACGATTTTCAACAAATTACCCCCTATAGGAATTTGTAATCTTTTTTGTCAGTAATCCACTATAATTGTCTCGGAATTCGTAATGTTTTTCCGGAGGTTTGTGAACAGATGTTTACCTCGCCCCCCACGTCAGTCCGGTTTTATATCGATCGCCGACAGCGCCTCTTAAATAATGAAACACAACTTTTTCTAATTTTCATTACCTCGTTTGTGCTCTACATCACTGCGAGCTGCGCTAAGGTTAATTTTCAATCGAAGTGCTCACATTCATGAAGGAGTGTACTTTTTGTAAGAAACCATAAACACCACTGGCATTTCGGAAGTTATCTCCAGAGTAAGTTTAAGGTCACGTGATGGTTCACCTACATCAACTTCTATCACTGATTCGACTGTTATCGATGACATTGTCAGTGTCGATGAAGAAAACAAAAACGCTGTTGAAATCACCTTTGCTCAGAATGAATCATCCACTAAGCGCTGTGTTCGAATGTCGGCATCCAGTTCCTTCCACGATGTCGTCCGTTTAACAAATGATTGAGGCATTACATACAACATGCATTCAAGGAAAACTTTCAGCATTCTGCTCTTCCATCGATTTCTTTTTTCATCGTCAGTGATGTCAAGCAATCCGTTCAATATTTGTATTGCAATTCCTTTACCCAATAGATGTTATCAGATGTGAGGCTGAATCTAGAAATGTCCTCCTATCTCGTCTCATTTTCGAACTTATCGAAAAGTTGGGCTACTCCATTCTATCTCTCTTTGGAAATCATCTGAAATAGTGGCTTATATTTCTATGAAACATGTTGTCTTTTTGGTGTGAAACTGCAATTTTTCCACATCGCTGAGGAATTCACCATTTTGATTGTAGAAATTAGCCTTTTTTACCTGTTATAGGCTTTCAAAAAAGGCTACAGTTCATACATTACTTTTGTTTCAATTGCTCTTATGTGAAAACTTCTTTTTATTATTTTGTATTGTCCCACTGTGGCTCATAGTCAATTCATTCAGCTAATGTCATCTGAGTGTATGTCGAACAGACATCTTGTTCACTCTTTATTTTCGAAATCCGATATGGGGTAGGATTTGCGGTATTTCGAAAACAACTCAATCATTGTTGCGAAATTAGTTTTTATGGCGCTTACATTGCTGCTCATTTCAGTTGCTGTTATGATATGATCGGGAATTTTACTAGTAGGCAATTTGAACACCGGCATGAAATGACAGAAGTTTCGTGGTACTGGAATTGAATAATTGAAGTACCATAAATCATTCCGTTTCACTCTAGTACAATTTCTCTTTTCGAGAAGATAGCAGACTACGTCTCAACCTTTTTCAGTGTATTTATATGCTTAAAAAGCTCGATGTTCCTTTTCTCTTGGGACTCCAGAAATAAAGACGATTCAAGTTTTGTGAAAAAGTCTCTTTTTCTTTTTCATTGTTTTAACAACTTTCATCAGTGAGATAACATGGTCCAACAAAAAGACAAGGAAACTTTAGCCCACAATAAAACCTGTACATTAATTCTCAAAGCCTCATATAATACAATCCACTTCTTGCTAAAATATAGCCCGTTTTCGGGTTTGAACCTACGTATCTCTGCCTATATCACGTGTTACTACCTAAGCAAAAATTTATTAGAATGTTCACATTTTTGTCTACAAAACGAGTCATTTTATTTCATATCAAGGAAATTACGATTTTTCCGCAGTGCGCAAAGCTTATTTTAACCGTTTTGTCTCGTCAGAGCTCGTAATGCGAGTGCAAGCGCGATTGAGTAATTGGCGAATTCGTCATATATGGTACGATTGCGTGCTTAAATGTATGTTTCATGGGTATAGCTGTCGCTCATCCGTGGGAAATCTGAACAACTTGAATGTTATTAGCAATTTTTAGAACATCAATCTCAGGTATGAATATAATTCTATATATTTATATGTATATATGCATATATATATATATATATGAATACATGTTTATATATGCATATATATTTACAAATTAAAGCATACTGAATAAAATTATGTACTTGACCATAGAACAAAGAGCCATAGAACGAAGTCTCTTTCATAAATCTGTTAAGTTATGATCTCCTTAAAACTCTAACGAACAAATTGTTATTACAAGTCATCAATAACTCCACTTTCAAGCCTTACTTGTTATTGAGCCGTGTTAATGCATGACACTCGGCACGGGTCATGCTATGAGTCGTTCAAAATAATAGGTGGTGCAAAATTAATCAAGATTTCGGATCGTGCTGAGACAACAATAACTTTTGTTTTTTTTTTTAACTTTTGTAGTTTACTTCATATGGCCGAAATGGGCGAACGGTCAACGTTGAGTTCTTCTGCAACATCTCGTGTTCTTTTAGAAGTATCAGCCTCGACGATTGCTTGTCCCATGACTTTTGATGACGTTATACAGAAGTAATTGCGGTATACGCATAGTTGAATTGCATCTTCTATTACAAGACTTCTTGAATCACTAATACACTGGAGAATCGTTGGCAGTTTTTCAAATCGGATGCGTTGTTAATGTTGGAAGTTGTACCTGCTGCTCCACTATCCATTTTGAACCTACAGTTTAAAACCGCAATTACTTTTGCTCCTATCATCTTTTCATATCTTTTCCATAGTCTAAAATCAATATAAAATATACAGCAAGAAATACGTTATCTGGGAGCGCGAGATGGCTGAATGATTTTGATGATTGTCGTGGAACGGGGGCTCATATTAAGAATCGCATTTTTCTCTTTTAAAGATATTTTTTCTCCGCTTTTTATCGACACAGTTCTTTCGAATATTGAATGACTGCACAAGAAAGATTCCCTTCAACACATGCTGAACCACTTTCGAATGTATTTTCGTTGTAGATGTTTGTCATTTCTTGAGTTTCATAAATGAACGAGTTTGAAGTGAACGAAATTGTTTGTATGTATAGTCATAGTCATGTCCTGAGAGTGTGTGTAACATCACCTGCATCACCTGTCGTCCCGTTGATCGTCGAACGTTTCGAGCCGGCACCAGCAACACTTCCATTTTTCCCTATCGCGAGCAAGAGTAGCCCAGTGGGACCTCCTCTCCTTAGGGATTTGTTTAGCATCAATTCTTTCTTCTAGGCTTTTTGTAAAGAAATCGTACCATCGGATCGGTGGTCTTCTTGTAGAGCGCTTAATGTTCCGAGGGTTCCAGTTGGTAACGGCTCTTGTCCAATGGTTGTCGTTGGAGCGTATCGCGTGTCCGACCCACCTTATTTTCGATATTCTGGCGTGTAGAACGGCGTCTCTGATTTTCGATCGTTGACGTAGGTCGAAACTTTAAATCCTTTCTCTCATTTGCAAGATACGGGATACTCCTAGCATTGACCTTTCGACTGCGCGTTCAATAACGCCAAGTGATTTTTCCTCGTGCTTACGTAGAGACCAGGTTTCTGCTGTATACGTTAGGGCAGGGATAATCGTCGAGCCGAAATGGTGAGCACGGAGTCGGATGGTTCTAGCCCTTTTCACTACATCTTCGATGCTCTTAAACGTTCCCCAAGCCGCTCGTTTCCTCCTGCTCAACTCTGCAGCTAAGTCGCTCCTCATGTTGATTTCACGAACTTAGACGTAACTGGAGTATTCGTTGATGTTCGTTTCGTTGAGCGTGAATGGGGCATTCAAAACCCACCCGTTCCTCATAACCATCGTTTTTGTTAGATTTAGTTTGAGACCAATCTTTCCACAGGCGTTATCGAAATCGGTTCGACGCTTATTCCGCTTAGCTGAAGCTTGGCGTTATGAGAACGGTACATCAGCGAAATGAAGATGGTTTAATTGTCGACCGCCAATTTTCACTCCCATAACGTCTAATTCTAATGTTCGCATGACGCTTTGTAAGGTGGCAGTGAATAATTTGAGCGAGATTGTATCGCCTTGTCAAACCACTCTTCTCACGCCAGTAGTAATTTTGTTGTAAAACAACGATATTTTGGTTGTAGAGTCTTTATATAGCTCATAACGGAAAGTTAGTACCGATTAGGGACGCCCCGGTTATCCAGAATCTCTATAACCGCTTCTGTTTCCACTGGATCAAAGGCCCTCTTCAAATCGATGGAAGTGAGACAGAGCGGGATTTTTTCTCTCGTAAAACTTTAATGAGTATTGTAATCGTGTGGATGTGGTCTATCGTACTAGATCCCCTTGAAACCCAGCTTGTTCGCATGGCTGCCCTTCGTCCAATGTTCCGTCAATCCTGTTCAGGAGGACTCGAGTGAAGAGTTTATAGAGAACGGACAGCAAGCAGATTGAGCGATAATTGTCTATGTCGTGAAGGTCTCCCTTTTTGCACAGCAACACGGTCTCTGGTTTTCCATTGATTGGAAACCTTGCATTCTGACAGGTAATGAGTTGACGGCCGAGCCAGGACGTTGATGAGAAGTGGTGGTAGGTTTTCCAGGTGTTCTGCTCCAATCTTGCCTGAACCAGATTTTGTTTGAATCTTCACCGACTATACAGCGCGTCGGATTTCGGAAGGGAGGACCGGTGGAACAACAATTTCATTATTTTTCAATTTATAGGACGAGAACAGTACATGGCTAAGGAACAGATCAGAGTAGTAGTCGTAGATGATTTTCGCCATTGCCCTTCTGAACGCTGTGAGTGTCCCGTCAGGGCATCGGAATGCAATCATCGTGGTCTTGTAGTTGATGAAGTTTCGCTAGGCTTTGCAAATGCTCTTAGCGGCTTCTGCAGCTTCTTCCATATCTGCTGCTGGTCTTTCGTTGAGGCCTTCCTTTATCGCTTCTCTGCAGCGTTTCGCAAGTTCGGTCGTGAGCTTTGGGCTGCCTATAGCTCGTGCGGTTACACAATGACGTATCAGCTCGAATGTCTGCGAAGACAGGCTTCTCTTCGTCACTTCAGGGCTCTCGGCTTTCATAGCGCTAACGTGAAGATACTCAACTATCCGATCGTATTCTGCGTCGATGTTGTTGACAACGGTATCTTCCCAAGAGCTGACCAAATTTGAATACATCCCAGTTTATGGTAATTTCGGGAATTTGCTGTTTGAATTTAGCGGCTATCCCTTTTTTCACGAAAAACGGAACGTTGCGCAAAGGAGGCGATGATCTGATTCTATATAGAACTTAAGAATAACAGCGACAATGGTCAGGCTAAACCGTCGATTCACTAAGATATGGTCTATTTAGTTATTATACTCTCCATAATTCCAAAAAAAAGAATGCTTTAAGCTCAAAAACGAGGTTGTTACGCCAGGGTCATACACCGGTGTTTCGGAGGTTCGCCCTCCTCGTCAGTGACCCCCGCCCCACATTCAGCCCTGCATTGAAGCAAGGAGGGAGGCGTATGTGGTGCTGGAACAGTGTACAATGACACTGGTCCATCACCACCCCTCAGTCGATGGATTTTTGCTGTTAGATCAGAACTAAATCAAAAGATCGACTGTTTTTTAGAACCCTGGAAAAAAACATTCACAATAATTCCAAAAAAAGAATACTTTGAGCTCAAAAACGAGGTTGTTACGCCAGGGTCATACACCGGTGTTTCGGAGGCTCTAAACGTGGGGGCTAAGTAGCCACAAGTAGCTTGCCAGTCTCTCTTAGAAGAGCGGATGGAGCTTATCTGTTGGAGGCGACGCCTTACCGCCTCTCATGTACATTCGAGCCGCCTGATTGCACACTTTTGGCCAATTTGACTCGAAGAAATAGAATTCTTTTATTCCAAGTGTTTTATTGAGGCCGCGCTCAAATTTCAATAGAACCTTTCATGATTGAGCCAACATGTCATGTGGTTTGGTAAGGGCTCTTGATCACCGCGATGCACGTGTTTCGTCCTTTCAGACTCGTCAGTCGGGCAGAACCCGTCGTCTTTCGATCTTTTTATTGGTCAGTTCTCTTGGGAGCCATCTTTTGAAATTTGAGCGTGTTCTCAATAAAACATTCGAAATAAACGGTATGATATTTCAGAAATACCAGCTAAGAGTAACCGAGTGTCAAAAATTGCCGATCTTATGATTTTCACTTAGAGGCGAGTGTGTGTAAATCGTTCGTCGTCGCCTATCTCTTTATGAGGAGTTTAGGGGCTCCCGAGGGAATTGACTAAAGACGAGGGGCCTGCCCGACTGACGAGACTAGAGCCGAAACACGTGTTTGGGGCTGGACAAGAGCCCAAAACAGTTCACATGGCATGTTGGCTCAAATAATAATCATGAGATATATCAGAATTTGAGCGTGGTCTCAATAGAGTACTCGAAATAAACTAGATACTTAATCCGTTGTGACCTAGTAGCGCTGAATCACATCTTTTCTTCGTGTTAAGTTTTCAATTCGTAAAACTCTCTTCATCAAAAATGAATCACGACTTACCGGGTCACCAGCACGGTAATAAATGTTTAGATCACTACATTCTTCAATATATATTCATGATAATTCATGTACACATATTGGCACCATTGTTCCCATATCGTTCTGTAGCCATCACGATCCTGTGTACAGATTTTGATGCATGAATCAATTGATTGGCCTACAATTTTGCTCGTGAAGTTTGCTTTTTCTGACCTGGAATCTCCTTTGTCGAAAAAAACGAAAAAAAGCGAACTGAACAAAAGAACGACGATCTCATAAAGCTACTTTACCTTGCCATTACTATTTACTAATTGCTGAATAGATATCGATTTTGGTGCGTCCCCCACAATGTGTTCTCCTTTATATTTGCATTTGCAGGAGAAGTGAATATATATTTATCATATAAATTAATGCCTGAGACTAGTTAATTGGCAAATGTTCCTTTTAATCTCCGTTGGCGATTCAGTTGGCGCTGTCAATTCCAAGTTCGGAATGAGTGCAGAGTTCTGTCGGCTGGAGGCGGGCTTCATCGGCATTCGCATGTTGGTGACTAGTGTCTCACTACAGAGCAATCCACTGATGTATCTATACTAATATACTTTTTCTAATGCGTTTTAACTCCTTTGGTTCATTAAAGAACTATCGTCTTTATAATTTAGCGAATCTTCCCCACATGAAGCACTTCTTATCCACCATAGTAATTTGTGATGATTTAACACCTGTGCACCTTCCAACATATCTGGTACATCGCTATAAATTGTGGCTTGTGTATTGTTGTCTGATTTTCTGTGTAGTATGTGATTTTCTCCGTGAAATTCTCTTCTAACCTCTTTGTAGAAATAAAACAAGCACTGCTCAATAACCTTTCTTTCTTTATCTTCACAGATCCATCTATGTTTGGTTTTGGTATTCAAGACTGGCTAAGCCGCCCATCAGCCAATACACGATGTTCCTGCAGCCTCAATGCAAAGGTGGGATTTTACCGAGCTGAAATTAATCTCATCATTACCGACCTGTCATTCAAAATAATTGGAGGAAATTTGGCTTCTCGCTTTTTTTTTACAATGACAACGAATTTTATTCGAAGTTCACAATGATTAGGGTAGATTAGTCTAGCAGGTAATATTTCATTCTCTGTCCATAAAAGAAAGCGCGTACAGCGAAGTGGTTGGAGATGGGCTGCAATGTGTACATTACCTTTAGTTCTACCCAATACCCTGACTAGTCAGGTTTCTCATCTCTGAGGGGCGGGCAAATTGCTGCTAGATTTGTCTGAGAGAATGACGATGAGTTGACACATCGATAAGCCACAGAAAGTAATTGTATAATCCACATAAACATCAAATCCCTTCCACCATGCACCAGTCCAGTGGATGACATTCATGAGGGATTACTCGACAGCGGGAGCTTTATCCCTTTATGAAAAGGAGAATTACTTCATTAGCTTTGTGGAAATAAAAATTCGATTATGTTGAATTAAGTACCGTCAACCTCATCTACTAATAAAATAAATATAAATATATCATTTTCTACTGTGACATGGTCAGTGCTTTACGATGTCATGAACGTACACTGATAGTTTACTATTGGCGTCCTATCTCGAGATTATCTATATGCTTCTGAAGGCAGATTAATGACCAGCAGATTGCCTACCATCTCATTTTTTGGTTTGATTTTTTTATGAGTTGGTTTCTGCTTTCGTAGGACTTTTCCGTACCACGCTTGAAATATCTCCCGTACGTTTCAATAAACTATGGGTGTACTGTTGTGAAATTAATATTTACAATTATGAAAACATGCTTGCTTGGACGACCAAAGCATTTTTTTACGAGTTACATCGGTCACAGCTTATTCTTCAGTTCGTTACTCTCCCATGAGACCGCTTCGAATATGGCTTCCTATTTTGCCTACATGGTGATTTCTGTCAATGTCATTCTGTGATCTAAAGAGTGTAAGCTGATTGAGGAGAGCGAAATATTTCCCATTTAGACGGTAAGGACACTAATGCGTGTCGGCGCGATTGGGCAGTCTGAAAACTATTATCTCCATTTTTAGTTCAGTGGATTAAGAAATTGCTACTTCACTAGGTATATTCATGCGATGGTTAGAAAAAAAAACAGATTGAAATAAGAGGGAAGTGAACAGAAAAACTTTTCCGCTTAAGTTTATTGACCAAAAGTTCGATCAGCAATCAAGTGAATTTCAATTGTAACAACTGTGGTTACTGTGTCGTATGTGGGTGAAATGCCGAGACGGATTAAAAATAGGTCACAAAATACTTCCAAATGCCATCAACAAGTTATCTGCATGAAACCGTGATAACAGAATTAGTAGTAGCAAATTTTCTTATTCTTAAAGAGATGAAAAAAATGCTTTCTGTAGTCCCGTCATGTCGGCAGCCTACCAGTCCCCATAGTAACCGAAAGGAAAATTGTCGTCTATTGTCAGCAAACCAGAAAGCCGACCAAAATATTGCTATAAATCCATTGACCAGTCACGAACATGGATCGCCGTCGCGAAACGGAGGTGCAGATGTTCATTTTGTTGGGAAGGCTCAAAACGTTCCATCAGGTGTTCATTTTTCTGGTGCTCGCTCTACAAGTCCTTGATGTCATCTTGGAGTTCACACGAAATATATATTTGGAAAATGAGATACAAAAAACTTCAGTTATCGATATGCTGCTTAGTGATCTATGCTCATCCTTGTATAATATTTTCGAATCTATGTTTTATGTGTAAACATTAATCATTAACTACAAACATTAATCTATGCGCGAAGGTAATCAAACGCAAAGCTTAAAAAAGCCTTGACGTCTTTTTTTCAATTTGGCATTAGAGAATATCATTAAATTTAGGCATGGAAGACAAATGGTATGGTAGGTAAATATGCGTTCTAAGTGACATTTCCAATCCATTTTTCTCCAAATGATTTTAATTCTTCTCAGCATTGCTCAGTTTTGTATGGCCTAAGTTAGTTTGACAATAATATAACAACAAAGTTACCAAAATCGGAAGCATAAAATTTATGATAACTTACCAATTAACCTTCGACAATTTTCTTGTGCATTTAGAGATGGAGAAATTTTCCAAAGTTTCCAATTAATTTTCTTCTGCCTCATCGATTCTTATGTTTTCTGAAAAGGAAATTACAGTGTTATCTGATTTTAAACATATTCATAACTACAGTAACTGATTTTTTTAGGTCTTTTTTTCAGAAAAGTGTACTAGCAGTGACGTCATTTGTGTTTTTAAACGCTTCTTGGATTTGTTCAATACCTTATTATCGAGAAATTTGCCATATTCACTCCGACGCTTGGTATATTTCATTTTACTTATTTTTTACTCGAAAATAATATAGATTTCCTTGTTTTCTGCGACAATCATTACAATTAGGATAGCGTACTGCGTAGTTAGTACCAGCATTATACGAAATTTGAACGATACTATAACCTCAACATTATAAATTAATAAAGTTCGCGTTGTCATGAAACTAAACGCGTTCCCTATTCCATCTACGTTTTAACTTTTCAATCTTATAATTTCAGAAATGAATTATTCCCACATTTGGACAACAGAATAATCTCGAAATAAAGTCGTCTCCAATTTATCGACCCAATTTTTTCCATTGTAATCTATATTCCGCTCAGAGTTCTTGGTTTTTTTTTATAAAAGCCTTCGTGGTTTTAAAAGCTATTTATCTATTGCATATATCGGAATGTATCTAAGAAGTTCATATTCACAGCTGATTAGAGTTAATAGCGATCATAAACATCGTAGACTTCATGCATTATCAATGTAGCAGGATGCGCGCTATTTCTATCAAAAATGGGAAATCAAATGTCATGAGATGAAAAGCAGATGTGAGATGGCACGTGTTGAAAGTTCAAATTCATTGGTATTGTGTAGGAATAATGAATAATTTTCTGAGAGCAATGCAGTTCTCTTGTCGTCTTACGTTGAAAATGAAAGCTTCTAACTCGTCCATTATAAAGATGAATTTTTTTTCGATAACTGCCTATGAATATGAACTTTTTCTTCAAAGTTTTTCCTTTCATATAGTAGTCATGTTAAGATTGAGCATTTTTGTAAAAGTTCAGGATGAAACTTGAGTTTTTGAATAACATGATATAAAAGCGAAAGTTGAAAGCTAAGTGATACAATGGAAAATGCAATTAAATCATAAAGGACAATATCCAATTTGCTCATTTGCCTTCGTCTTCCAAAGATGAGCTTCGAAACAATGAAGTGAGTGAAATAATTGTTAAGAGTTCGTGAAAATCAGAATTTCGCTGTGACAAAATAATAGGACTTTTATCTTATATGAAAGAATTTGTAGATTCTGATGTTTTTGTTTCAATTAGAAGCACACACCCACTATGTGATATAATGACTAAAAGTTTGAAGCGGCTGTTTAATTGCGTCGTATGATTTTATAAAGGACGCGTCATCTCGTAAGGGATTAAGGCATACGTGATAAATTTCTGGCCAGTCTCGTGAATAATGTGAGCGATGTCAAATCAACACTCACATTTTGTTCCTAATCAAACTCTCAATGAGTTTTCCAGGTACTCTCCGCGTGCACCTTTAGTTCTATCTAGTTGTGAATACTGAAAGATAGTTACTAAGCATAGTCTGCTGTATATAGTGAATTGCAATATTCAATGACCTTGAAGAAGTTTTGATTTTTTTTTTCCTTGAAAAAATTTTAGGTCCTCGAAGTGACTTTTGAGCTCTCAGTTTCTTTTGATGAGCAGGAACAAGGCTCTTGTTTGTAGGATTGATTGAAAGAAATTCAACATTGAGTACCATTCAATGCAAAATACAATGGCTGATACTTCGCCGGTACCACCTTTTTTAGAGCGTGGAATGGTCAAATTGAATTCGCAATATACTCAATCAAATTTTTTCGTACTCCAGCAGAAGTAAACGTAATACTCAAATTTTGGTTCACACAATCAGCACCTTCTTTCTAAAACGTTCACCGTTTAGTTGTTTTTTAGGCTTCCCAATACTCATTGAAGAAAAATCGCAGAGTCTTGCATAAGACAGGAATGTACCTGGCTCAGGTCAAAGAATTTAGCCTGAGGTTATGCTGCGAGGTCACACATTATTACGTGACACTCCTCCTAGTGGTTTGAGTTTTTCGCTGAAAACTGGCCTATCTAGCCGCTATATAAAGTTATCATGCGTAGAAGCATGCGTGAAACCCAGCTTTGTGATATTTAGCGACTGAAATCTTTTAAATCTATTGTAATCTTGAGAAATTCTTATTTTGACACAATAGAAGCATTGTTTATCTTATTAGCTATTTTATTTTCACAGGGGGAAAATAAATTGTACTGAGAAATCCTATTTCCCAAATCCACGTCCGAAGTCTTCAATTTTTTTGCAGGAGCATAACAATAATAATGACAAGGATAATGGTAGTAATAATAACAATAATACTAGAAATAATCGTAATAATAATAATAATGAAAGGAATGATGAAAATATTAATTATTATTACTGCTGTTATTATTCATACTATCAATTACCATCAAGTAAAAGACGTTTCGCAACTTGGATATCACTGTAAGATATTGCTTTTGTAGGTAACTTGCTACAGTAGTTCGTCAAAAATTTTTGCAAACGTCGATATTCTGAACAAATTTCAAAAAGGCGGTAGTGTAAGGAATTGTTTTAGCGCCTTTCACTACTTCCACAAATAGAAAGTTTTTTCTGTAATCACTAACTTGTAATATGTTTACAGGTCATGCTATCTTGTTTCTATTTGAAATAGCATCATTTCTCCTCTTTATTCCTGCATTATTCAGAGAAAAGAGCACATTGATGTTACCATTTATTATTACGCAGGTTAGTCAAGATTTTATAAGTGTAAATCCTAAACATATTTAACGGATTGGTGGATGGCGCCTTGGTAAGACTTACACTGCAACGCAGACATCGGGTCGTTCGCCCGATCGCGCGTCCCGCATTGGCGAGTCGGTGTCAGACTTGTTTGGCAGAATAACAGCACTGACTTCATGAAGTCGAATGCATAGCGCGCATCCCTCAAACGGTGATCAACGCCGAAGGCTTCATCAATCACTTTTTAAAGTATTTGATGTAAGGTGATTGTGGGCATTATTTTCAAAACGTATTCCTTCCACATATGTGTGTTGTCGCACAGAGTTTATTTACTGTGGCTTTTGTGTTCATTCGAAAGCTTACTCAAGATGTTTGATGGTTTTTGATCTAAGCCTTTCTGTACAGGTAAAAATTGAAAGAATTTCTTTGTGCTGGATTCTTCAATGCGCTTCACAAGCGACAAGAAACTTATCTACTACTTGTTAGTGTCGTTGTTCATCCATCATTGAATTTTATCGTTGTTACAATATTATTGTGTAAGTTGAAAATAACATATAAACAAACTATAACGTTACTTCAGCGTTATTTGAGGTAATACGAGTGGTTGCACTGCTTGTAGTAATTTTATACTACGTGATGAAGCTGTTCGTGGTGGAATCTAATTCACGCCCCCAATACGACGTTCCTGCTCTGGAATACGATTCCACACATAAAAGCGGTAATTGTTTCCACATCACTAAACCATACAAGAATCGATAATTAAAAAGCCAACCATGAAACTTTTTAGTTTTCAAGGACAAAACGTTTTTTCCTTCAACTAAGGTGCTATAAATATATATATATATATATGTACATATATATACATACGTGTATATACGCATATATATATGTACTTGCATATGCATATGCATATATATCAGATTATTTCACAATTTTATTGTAATTCCACACTTTTGTTAACTCACTTGTTATCTAATCAAATAATTCACTTAACCAGTAATATGATCACCATCATGGTCAATGATAGGCAACATTTGCGGGGTGCATGCCTTCCTCTCAGAAAGATTTAGGCTGGCGATCAGAGAAGTCGCTAAGGTCACTTTTGAGCTATTCGTGGTCTTTGAAGGCCCCCTCACGCAGATCCTGATTCGAGGCGCGGAAGAGACGATAATTCGATGGAGCAATATCAGGGCTATACGGTATATGTGCTACCGTGGTGCGGCCCAGTCGCCCCAAAATGTGGCGCGTCGACTTTGCGATGTGGGGTGGAGCGTTACCTAAATGGCGACACTGCGTCGTTTTGGACGCTGCTCTCGCACTATTGCTGCCAGCTCTCGGAGTTGTTTCTCTTACACGTCGCTATGATTGTCTGCATGTTGTTGAACAGTTCCGAAAACAGTATGTCCTGTCAATCTCAAAAAAACGGGGAGCATAATCTTCCGAGTACGAAGCTTTAGGCTGATGAGGCTTTACCGCGAAGCAGTCAGCAAGCGTAGTTCGTATTGTTCTCGCAGAAGATTCAGGGTTAATCTTCAGTAATCAGTTTAAGAAAGTCCTGTCTGTGCGATCGCAGCAGAAGAGTTTCTCAGATGGTCATGTGTGCAGCGCGGTCGTAGTCGGTCAATGCATGAGGTGTCCATGAAGACATCACTTTCACTTTGCGATGGCCCATTTCATTTAGATTTAGATTTGGTACCCCAAACTGAAGTAACTAGACATTCTCCAATATTAAGTAATACAATAGTAAGAAAGAAATTATGGGGAATCCAATATTTTTGTCCAGAATTCGCAATCAGTAATTTCCTCGAATCACTAGTGTAGTTAAGAAGTCTCGAAAGAATAAAAATAATTCTCCCATATTTTTTTACAGTAAATAAAAATGGTATTAATATGTTAGAGTTGGTTTGTAAACATTTCTCTCGGTATCTGAAGATATCAACTAGGTGAACATCATACCTAAATACACATATATATATTTGTACATATGTGTTTATGTATAGATATACTTACATATGTATATATATATATATATATATATATATATATGTATAATAGCAAGTAGAGCAACTGTTTGATGATCGCAGACTTTCAAGTCGTTTAAAGAAAGCTAAATAGTGGTCCTGTTTTTCTACTTCATATCTATGAATAATATTTTTTCTTCATTCAAAGCGTTATCTTAGCTATTTTCCTCTCCAAACTTATTGGACATGTGGTATTTTTGTTCTTTGGTCACGTTTTCCTAATCTACGTAGCATGGAGTTGTTTTATAGTAAGTTTTTGTTACTAACTATTCGTGCCTTTTTTCATTCTATTTATTGTTGATTTCTCTATTTGTTCAAGCTTTATCGTCAATCGCCGAATCGAACTACCAACAAAGATTACCATGTTGCATGTCCTATTCATAACGTTATCGTTTTGGAACAGCCGATAGAACAAGCGATGTATGGCAAGAAGAATTGAGAGTTATCGCTTCCGGCTGACAGCTTTCATCATAAAATTATGAGAAACGTATAAATATTTTGATCATCATGTTTGCTGCCTCAGAATAGGAGAGCTACGATTAGATTCCTTCTGCGTAATAAATCAAAATGTTTCTTTTTCACTTTTTTTTTGTTCTTCTTGCGGGTTTCCCTTGCACGTAATAATACAAATTTTGTATTCGGCTCGATATTCTTGTCATAAATTTGCATTTGTTCCTCGCATAAGAGTTATTATGAGAAGTAAATTCTGCTTATCAATTCACGATCTCTTAGTGTTATGTATTTGATGTCAGCTATTACAAGATTTTCGTTAATACACGAACTCTTTGTTATAGGACATGAGTGCTTAATGGTTAAACCTTGTTATTAATCACTACGCACTCTTCGCGATATCGCGGATTGTTAAGGCATTGATCAGATATTATGAAATGGGAAATGATTAGTTACATTTTCTACATATCATTCCATCTTCAATATTCAGAATGTCAGTTTGACTGTTAGAGGTAAAAAATGAGAGTTAGGAGTACGACGCCCACACTTTGCTCCATTGATTGTCATAGCCGCCGTATTCGTTCAGTTTAAGAGCTGTTGGGGTGGAACTTTTGCAAAAACATTTTGAAGTGATGCAGTCAATGCAAATATTATAGGGCTGAATGTGGGGCGGGGGTCACTGATGAGGAGGACGAACCTCCGAAACACCGGTGTATGACCCTGGGCGTACCAACATCTTCGCTTTGTTGACGATATCATTCTCATAACACCAAACATCAGCCAAGCGGAACGAATGTTGACCGATTTCGATAACCTGTGGAAAGATAGGTCTTCAACTAAATTTGACGAAAACGATGTTTATGAGGAACGGATGGGTTTTGAACGCCCCAATCGTGCTCAGCGGAACGACATTCTCCGAACGCTTCACTTACGTCTATCTAGGTCGTGTAATCAACATGATGAACGGCTTCAGAGTTGAGCAGGAGGAAACGAGCGTAGAGCAACGTTTAAGAGCATTGAAGATGTAGTGAAGAGGACTAAGAACATCGGACTCCGTGCCCTCCTTTTCGACTCGACGATTATCCCTGCCCTAACGTATGCAGCAGAAACCTGGTCATTGCGTAAGCAGGATGAAAGATCACTTAGCGTTATTGAACGCGTAGTCGAAAGGTAGATGCTAGGAGTACCCCGTATCTCGCAAATGAGAGAAAGGATCCGAAGTTCCGACCTACGTCAACGATCGAAAATCAGAGACGCCGTCCTACATGCCAGGATATCAAAAATAAGGTGGGCCGGACACGTGATGCGCTTCAGCGACAACCGATGGACGAGAGCCGTTACCGACTGGATTCTTCGGGACGTCAAGCGCTCTAAAGGAAGACCACTGACCCGTTGGTCCGATTCCTTCGCGAAAGCTATAGAAGAAACATATGATGCTCAGCGATTCCCTGGAGCGAGGAGGACCCACTGGGCTACTCTTGCACGCGATAGGGAAAAATGGAAGTGTTGCTGGTACCCGCTCGAGTCACTCGACGATTAAAGGGACGACAGGTGATACAGGTGACAGGTGATATCATTTGCATTAATGAAGCTTTGTTGAAAAGAGAAAATAGCTTCGAGTGGATATTTTTTCCTTAGTGGATTGAACCAGACAAACTCTATACTCCCTTCAAGAATTTTGTTGCACTGGCGACTGAGCTTGTGATTTCATTTCTTGGTCAAAGATGCCGATATAGTTAAAGAAAATCGCGCTTAAGTGGAGTTGGGTCAAATTAAAAAGCTTTTTTATGTGATAGATTTTAGTCATTAATGATTATTCAATTTTAATAGAAACTTCAATCGACCTTTAAACTGGGTTAACTTTGAGTGAAATTTTCTCCTTTCCCGCTCGCCGTACACTAAAAAGCACTGTTGAATGCAAGTCCGCTAGTATGAGTAGTGTACTGTACAAGTTGAATCTGTTTTGAGTGAAGCATGAGTACATAAAAATTAATAAAAACAGTTTAGTGAACTCAGCTGATGAAAAGTGCAAATGAAAACACCATCGAGCAGAAACGAAGATGATCGATCTTTGCAAAAAAGAATTGAAAATTTCACTGAATAGTTCGAATTTAGATCTAGGCAGACAAGTTGTACTGAAGCCGTGTTGAATCGCAAAATGAGCGCTGAGAATCCCTGTAAAGAAACGAGACATGATCTATTAGTGTACGTTCTAAAGTTGCCAAGGCGGTCTCAACTGTAATAACAAACGGCAACTGGAAGTTTGAAAAGATAGTGACAAACATGGATTACAGTGTAGTAATTGGAGGCGGCAAATTTCTCAATTCATTCAACATTGTATAGCTTAATGCACAGTTTTCCAATCACAACAGCAAAATAAGCCGCAAGCGATTCACGAATGGTTTAACACTTAATTATAAGATTTACTGTAATGTTCGTGCGACAATGTGTGGGTGAGACCAACATATTTATTTAGGCGATTGCGTGCTACTCAAGCATGTTTACGCTCATAAGTAGAGCATAATGGACGCCTGGTAACCACGTTTTACAAATCGGCACATTCTCGAAACATCACAAGGTTTTAGCTGACCAATGATAAGAGTAGGGAACTCATTTAACTCGATAAAATTTCTGAATCAAAAACTTGTAGTTGAAAAAATTCACATCGCAAAAATAAAAGAGAATAATCCTATGTATCTGCTAGTATTGAGGTCAAGTTTTATTATTAAGCTGACATCGTTTGCACAAATTTTATGTAATCCATTTTATAGCGCAAGCCTCATTACACGGTGACTATATATTAGTCAGCTGAATTCCACTCTATGACTTCACCATTGAAAGCGTTGTACTTTAGTGCTGTCCAATGTGATGGCCAAAAATCAGTTGGTACGAGCTGTGTTTCGATACCATGTTCACGTGTAAAATCATAATTATAGTAGACTTTCTGTCCTCGAGAAAGGTATCCAATCCAAAAGCCATATGTTGATACCGATGCTAAATCATTGTAGTAAGGATAAAGAGATATACACGTAATTTTCATTCTATAACAGATTTAGAAACGTTTTTGCATGCTTAAGACTGATTCTGAACTCATCCATGTTCAAGCAAAGAAGCTTTGTAAGTAGTTTTTACGTGAAATATTCTTCATGTGAAAAAAACAACAAGTAACAACATTAATCATGCTACTGTTGCGATTTCTTTGCACTATCAAAACTAGTTCTTCAATGATTTACCTTCCCATCGTGCTCTGGGAGCAAATCTGTTAGCAGGGCTGCTAGGTACAACGGAAAGTTTGTCACTACAGCGCTATTTTCCAACTTGAAAAGGAGTTTGACGTTTTCACCAGGAGGCCAAGTTGAGAGCAAGACGATATAAGAAATTCCCGCTGTGCTGATATGAAATCAATCCCAGGGTAGCAAGTATTTCTGTCTATGATGCTGTGGGGCCAGACAACCGATGATAGACGATCAGATCTCGGATTGCATAGAATTCGTCATAAATGGACCAAACGGATACTCCCACGACATACAGCAGACGGAAATTAGGGGAACCAACTAATGTGAACTACATAACAAGACCTCTATACTCTTGGCGGAAAACTTCCGTTGAGGAATGTCACAGGCTATGGGTTTTTCGTTCATCCATCTATTTCCTAACTATTCACTTTACACGAAGCCTTAGCACAGCAGTGAGCCTTTTTCCTCTGCATCTTTTACGCCAAAAGGAAATCAGTATCATGAAATAGTACTCACCCAATTGTACACCTGATGATAGCGTACTGGACGCCTTTTACAACTGGAGGAAGTTCTTCGCAACGAAAAGTCTTTCGATAAATTAATTGCTAGGAACTTCAAATGCAAAATTCGGAAAGGTCGAAGAAATTAAACACAGAATTGGAAATTTTAGGGTGAAAGGACGGATAGAGATTGAAAATCATCCTCTAGAAGTCCTGCTTGCAACAGTTCGTCTTCATACAATTTTTTTTTCCAGGAGAGAAAATCGCAGATAGTCATGGAAGTCTACTAATGATACGACCCATGCGGATATCGACCATAGACGCACCAACCAGAAAATGGTCATTTTTGAAGTATTATACCGCTTGTTTCAAGTGTTTTCTTAAGATTACGCTAAAACTTCAATATGTCTCATAATTTATTATTTGAGCTTACATGTCGTGCGATCTGTTACGGGCTCTTGTACAGACCGGCCTAGAGCAGCGTGCTCAGTGGGGCGCCCTTTGTCTCTAGCCAATCCTCTCGGAGTGCTCCAGTCCCCCACATAGAGTAGGCGACGACGAACGATATGTCGGGTTGTACAAGAGACCATAAAAAACCTCATGACATGGTTGGCTCAGGTAATAAATAAGAGATATACAGTAAATGTTCAAAATAAATCAATTTTGAGATGTATTTTGAACACCTCAATGTTACCTAAACTCTGTCCTAGGTCCGATCGCCGTCTTTTCTGAAACATTAGACATAGACATAGTATAAAAAAGAATCCCTGAAAATGTTCAAGAAAAAAGAAGCAAGTTGTATGTGACGAGTTGTTCTCACTAAAATCCTGTCCTCATATAAGGGGCAGATAGAGGAGGATCAAACCGGAGACTTCAAGCTGTGTGCCGGAAAAACTTTAGATTTTGTCAGAATTACCTCTGTTCTTCGACTAGGAGGATCAGACCGCGTCTCCATTTCCGCTAAGGTTATTCGAAAAGAAAAGAAAACTGAAGCTTTATCGTACTGCGTCACACTCAACGAGGTTGATAATGTGCCAGGTGTTGAACTTTGTCGGAGGGTTTATACCAAACTAAGAAAGAACTCGTCTGAAGAGGCTCAGAAACGTTCTAGTGTAAAGAAATACCATGAAGATCTCCGCTACATTTCACTATGACACGGTATTGATGAAGCGAAGCACTGTGCCAATTTTTTTCCGCTGCATAATTTCGCTTCTAATGCGGAAGTTTCCGCTGAAAAAACAACATAGAATTCCACCCTTGAAGTTTAGGTGCGTTAGAAAATATAAAGAGGTGCAGCTTTGGTCAACATCAGCTGGGATTTCTATCGAAATAGAAGCTAAGTTAGACGGACTTTCCACAACGTATATGAAGAAGAGAAAGTTCCAGAGTGGTGGAGCACGTCGCTTACGGCTATCTTTCCCAAAAAGGGTGACCTAAGAAATTCTTGCAATTACCTGCTGATATGCAAGGTGCCACGGACCTCCCTCTTTGAGGGATCCCGCCCGGTTAGTCGCGAGGGCACGTGGCGCGTCCCCAGGTTGGATAGGGGAATAAAACGCGAACCAAAAGCGACCGTGTGCTTCCCAGAGACGCAGGTGGATTCAGGGGACGAGCTCCCTGCTTCTGCAGCGCCGACTTGACAAAAACTCTATTTCTACGAGTCAAGTCGGCCAAAAGCCTGCAATCAAGCGGCTGGGAAGTACATGGGAGGCGGAGCTGGCAAGCTACACGTTGGGTATCAAAATGCCAAAAACAGCAACAAATATGGGCCTCATTCTCCTGACCCCGAAAGAGCTCTTGGTAAGGCAGCGCCAGGTAGGACGAGTACAGAGAGGCTGCTAAAATCTCAGGGCCCGAACTAGGCTGCCAAGATCGAAACGGACTAAAATGACGATCTGTACCTACAACGCAAGAACCCTTGCTCACAAATCCGCTGTGGAAGATCTATTGATTCAGGCAAGAAGAATAAGGTACGACGTTATTGGCTTGGCTGAGACGAGAAGGCGCCATCCTTTTCACGCTGTCTATGACACCGGAGAAGAACTGTTCCTTGGTACATGCGATCGCAGAGGTGTCGGCGGCGTTGGCGTCCTCGTCAAATCGAATTTGACCGTGAACATTGATTATCGAACAACTAACAACCCGTATTGGACGATTACGGTTGAAACCATGTGGCTCTATGCCGGCTTTGACCATCTTCGTTGCTTACGCACCAACATCAAGCTATGACGAAGACGAAGTCGAAGCGTTCTATATGGACCTCGAAAAATTCTTCAGAGAAGATCATACATTCTTCAAGGTTATTGTCGGAGATTTTAACGCAAAAACTGGACCTAGAAGAACGCTGAAGAACGTCACATAGGGACCCACGGACTAGAATGGAATGAACAGGGTGAGAGGCTATCCGAGTTTATCATGACGACCCAAACCATCCATGGTAACTCGCAATTCCAAAGCCTCTTTCTCAGCGATAGACGTGGGAGTCTCCCAATGGAGAGTACCATAACGAAATAGACCACATCATAGTAAATCGAAGGTTTTGCCTGACCGACTTCGCTGTTGTTCCTAAACGGGATCAGACCATCGCCTCCTTCGCGCAACGTTCCGATTTTCGAGGAGAGGAGAGAAAGCCGCTAAATTCAAACAACGAAGTCCCAGAACTACCATAAACTGGGAAGTATTCAAATCATTAGTCGGCTCTTGAGAAGATACCGTTGTCGACAACATCGACGAAGAATACGATCGACTCGTTGATTATCTTCAAGTTAGCGCTATGAAAGCCGAGAGTCCTAAGGTCACGAAGAGACGCTTGTCTCCGCAGACACTCAAGCTGATACGTCAACGTAAAATCGCACGAGCTGCAGGCAACCGAAGCATTACGTCCGAACTTGCGAAACGATGCAGAGAAGCGATAAAAGAAGACCTTAAAGAGAGAAGAGCAGCAGTTATGGCAGAAGCTGCAGAAGCTGGGAAGAGCATTCGCAAAACCCAGCGAGGCTTTGCCAACTATAAGACCAAGATGATTGCACTCCGATACCCTGACGGGACACTTACAGCTTCGAGAAGGGCTATGGAGAAAATCATCCACCAATACTACTCGGATCTCTTCGCTAGCCATATCCTCTTACCGTCATATAAATTGAAAGAGGACGAATATATCGCTTCACCGGTCCACCCTTCCGAAATCCGACCTGCTATATCGTCGGTAAAAAGCAGAACAACACCCGGTCCAAACAGGATTAGACCAGGACACCTGAAGAACCTGTGCCAGTTCTCATCAACACCCTGGCTCGGCTCTTCACTCGCCTGTCAAAATGCAAGGTCCCTATTCAATGGAAAACCAGCAAGACCGTATTGTTGTTTAGAAAGGGGGACCTTCACGACATAGGCAATTATCGTCCAGTCTGCTTGCTGTCCGTTGTCTATAAACTCTTTACTCGAGTCATCCTAAACAGGATCGACAGAACACTGGACGAAGGACAGCCATGCGAACAAGCAGTTTTCCGAAAAGGATTTAGTACCATAGACCACATCCACACAATCACAAGACTCATTGAAGTTTCGCGAGAGTACAAACAACCACTCTGTCTCACTTTTATCGATCTGAAGAAAGCCTTTGATTCAGTGGAAACAGAAGCGGTTATAGAGGCTCTGGATAACCAGGGCAACCCTACTCGGTACATAGTGATCCTTCGTGAGCTTTATAAAGATTTCACGACCAGAATATCTCCGTTATACAACAATATCACCATTGACGTAAGAAGAAGGGTTCAACAAGGCGATACAATATCGCCAAAACTATTCACTGCCACCCTACAAAACGTCATGCGAACATTAGAATTGGACAAAATGGGAGTGAAAATTGACGGTCGACAATCAAACCATCTTCGCTTTACTGACGATATCGCTCTCATAACACCAAACATCAGCCAAGCGGAACGAATATTGACTGATTTCGATAACGCCTGTGGAAAGATTGGTCTTCAACTGAATCTAACGAAAACAATGTTCATGAGGAACGGATGGGTTTCTAGTGCCCCATTCACGCTCGACGTAGCGACCATTTCCGAATGCTCCAGTTACATCTATCTAGGTCTTGAAATCAACATGATGAACGACCTAGCCCCAGAGTTGAACAGGAGGAAACGAGCGGCTTGGGGAACGTTTAAGAGCATCGAAGATGTAGTGAAGAGGACAAAGAACATCCGACTCCGTGCCCACCTTTTCAACTCGACAATTATCCCTGCCCTAACCTATGCAGCAGAAACCTGGTCGCTACGTAAGTAGGATGAAAAATCACTTGGAGTTATCGAACGTACAGTCGAAAGGTCGATGCTAGGAGTATCCCGTATTTCGCAAATGAGAGAAAGGATCCGAAGTTCCGACCTACGTCAACGATCGAAAATCAGAGACGCCGTTCTACACGCCAGGATATCGAAAATAAGGTGGTTCGGACACGTGATGCGCTTCAACAACAACCGATGGACGAGAGCCGTTACCGACTGGATTCCTCGGGACGTTAAGCGCTCTAAAGGAAGACCATCGACCCGTTGGTCCGATTTCTTCACGAAAGCGATGGAAGAAAGATATGATGCTCAGCGAATCCCTAGAGCGAGGAGGACCCACTGGGCTACTCTTGCACGCGATAGGGAAAAATGGAAGAGTTGCTGGTACCCGCTCGAGTCACTCGACGATCAACGGGACGACAGGTGATACAGGTGATGCAAGGAGAGTGCACTCTAGAAGCTGTTCACCAAGAATCGTTATATAGCGTCAGAACAAATGGAATCTCATCAGCGCTCGTCGACCAGTGGAGTTGCTCTGAATGAAAACTTTGGCTATCTGCTGTCATAGCAGTTTTGCACTAACCTTTTACCAGATCCATAGGAAAAGGGGTTGGGCCTAAGACAAGACCATATTACTAAATCTGTTCACAATTTTAGTGGATAATAAAGTCGGTGGATTGCTACGAGAATAACATACGTATTGATGGAACACTTCTATAAAACGACTGATGCGTAGATGGAATTCTTATAATTTTGAAGAGTATAACTGAAGCATAGAATGCTCACGGAGATCAATAAAGTGCGTAAAAAGACTGGACTACGCAGAAACAATATGAAGGACTATTATATCACGAGTATATGACGGAAAGGTAAACAAATCGAACTAGATGGCTCTTTGATAACTGGAACAACCTCATACGTGTAGCTTGAACGTTCAATGAACATAGAGGACAAATTGAGCGAGGAATTAAGCAAAGGAAGGAGGGCGGCATTGTAAGCATTGAATCTTCTTAGAGGAGATGCCGATAAAATAAAGGACGCGGAACTCCGTGTTCACTTTTTGATCCAGCAATTTGCTTAGTACTCTGATATGCAGCTGAGACGTGCGCTGATACTTAAACCACGTCAAAAATCTGTGTTCCACCCACAGAGCATTTGAACAAATTGTTCTGAAATTTAAGCTACACTCACAGCACGTAGCCCGGATATGCAGTTCAGGTCTTGAACCTATTCTGTTTTCAAATTCAAGAGAGTATGAATTATTGGTGGAGCACAGATAAGCCGGTCACATAATAGAAAAAACACATGGCAGCTAGACCAAAAAATTGGGTAGTGATTTTTGAGGAAGGCAGGTGTTTTCTTGGATGATCAATCATGCTATGGAGAAATGCTCTTGCGGATTATATGAGCCATTTCCATCCACAGATGGAAACTAATCACACAGTCTCGAAGTGTGAGCCTTGCGGAAGCTCCCGTGCTCTCAGCAGACCACCATGATGATGAGGATCGCGTAAAAATAAAATCTCATTTTACGATGTTTGGAACAGCCGAGATAATTCGTCACTATGTGAAGATGCGGAATGGCGCTGCGGCAGGGGACGAACCTCGTATCAAGTAATCCATCACTATCCACTCGCAATCCCCTCGTGTAAATATCAAAATTATCTCTACCACAATTCTTGAATAGCTGGGGCATCTAGTAAAGGGCGTGAGTATTCTGACTACTGCGTAATAATTTAACAAACTGTACGTTGTAGTATCTTCTAAGAAGGCATGAAAGGAATTATACACCCAAAAAAGACCTTACCTGTTAGAAGAACTCGATCACAGAATTGACGACTGAACTCCCATTCTGTGTTTGGAGGTCGATCACCAACTGATGCTACTTGGAGTCGATGATGATTTCTAAACACCTTCATCGCCCATTCAGGATCATCAGACATCACAAACGTATATGGTAGGCGAGAATCTTCTTCACGAGCTGAAACATTTAAGAGATGATAACAAGAAAAAATGTCACATGTATGATTCGAATACGCCTAGTGACTACTTTAAAGAAATGTATTCACAATCAAGCGATGCATTTGCTTATCCCATGATTTCTCTCGCAGTGTTTTTTTTAATCTGTCATTTTCTATTTCAAATTGGGTCATTGCCAATAGGCTGTGATATGCTCGAGAATGTTATCTTAGCTTTGACCACGCTGCCGTAGTACCATCGCCCGCTATCTTCATAAAACTAGTCACTGCAAAGGATGTCACGATGGACAGCTCATGCACAGAACGACCCACCGTTCTGCACGCGTGACCATTTGCGGAAGTCTTCTGCTGCGATCGTACAGGTAGAACTTTTAGAAGTTGATCATTATCAGAAATGAACCCTGGAGGTACCAAGAGAACAACACGAGCTATGCCTAGTTGCCACCTCACGGCAAAGAACCGTCAGCTCAACCAAAACCAAGGGAATGGTAGATTATCTATCGGTAGATCGCATCCTCAGAAGATTATGCTCTCGTTTTCTGGGAATGGTAGAGCATGTTGCTCTGGGAAGTGCTCGACAACAAAGAGACAATCAATGTCGGTGTCTACGCGGAATAACATTGGAAATTGTTTGCAGCAATGCGAGAGAAGCGTACGAAACAACTCAATGTCGCCCTTCGCCACGATAGCGCTCGACTTCATAATGCAAAGTCGACTAATCACATTTTGAAGAAACTGGGGCGAATTCCGGCACCACATCCACTGTATATCATGATAGTGTTTCATCGAATTATCACCTCTTTCGCGCTGTGAAGCACCATCTGCGGGAGGAAAATCTTAGAGAATACAACCAGTTCAAAACCTCACCCACTTTTTTGACCCTCGTTTTTTATAGGAGGAAAGTATCTAGCCAAGTTATGCGGATTTTAATAAGAATCAATTAACAAGCATTTAACGACATAGACAACGAAAACGTATATCCTCGAACAGTAATCATGCCCACGCGCACAACCTTGAAGACTTGTGTGGATGACTGAGACTAAGATACGAATCAAATGTGAGAATTGCTGGAAGCACAGTCGATATGAAAGACGGGTTATGTAAAAAAGGTATGGGCGATAAAGAGATAAATGATAAATTCAAAATCCAATTTCCAATAAATCTTAGTTCTTCAATGATCCGTTGAGTCGTAGGCTAATCTCTTACGCGGCAGGCGTCGGATTGACGCGGCGGGCTCAATGGCAATGGGGTTGTTTTCTTATGAAGTATAGAATCTTATCGTCTCTTAAGGAGATTGAGCCGTCAGTAAATGGCGAATTATGATAGAAGAGATCTTAATAAGGCCATGGAAACGGCCCCGATGTTTTTCTAACACCTCGTATTTTAAAGGGGAAAACCATTTGCCTCCGAATGATCATATTCCGAAGTGTTGATAAACATTTCTATATTATCTTATTTATATTGCAAATCAACATCTCTAATTGATTCTGTCAATAAGAATTCGCCTTTGCACATTGTCTTGAATGAATAGACACGTTGATCTTTAAGTTTTTATATACTTTCATCCCATATAATATACAAAGGTCATCGTAGTGATTGGAAATCACATGTTAAGAAGTACTTTAGCAAGATTAATGCTGATCACTGCATAGAATGCCACTTTATCGATGAGACTCAGTGATTTTTCAGCTATCATGGCACTTCTGGAGTTGAGACCCTTACTGAACTAGAGATAAGAATTGATTCGGCCGTTGTGTGGGTATTAACTTTCCCTTCTCTATTTACCCTGCATTATGGGCATAATTTATTGTGTGATTTTGACATTGAACATACAGACCGATTTTACTCTCTTCCTACGTAATTCTTTTTAGTTGATTGACCTAAAGACAATTAATGTAAGCAGTCCAGTTCCCTCCTCTCCATAACTCCAGTGTGACCATGTGCAGGTGATTTCGGCCGCCCATCAGTAAGGCACAAACCTCATGTCCGCCCAAGTGCTTTCGATGGGTATCTTCGTCCACTTATACCCTGAAATTTCACACGAGAAGGGCCAATTTTTTGTAATTATTGTGACTTTACTAGCAGTAGAAGTTGTGAGAAAGATCATGTCTAAACAGACATTTTGAGTAATAGTTCTCCTAATGTCTGTAGATAAAAAGTGGGAAAATCCGCTCGGTCGCTTTCTGGAGAGCAATGACAACGAGGAGGTTGGTGATAAAGAAAACAATTTCCACGGCGAACAGAAGAACGATGTGTGGTGAAAGACAACCCCTTTCTACAAGATAGGAGACAAGAAAACGCAGTTAGAGGTGGAAAAAGTACGAATCTTTAGGGCGCATGGGCGTAATCCTTACTAAATGTTCCTTTATAAAAATCTTACGGTTGATATCCCATGTTTTTGTTACGATGAAGTGCTTCCATCATCAAACTGTACTATATAACTGCCAGCATGGCGCGCTGTGAGTTGAAATGACGATATAACTACCCCGAAAGCGAGTCGTATTCCTGGCTGTCGATGATGCACCAATGGCTGTTGGGTTCAGATGCAACGGTGGCAAGTGAACGCATCAATCTGGCCTGGGGCGAAGACACAGTTGGCAAAAGTACGGTGTACAGGTAGTTCAAAAAGTACTTTGACTACTAGTTGTGAAGGGGAGCACTTTGACTTTTAGTTTTGTCTTTGTTCGGGTGTAATAGGTGCATAAATAAAGTCTTGCAGGCATTTTTCAGAACTTTTTTCCCAACCCATTGAATAAAAAAAGGGACGTCGTAGCCGAGTGGTTCTGATACTCGCCGCGGCGCTCGCGGGCTAAACCCAGCTCCCCGACATTCTCCGGCAGTCAGCAACAAATGCCCTATAAAGCACCACAGCCAGGCTATCTTCGAGATTGCAAGGAGACGTGCTCCACCACTATTCTACGATGTTTATGACGAAGATTAAAAAACGAAATGTATGCTAGAAGTACTGGTATCCGCACAGTGAAAAAACACACTGTGAAGACAAATTAATAAAGTGCTAATATGCTAAAAGTGTAAATAGCTGATCGATAGTAATGCATGAATGAATATTAAAGACTATCGACCTATGCTTTTTGTCGATAGGTGGTTAATTGTTCAACAGTTTTCTCTGAACTAAAGAAATAGTGGATCAGGGTAACAAATAGGCATTGCTCGTTAAGAAGTACACCTCAAGTTATTGAACGCGCACTCTACAAAGACGTGCTCCAGCCAAATCTGAAAAACCCTTCATACAAGACTCTTCCAGTCGTATTTTACAAGAAAATTTATTTAAGAATAACTGTTTCACAACATCATTGAAATAAGAGTGAAATAAGAGTTGAAAGTACGTTGCGTTTCGAAGAACGTTGCTTGCGTATTACAAAGGATTTTTACGACAGGTAGGTGTTCCTTTTTGCCAAACGTTTATGGCACTCTCTTCAAAATTAATCTATCCTTTGAAGAGATAAATTTTTTTCGGATCAATAATTTCCTATATAATACCAGAAAATCCGCTGTGGCGTTGAATAGCACACTAAAAAGCATCACACATCAAGCTTACATCATTATGAGCATTTCTCAAGCCAGCTACGTGATAACTAACAGGGTAGTGAAAAAGCTCTGTGCAGTAAAATAGGCAAAGAAACACAGGTATAATCCATAGATTGTGACTGTACTCCACGAAATTTGTAATGAAAAGTGAAAAGTCTTAGAACATCGCGCGTTCCTTCTACTAAAAATACGCTTAGGGAAGTATCTCCAATATTAAATCTCTCTTCAGCGATATAGTTCTCTAAAAAAGAAATTTTCGTTATGGCAAAGAATCTAATGTGATGTTGAAACAGCGCACTGCGAAAGTAAAACGTTATCTTTTTTTCGCTAGTAGATTGTAGTATGATGTTATCCTATAAACCAAGCTTAGTATCAAAATCAGAATTTCTCAATATGTCGAATGGCTACAAAAACATAGATTAGAAAATCAACGATTGTCTATAACAGCTGGAAAATTGTTTCTATTGGAAGGATATGGTTTTTGTGATGAAACAAGGATTTTTCTACTTGAACGACTATTATACCCTATAAAAGAATACTAAGTATAGTATTAACTTTATAGAAGCTGATCATAAGTGTTGAGCCTTCAATGAGATGTGTTATAGCACTTATATAGTTTCAGACATGTGTTTCGGTCTTACAGTATCGTCAGTTGCACAGTGCCTTTTCGTTCAGTCATTTCCTCCATGATGTCCCTTCTATATAGAGAAGTGGACGACATACTTTTTACGCTAAACGTGCGATGAATAAATTACCGTGGCGCTCCTTCAGAGTGAATTGTTGATTGCATGACGTACGGCTGTTACGTGATCATATGTACCAAACTTGTCAATCAACTGCTATGAGACCTCGCTCAGAAACAGTGTAATCTGACAACATATTCTGATAGAGTAACTGACAGATCAAAAAGGCACCGTGCTACTAATAATGCTGTAAGGCTGGAACGCGTGCCTCGAGCTATATAAGTGCCATAACAGACCTCATGAAAAGTTCGAAATATATTTTCAGATCTTATTGTTTCTGAGCGAGGTCTCAAAATAGTCGATCGAAAAGTTTCATACTTGTGCCCACGTAACAGCCGTACCCCATGTATCGACAGTCAGTCACTCTGAATGAACGCTACGGCGATTCATTCGCCGTACATAAAGGTAAAAAGTTTGTATTCGATTCTTTTATGTAGGAGGTATTCCCGAAGAACTGACTGGACGGAAAGGCACAGTGTTAGGCTGTAAGGCTGTACAGCATTGAACAATATATGAAATGTAACATGAAGCATATATGATGACGATTTTCAAATAAATTGTGTATGCTGCCGTACCGCATTATGATATTGGTCTGCTCTCAATGGCAAACACTGCTATTAGAACGGTATCACCTGTACTACCTGTCGTCCCGATCATCAAGTATCTCGAACGGACGCCAGCAACACCTCCATTTTTCCCTATTGAGCGCAAGAGTAGACCAGTAGGTCATCACTACTTCGGGAAACTCTGAGCATTGTCTCTTTCTCATAGGCTTTTCGTGAAGAAATGAGACCATCAGGTTGGTGGCCCTCCTGTGGAGCGCTTTTGTTCTAAGGAATCCCGTCAGTAACAGCTTTCGCCCATCTGTCGTTGTTAACCCTTTTGCGCACGGCGCCATTTTCGGCTGACGGGAGGTTTAGTTGAAACTGATCAGTAGCACCCTGCCTCGGTCCACCCGATTCCCTGAAACTAAATAATCCTCTAGAAAGGATCGACGCCGAGTAAAAAATGGAGGGTGCTAGTGATGAGTTCTAATATGACGAAACAGGCGCCTGTATAGCACTAGACCTAACAGCTCAAAACATGTTAATTCCTTATGAGATTATATCATTTCGAGCGGTTCTATAAAAGAGCGGTCGAAAGGAGAGATAATATGGTAGTATTATGATAAAATTTGTACTTTTTTCGTTAATAAACAAGGCTACATAGGGTTTCGTTGTCAGTAAATGGTCAAAGAAAGATGATAGAACAGATGTCAATAAAGTTATTTTTCGTGGAAACAACGTGTTTGTTCCCTTTATAATCGGCACTTTTGAAGAGAAAAACCATGTATTTACAATACACCATATCTAAAACCTTGCGACCGAAATTGATTTTAGAAGTAAGGATATTCAGGATAATTGGGAGTTGTTTTTGCTGAAAATACGTTTGCAGAAGTCCTTTCAATGGTAATTAGATTTCCTTCAGAAACAAATTTTTTAGGGAAGAAATTCTCGCTATAAAATACCAAAACATCCGCTGTGAAATAGAAAAATGAATTACGATGGCGAAAGAATTTTTTTCAGTAGTTACAAAGATTGTAGAAATCTTTTTAGGGAAAATACTTAGCTTTAAGAACAAAACTTTTCAAGCTATTATTTGACCACGAAAGCCTCAACAAAATAAGATATTTCCAACAACAGATGGAAATACGCTCCTTTTCACGAAGATGTAGTTTTTCTCTTCGAAAAATACAGGAATTTAGCAAGCATTGGCATTGTTCTCACCAAAATTACTCAAGCAAAAGTCTTTCCAATGATATTTCATCATTATTCGAAGGCAAAGCATCTTTGATAATCAATTAATCCGAATTTGTATTGGGTCACGCAGCAATCTTCGTAGCCGATCGAAGGGATGTTCAGCTGAGGGACAAAACGACCCTCAGCGTCAGCAAAAGGTTGAAGCGCATTACGTGTCTAGCTCACCTTATCTGCGATAGCATAGCGTATAGAACAATATCTTTGATCTACTATCGGTGACGTATGTCGGAACTTTGGATCCTTTCTCTCTTTTGCGAAAAACCGACAATTCCAATGATCGACCTTTCAATTGTGCCTTCAATAACGCCAAGCGATCCTTCATCCTGCTTATGTAACGACCAGGTTTCTGCTGCACTCGTTAAGGTAGGGATAACCGTTGATTTGAAAAGGTGAGCACAGAGTTGGATGTTCTCTGTCCACTTCAATACGACTTCGATGCTCTTAAACGCTCCTCAAACCGATCGCTTCCTCCTGCTCAACTGCGGAGCTAGGTCGTTAATCACTTTGAGTTCAAACCTAGATAGATGCAACTGGAACATTTTGAAATATTCCTTTCTCCGACAGTGAATGGGCTGTTCAAATCATTCCGTTCTATAAGAATTTTCAATATCGTCCATAATATCGATAATAGATGGAAACCATATATAGGACAATCGTAAAAGCATTTACATTTTTTCAAATTTATTGAAATAATATTTGGAATCTCTGGTTTCTCAACTAGCCCACCTCTATCATGCACGTATACCACTGTTGCATTAGTGAACTTCTCATCAGACGCTAAGGCTTCAGTTGAATTAGTCAAATCACCACGTCGAATATGAACACAGACACTGAAGGTTTTCGAATAAATCATCAGATGTGAGCTTCATTTATTTCGTGGGAAACTTTCATCCAATTTCAATGTATATCAGCATTAAAACCTAACTAATTCAAAAAGAGAATTTACTTTAATGCATTCCTTTTTGGCTGGATCTTGAATAAAGTGTCAAGAGAGTCGCGAACACGTTCGGATGCTGTGAAAAAACGACGAATTACATCGGAGCTGAGATTGTCGAAGAATTTGTAGCTCTGAAAATATTCCACTAAAATTATGGGTAAATCAAACAAAGGTAAAGAATCTTGAAATTCATATGTATTGAAATAAATCAAACTATTGAATAATCATCAGCGATTCTCTACTTCTATCAAACTGTCACCGTTTTTTACGTCTATTTGTTATTACTATAAAAGCGTTTAACAGTGTTTATACATCTAAGGTATGCAAAGCATTTGAACCCAGGACGGAGTTGAATGTGCGTTTTACCCTTCGAAAAGTTTTGTTGAGGAAAAACATTAAAAAAGTTAAATGTACAGCATAATAAAGTGCTGTTAGTGATTTAATTTGCTATGAGCTTTTATCAACTTCTTGTATTAACATCTAGATTTCAATTCGTTGTTTGAGAGTGACAGTTAAAATGAGCTACGACAAAAACAAGGAGGTTGACCATTTTTTTTTTCTTTTGCAGTTCACCTGCTTTTGTGTTTCATTTCATGACGGACTTACGAAAAATTTTTACGATTCTCAATTCAGTAAAGGAAAATCAATCTTAGTTTCAAATAAATTTTCAACTTGTTATATTATTTCTTCACAAAATTCTTACTGCTAGATTATTTCAATTCAATATTTTTGGACACTTAAATAAAACGGCTCTTTCCTGCTGGACGGAAACAAGGAGAAACGACCCCTTTCGCTGAACAATGAGTCATCATTCGAAAGCTTAAGCCTCGGTTTGTGTTTCACCCACGTATATTTCTCGCAGGATAGAACTCTTTCCTCATATTATAAGGAATTGTTCGATGGCGTAAGTTTCGGTGATTCGAACGCTACGCTTATTTTCGAAAAGACCGTTTCATTGCAGTGTAACACGGAAAATAAGATTGAGTTTCACATGAGCGGCGCTGCTTGTCAATTAGAGTGTGAGGTGTGAGCCGTGGATCGACACACGACAAATCGATCGGTTGATGCGGCTCACATGTTAAGTGCGATTTCTACTATTGAAATCAGAATTTTTCTCCGCTTTAGAAGTGACTCCAGATAAATAGGATGAGTCTGATACTAAAAGGTTTTCTTTACACGTTCATATGCTTTTCGTGCCTCTAATTGTGTAGTAGTAAAATTTCGCGGCCAGTATAAAACTTTATTTTGCTTTTAGTGCTAAGATCCATAGAACGATCTTTCCAAAAGGGGAGTACCTACCACAATTGCATAAGATTTATATTTTCAAATGATTACTAATACTCTTATGAGAATTTTTTGTCCAGCTAAAGAGTTGTCTCTTCATGTGTTTCCGTTCAATTGAAAAGAACAATAGAACTTCACGAACCTGCAAGTAGAACATTTTCAGTGTCACTGCATGTTCTGCATCGTTAAGCAAAATTGTATTCATGATATTTCGATCGAATGTGCAGCAGCCTTTATATGGTACATCAAGGAACGTCAACGGACCACAACTACTCTGAAACAAAGCACATTTTTGCATTTATAAAATGGGAGCAAATCTTGAATAAATATTTCTGCTTCAAAAACTGTTTGAGAGCTTATAAAACTCTAAAGCTTCAAAGGCTTATGAGCTAGCAAATTTGCGATTAAGAAAAATTTCATTATATACGTGCCAGAAAAAGTCTGAATAGAAAAACTCTGCCCAATCGAAATCCGAAATAAAAATCTTGAGATGGATAAGAGCGAAGAGAGAAACATCTTGAAAGAAAAACATTTTTTTAGGTAAGAGCACGCATAAGTGCGTGATCTAATCTTTATGCTTTTTCACAATTTTGCTTCTTCGCACTTCTGCTGTAGATTATTTGATGCTGCTATTACAAAAATATTTCGATAAAATGTGTAATGTCGAAATATCTGACAATGATGCTTGATGTCTTAATATCCAGTAATTGAAAAAGGCTCTTTTTGATTATAAGGAGACAAATAAAAACCGATCTCAGTCGTTGAAGAAGAATTTTTCATAGGACTGTTAATAACCATTGGGAAAATGAGACCTCCGACTATAACCCCATGTCGTCGTTTTTTCCAGAACACCCTTTTATAACGCCGAGAAATTTGGAATCAAATTAGCCTCAGACGCGCATATTCCTCGCTGAACAGAGCCCTTTCTTTGGACTAACAGTAATCAATTGATAGCGTAATGATTGCTGATTCCAACGCTGTGCTTACATCATGAAAAGACCGCTTTTCTGAAACGCAACAGGTAATAAGACGAATTCCCATCTGCGATCAAGAGGGCTTTTGGCCAATTCACGTGCGGCTAGGTGAAGCAGTTACGTGTGTTGGCGCGATGTTTGATAGACTTTGCATCGGTCTTACACAAAAAATCCATGCGCCTGAGAAATAGTTCTGCGTGGAGTCACAGCGTTATGAAAGGTTCTCTACGAAAACCGCTGACGTCCAGCTGTTACCGGAAATCTAAGCTTTCCAATGGTTACTAACACGCCTGTAAATAAATCTTCTTCAGCGAATGAGCTCGGTTTTTCATTTTTTCCCCCTATAATCAGAAAGAACGAAAAAATTGGTTAAAAAATTAATTACCGCATCCATAAAGAATTCCTGAATGTTTGGGAAGAATTCAGTGATCTGTTGAATTTTATTGTTCATATAGTTTCTCATATACTACTGCAGCTCTGTAAACAAAATGTTTTACGTACTTTTACTTGAATCGTATCAAAAGTAATTAAGGAGTAGAAAATGAGACACCACGTGAACTACTTAGTTTTCAAGTCAAGATTTTAACCTTGAGTGGCTGCTGAGATGACAATATAAGAATGTCTTTCCAAAGCTTTCTTTTAGTAGCATATGAAAATTGCGATAACTTGCACAAATAACAGAGTAGAGTCAGATAAAATTTATGTTGCAATTCACGTTGATTCTTACTGACAGAAGCTGTGAGACACGCCACCTAGTTGGCTCAAAAATCATATGTAACCCACTTATCAATGTTGCAATAACAAAAGCCTAACACTTGAATACTAGCTTTTTGTTTTATCACAAGCGGGAAAGCTGCAACAATTTCTCCATCAATTCCGTTTATTTGTGATCGTCGCCCGTTCTTGTTTTTTTTCTTGGCGAGGCGGTGATGTGTTTAAGTGGTTGTCTACACTATGTGGATGGTGGTGCCCACGAGTACCACATGGTCTTCAATCGCCATCTTCGCACGCGTTCGTCAATCTTGTAGGCGATCGCGTTAAACGGTACTCACATCTTCATGACGTTCACACTGCTGTTCTTCTCGTTATTCTGCCAATACCACTTCTCATCAGTTGACAGGCCGACCTATGTTTCACCCTGCTCACATGTTTCATGCTATATTTATATTACGCGCGTCTCCAGAACGGGATAAATTTGGAAGGTTAGATCGCATAAGGTAGCCAGAGATTCTGTGTGTTTGTATACTGTTTTAAAAAAAATTCGTTTTTGAACCTCGCGTTTTATGCTGAGTTTCCATACAGCTTATGGACCGCCCTATCTTTACTTTTTATTAAGCATGGGTAGTGTGTGGTTATGAGGAGACAAATGAGAAATCAACCTCACTCTCTAGACAGGAATTTTTCGTAAAAGTGTTAGTAACCGTTCGGAAGCCGAAATTTCTGGCCAAAGCCCCACGTGGCCGATTTTCAGAACACCGTTTTATAACGCCGTGAAATTCAAAATAAAACTAGCCTTAGACGTGCACAATTCTCGCCGGACAGAGCCCTTTCTTTGAACTGACAGTAATCATTCGATAGCGTAATAATTGCTGATTCCAACGCTGTGCTTATATCCTGCAAAAACCATTTCTTTGCAACGAAGCAGGTAAAACCGCTGAATTCGTATGTGCGACATAGAAAATCCCTGGCCAATTCACGTGCCGCTGACGCGATGTCGTAAGACTAGTGCAATATCGATGTATAATGGCCTCAGCGTATGTGGCCCGCCTTACCTAGTCCCACGTGGATTGGCCATAAACACCCTTGGTCGCACATGAGAATTCAGCTTGTTTTATCTGCTGCGTTACAGAGAAATGGGCTTTCCAGGATATATCACAGCTTTGGAATCAGCAACCATTACGCTATCAAATGATTACTAATATTCAAAGAAAGGGCTCTGTTCACAGAGAAATATGTTCGTCTGAGGATAGGATGATTTTGGATTTCACAGCGTTGTAAAAAGGTGTACTGAGAAAACGGCAACGTGGCTGTCACCAGAAATTTCAGCTTTTCAATGGTTACTGACACTCCTGTAAAAAGCTCCTGTCCAGTGAATAAGGTCGGTCTTTCATTTGTGCCCTTATAACCACCAAGCACCGAAGCATAACAGGTATCCTCTCTATTTAACTGAGAGCACTCCAGAAAGCGATGATGTCAGGGGGGGGGGGAACAAAGGCCGAATAAAAATTTTTTCCATTGATGTTCGTAGTCGTTTCAAATTTTACAACAAACTTTAAGTGCCCAGCTGAGTCGTTCTGTCAATTCTCTCTTTTTGTGAGAATTACAAAAAACTTGATGGAAGAGCCATATATGTAATACAATAGCGTATCACCATCTTTATTGAAAGAGGATTGCAGAAGAAGACACCGAAAACTGTCAAAATTCAGAGAAAGTGGAAGGAAGAAATTTCATTGGATTTGTATTTTTCCGGCAAACCTATCATCGAGGAGCTACCACGCTTTAGAGCATGTAGAAACTTCCTTCATGAGAATATATTCGCCAACAAGAGGCACTCAAATTAAAATGACATTCTGCGGCTCTATCGCATCCGGAAATCTCTCATGTAAACAGGATGTCTAAGGCGCATCAATTTTCTCGGCTACATCTGTAAAATTGAATTCAAAAACTGTAAAATCTTGGAGTTCCTTTTACAATCGGACAAACTATAGCGTGAATCCGTCACGTTGTTAGGCATTTTGGGAAATTTGAATCACAGAGTGGCTATAGTTACCTTGTTCAAGAAATCAAATATTTCACAAATAGTCACGATAAATTTGAAAAATGCGAAAGAACGTGCCTGTTCACCCGTTTTTGCAATTCCATAAAAGCTGAGTAATTCGAATATGACGTTTCCTGTTCCACCACCATTTTTGATTGCATACAACGAAGCACCCAAACACTTTTGAGGAAGTGGCACTGGTTTTAAAAAACGATTTCCCACATTAATGCTGTATTCAATGCGATTTCTGCAATGATATACTTTGCTCCTAGGACGTAAATCTACTTGTAAATAGGTAAATAAATGCGTAAGGAAAAAAACCTCAGAAAGAAGGGTGTCAATCGATCGATAATGGAAGCACTTTACATACAACTTCATTAACATTGTCGCAGCAGGGACTGAGTGCATATTTGGTTTATGAAATGACTTGTATGGTACGAGTTTTTCTACGTCAGAGATATGAGAAGTTTAGTTAAGTAGGAAAATCAAAACAGTAACCTGGGACTATTTTTATTGCAAGCTACCATTGATCATTGTGCTAAGCGAGCCCCACATTAATAAGCACGTGTCTGCAAAACTAATGATATATTAGCATGCTTAACACTTCTAAAAAGTGATCATTCTGATACTCTAATATCGCCTCAAGTGATGTACTAGTGAAAGGTCTCCAGATCATCAGATGAATAAGAGATTGTGCTATGGGGTTATTTCAAAAGCACAGCGTACTGATTGAGCATTTCCAGGAAAAGAAACAAAGTTTCATATACAGTCAATTGACTTACAAGTCATGATTTCACTAGGATACTTTCTCATTCTGAAAAGTGATAGAACTACTGTTGCCTAGAAAAGCTAGTTCAAAGCTCCAAAGCATGG